>OX463778.1:35770570-36370993 GCA_949825025.1 Siphlonurus alternatus
ATCCATAAGGCCAATGTTAAACTTCTACCTCAGTTTTCACAAAACTGATAAGACAGATTCGCTTCAAAATTTGTATGCCACCTATTGATGGTGATTTCTAAGTCCCCTGCAAGTCTTGTTGCATTCAGGCGGTACGATTGCGAGATCTCAACCTACTGAGATTCATCCTTAAGTTCGTTATTCACTGTCTGATTTTACATCTGGTGATCTCATATAATTATTTTTGTGTTATCATGAAAGTGCATACTTTGGTACTATTAATTATATTAATGTTACCCGAGCTTGCCTGTAAGTTAGGCAACAATGACAACAAGCATGTACTGCAGGAAGTATTCAATGTCAACAAGAAATGCACAAAATCGGGTGATCACCATGATATATTTATTTTCCTCATGATGCTGTACACTATGCAATAGAGAAGTACAATGATACAGTAAAATTAATTTTATATTTCCTCCGGAAGCACCCGGAAGTGAGAGGTTTCTAGTCTTTATATTCGTATTTGCATTTTAAAATTTTAGCTACATATGTTTGTAAATGTTCAAGACTCGGACATGAACAAGATGACCAGAAACCACTAACTTCCGGTTACTTTTGGCGGGAATATCAAATTAATTTGACTGTATGTAATACTTAAGTCAAATTCTAGAATTAAAATTACTCAAGATTAGGACACATTCTTTACAATCAGTGTTACACTTATTTTATTATTGACACTTAAAAATTATATGTGTTTGGAATGGTTATAATATAGTATGAGAATATATAAATTACATATTTTCTTACGTAATAAGAAGCAGATTTAAACTGAAAACATAAAACACTAAATAATATTAGTAGTAAAATATTTATATTTAACAGAAATTCCCCCCCCCCCCCCCCCCAACATCGTGATTGTGAAATAAAGAAAGTCCCCTTTAAGAGATTTTTTTTTAATAAGTAGTCTTATTATATAAATTTCATTATATTAATTTCTTTTGTAAAGCAACAGAAGAAAAAAATTATTATATTTTTTAATAAAGACGCTGGAATTCAAAGTGTCTGTAATTATTTTATTTTATAATCAGGTATAAAAAAAATGTGTTGCTCTTTTTAAACACAAAATATTCTGTGACTGCAACTTTAATGTTGTGTTTTTATTTTTATGGCAACAAAATCTATAGAATGATAGACACTAAAATTAATACTAATCACTCTTTCTTTAATCAGGAATAAATTATGTACTATACTGTTTTACTTAACTGTCAGTATAATATAAATTAATTACAATTAATCAATATTTGTCACAATTCTAAGAAAATTGATAAGTGTGTCAAATGTAGACTAAGAAAGTTAATTATGATAGACTTCACAACGTATTGAAATATATCATTGCCTTATTTGCCACATAATGTAACTGTTAAAGTATCACGAGATTTTGACGCAAATGTTGACTTATATAATTATATGGTATAGAAATAAATGTAATAAGAACACGAAAAAATTTAATTAAATAACTTGGTGTTCATTTCAATTAGTGCATTAAAAACTCCCCGAATTATTCAGTGTAAATGTTAATGAAAAATGTTGTATTATTATGCTTTAAATAAAAACTATAAATAATTAACTATTTTAAAATTGTTGAATATAATTTTCATATTATCTTTCTTCTTTTACTTGTTTTTTTACTTCGTTAAATTAAATCTATACAACTATGTGGCATACATTGACAATATTAACAATAATAACAACAATATTTTAATTACTATTAAAAATAAATTAAATTACTTTATACATAAAAAAAAAAGCAATATGACAAGTAATCTATATTGTAAAGGCTTTTATTTTATATTTATTTTTCCCTTTCAGAGGAGTATTTTTATTTTTTTTTACTATATACCGTAAATTGTTCTTCATGATTTGAAAGAAACGGAAGCCTTTATTTATTTTTTCTTTTTGTTTAACATTATATCTTCTTTCTCTTTATGAGCTACAAAGCCTTGAGAAGGGAAGGAAAATATATAGGCAGCATACTTTTAGCAGTAGAGCAACAAAATTAGCTCCTTCTCTTTTAAGCTCGATTTTTTTTTAATATCATGTATGTGGTTATATATTTCTTCCAATGAACGCTTGAGATAGTTTTTACTTCAAGGAAAAGACTTTCTATCTTTTGACTAGAAGGCACTCTTTTGCTTGGCTCATGTCAAGGGAATATTATTTTTTAAGTTAGCAAGTAAATATTTTTTCAATACTGTGTCATATTTTTTTTTTGTTTTGTTTTCACTGCAATTTTATAAAATTAAACATTGTTTCTAATATGTATTTAATAAAAGGTAGTTCATTAATAATTGTTTTAATGAAAATGTATGTGAGGGATATGATGAAAAGCAATATTTCCATATTGTATTGTAATTGATAACTCTAAACTTTTAAGAATATGATGCACAGCCGCATTTTAACAATTCACAAATGAAAATTGCGACAGAAAACACACACATTATACGATATGGTATTCTTTTACATTTTGGGTGTAATAATATATATGGTCTAAAGATAAGCTATGCAACTCTTTGATAGCGGTAAAATTGAAGGTATAAATATGTGAAAATAAATATAAAATTTGAAT
Organism: Siphlonurus alternatus; assembly: GCA_949825025.1. Taxonomy (NCBI): domain Eukaryota; kingdom Metazoa; phylum Arthropoda; class Insecta; order Ephemeroptera; family Siphlonuridae; genus Siphlonurus; species Siphlonurus alternatus. The sequence continues at coordinate 35,773,176 of OX463778.1, forward strand.
ATATAGATCATTTATTAAACTTTTCCCGAGTTCCATTGCATGCATATTATGTTTTAATCTACGCTATAATTCAATTACTGCACAGAAATTTTGAAGAAATTTGATAACAGATAACAGACAAAATATTAAAAATTAAACAACAACAACAACAACACAATTTTAATACTTTTATAGTAAGATTAGAGATACTATTCAAAAATATTTATAAAGCTATATTGATTTGTAGGAGACTTTTAAATATTATTTTAAAATTAAACTAGTTACGAGTTTAAAAAACTTTCAACAGTTGCTTTTTACTCGAGGAAAATAAATTGCTAATCGGATTAAAGCGCGTGGCTCGTCGCTGCACGATAAACAGTCTACGCATTGCTCCCCCCCCTCCCCTAGCTCTCCGCAGTCTGGCATAACACAGCTTTAGCTGGCAACTTTATTTTTGACTAATTTAAATACATGCAGTTGTAGCAAAACAATTCATATTACTTATAGACTCTTAATTCACGTATACGTGAAAAATATGAACGTTTTTGGCCTATAATTAATTCGCTTTTCATAAGAAATATATAATCTATATTTTTTACTATATATTTTGATTCCTATTTGGAGAGATTTAAAAAGTTAATAATCAGTTCAGTTACAAAAAAAAAAAAAAAAAAAAAAAACTTAAAATATACGCAAAGAATGATTTTTTTTTTTCTAACTGTTTTGATTTTTAAAGCTTTCCAGATATTGCCCCTATAATTAGAAATCAGAGTAATATCCACAATAATGAACTTAAAATAAAAATTAAACCCTTAAACTTTGTCGGAATATTTTGTTTGCGAGACGTTATTGACAGTCTTTCATGTAAAAAATAAACTTATGTGTTTAGAAACTGGCAAAATAGAATTTTTTCACTACATTGTCACTGAACCACCTGAGTGAATTACGTAATACACATATGAAAAACAATGATAAAATTGAGGGAAATCAAGAGCAGGTCAGCTCAGATAGAAAATTGAAAATATAAAGAAATGACATAAATTTAGATGATTATTTCCATGAAATTTTAATAAAGGCAAGTCTCTAACACGCGATATCTCAAGTTACTTTAAGTATCATGCACGACAAAGCTATTTGGACTAGTACTAGAAAAGTAATGATTTTAATTTTACTGTTTAAAAATATATGATCTTATATACTGTCACATCTATCACATCGTTTTTATTGTCAACATTCAAATATATTTTGAATGAAACTCACAAGTATCAACAATGATTAATGATGTTAATTTCAACTGTATTTTTGAAAAATAAATAAAGTAAATTCTTAGAATACATGTGGTACATAATATTATAGCTTTAAGTCTTAATGAAAGGTATGTGATAATTTTTAAGTTATGGGTTTACCAAGAGAAAGTTTTGCCTGAGTTTATCTCGCAAATCCTGGTTTGCGCGCTGGACACTCCCATCACGGGGAGAGGGTTGCGCGATGTCCCGCCCCCTCTGCAGGAATTGTGTACCCCGGGGAGCTGCAGCCTTTGCAGGCGCCAGTTTAACTCCCATCCTCAAAACGCGCTGCGAATCACCAACTTTTTATAAATGTTCGACTTTTGAACTTCTCGCTAAACTATATTATTTATAATTGTGTTTATTTACAATTTTTTTTTTGTAAAAACAAAAAGTTTTATAAAAAATAATTGTTTATTAAGGTCCAGATAAATATTATTTTGGGACCATTTATGCTTTTTTTTTTATCAATATTATTTGTGTTTGAAATTTTAATTTAAATTTTAATCAATTGTTTTACAATTAAAAAACAAACGGATAATCATGTCATATTTATTAATATTAATAGAAAATATAAATAAATATTAATATTATTAATTGTTTCTACTAAATGTTACAATGAAAGCATTGTTATATATTATGTTACCACCAAAAACCGAATTCGGGCAAAGGCCGAAAAAAATGAGCAAAACTAGTTTTGAGCATCAAGTTAAGCTCAAAACCCGAAGTAATCGATTATTTCGGGTTTTGAGCTTAACTTGATGCTCAAAACTAGTTTTGCTCATTTTTTTCGGCTTTTGCCCGAATTCGGTTTTTGGTGGTAACATATATATGACATTATAATAATGATAAAAAAAAAAAAACAGTGTTCTAGATTTTCTGCACTTTTATATTTATACAAATTTTACTATTTGTTATAAATAAAAATAGCATTCTTCACTCTAGTAATTTGTGCATGAGCTTATAATTATTCATTAATCAGGATTTTGAAAGAAAGGGTTCCTGATTCAGCGACATTTTCTATAATAATTATTTCTATAGCGACAGTCGAGTTCTATACATGTAGGCGGCATCCAGTGAGGGTTGTCTGGATTTATGTCGTTGGGAAGCTGGAGGATTTGCATGGAGGGTGTGGCGTTGACCCAGAGATGAATGGAACCATGCGAGCAGCGGGGGATGCGATCGATGCGCCGCCCCTTGAGAGCACAAGGAAACATAATAAGCAAGCCAACACCTTAAATATTTATCAAGCATATTTTCTGGCACAGAATTTTTTGTTTGTTTGTTTTCTCTCCTTTTCTTTAAAGCAAGAACATAAAATCAATTTTTAGAATAGAATTTTCTTGAAATTGTATAATTTACAGTACTAAAAATATATACATTATGGTTAACCTTTGACTTTTACATAAATTTTTAAGAACTTAAGTATTAAAATTTCTATGGCACAACGTGGTACGAGAGAGCTAAGATGGTTACAAAGCTTTTTTTTGTAAACTTTAATATGTAAGAAAAAGTTTTTATAAGTATAATTTAATTTCTATATTAAAGAAAGTTAATAATAAAAAAAATCGTTGCATATATATATAAAACAAGATAGGAGTATTATTATGAAAGAACAGTCTTGAGAAAATATAAGAAGAATCTTAAACTTTTCATCGTCTGTTGTATAGTTAAATGAGTTTCACTAACTATTATTTGCATTTTGTTTTGTGTTTGTTCAGCAAGGGTCAGTGACTGGTAAAAGTGGGCGTGTCTTCTCTACGAGTTATACACCCACAGTATGCTAACATAATACCAAACTCAGAAAAACACCACAAAACAATTAATGCTAAAAGTTAATGCATTCAAGAAAAAAGCTTTTTAATTTGTATTTATTGTTACAAACATATAAAAGGTAAAAAAAAAAAAAAAAGACATAGCATAAATTTTAGCCTTGAAATTTTCAGCACCAGATTTAATACTCGAATTTGTATTGAATTTGTTAATTAATTTTATTGTTAAATATTAGAAGAGTAAAACATATGCCAAGTTCTATGAAAATACGCCATGTAATAAAACAATTATAAAACACAATAATTGATGACGGTGAAATTTGTTTATAAATATGAGAGGGTGAGTTGTTGAATAATACTGAAGAAAATACCCTTTTCCTGGTGCCTTATTACTTAATGCTAATCGAGATGAGATTTTCACACACTCCTTTTTTATATAAAGATACACATTGGTGTGTGTCGTAAGTTGAAATGCGTGAAAGGCAGGAGACAGGTTTGTGGCGTGAACTTTGACTTATTGCCTGGAGGAGGTCACATTAGCATCTTGGTACTTGAGAGGAAAGGGACGTGACTGAATTAAACCAACCCCCACCTTTCCACTACCAACTCACGCAGCCACCAAAATATATATATATATATATATATATATATATATATATATATATATATATATATATATATATATATTTAATAGTCTGTAAAAAATATAATTGCTACCACTTGAATCATTATTAATGAATTACTATTATAGCTGTTGGAAAATAATAAATGAAGGATTCTAATCAGTCCATAGCAATGTATTATTGAAACATAGCAGCCTTATATTTTTACTGCTAAAATAACCCTATATATAATTTAGAAAATTTGTTTTGCTCTTGAAGATATTTTGGCTGCATGCAGAGGCATATAAAACAAAATATAGGAGTTTGCATTTTAAGTACTGCATGGTAAAACACGTTAACTTAAACTAAATAAAAACAAAACAACAACAGAACTAATTTAAAACCCTCTAAATTAAATACATATTGCAGTGTTTTCTTATAAAACAATATGTATGCCCATGCATTAGATTTATCACAATTTAAAAAAATCATGTTGTCATTAATTTGCATTAATTGCAACAAAGCATATAAAATTTTAATTTAATTTTTAGTTAATTATATACAATTACTAAGAAAAAAATCCATTGCAGAGCAGCACGGACGCGTGACGCGGTGGCGTGCTCCCCTTCCCCCGCCCAGGGTTGGTAGAGTAGACCAAGCACGTTCCGCCCAGGAATATTCATTGAGGGTGATAAGACCCCTAACGTGAAAAATGACGACGGCCTCGGATGATAACAATTCTCTGGTTCCAAAATTAAAATGCGTGAAGGTGCTCTGTAAACATCATTGATCTGGCGGAGCACACTTTGAAATGATTCGAATTTGAATTCATAAGAAAATCTTTATAATGAGACAAATTTTACTGGTTTTCAATCAGTTTATAGTTGCATGAAATTTTCAAACATATAACTGCAATTTATAAGAGAACTGCGCAGATTTCATATAATTGAGGGTTGAGCGCGGGATAAAAAATGTAAATAAGCTATTCAAGTTTTAGGAATTGTTCTGGTAATGAAAAAAAAAAAAAAAAAAAAAAAATTAACAAAACTAGCCACTAAATAATATTGAATTTGTTAATTTTCTCTTTCTACACGACTAGGTATCAATTATACTGTATGTACAAGTTTATTTTAAAATATGAATCTCGTAACATGCATAATAATTACAATTTAGGTATATGGATGGCACTTCAGTCTCAAAATGGTTGAAACTAACAAATTAAAAATCCAATAATTTACTGTAAGCAGAAAAGAATTGTTAGGTCTTTTAATGCAAATTAACGTACATGAAACCAAAATTCCCATTGAAACAATTTTACGTATAATTTATGTGAATAATTATTTTCCACACGAGGAAGCTCTTTGAGTGATTATTATTTATTTGTGCTGAGATATTAACAAGCAAGAGTGAGAGTCTAGCTAGAGGAATAGACACAAAGAGAGAGAAATAAGAACAGAGAGAGACTCTGACATGAGCTATTTTTACGAAAGCTTGTCTTGAAAGCGTCTCTCTGACTCCCAATGTGCCCTTCCTCCGTTGTTGCAGTTGTTACTTTGTGCGAAACTCAAGTTCACAAGCAAGTCAGCAAAGATAGAAGTTAGACGTACGACTACAAGCACTGAATGTCTGTGATTGTTAGAGAAGTGTGAGAAGAAGAGAGAAATGTGCTCACAGTCGAACGAGAGTTGCTGTCTGGCTGCTCAGTCAAGAGCGAGTGAGCTCAGCAAGCCACGTGCCAAGTGACCTGCACGAAGCAACTCAATGCAGATACCGCAAGAAAAGTATAAGCACAAGAAACTAGAATAGAGAACAAGAAAAAAAAATGAGAGAAAAGAAAACTAAGTATCTGTTTTATCTAAAGTTAGAAGATAATATATTAAATTAATTTAAATTAATTATAAAAAAACACGATATCATCACTCATTTAACTCACAGTTCTATTGATGCACTTTCATGTTACAAATCCTTTGAAAAGCTTAGACTTTGTTCATAAAAAAAAATCGTAGGATGAGTGCTGCTCAATGGATACAAATGGATGGACTCGGCTAGTGGATTAAGTGTTAGGGTCAAGTGCTCAAGCTTCGAGTTTCATCAGATACACTAAAGGGGTATAACACTATAAAGAAAGACTGAGAGTTAGATCAATTCTGTTTTTGTCAATCTATGCATTAGTGACAAACAAACACACTAAAAAAAAGCACCTCAACATCTTTTTAATATAGGTATAAGAAAAAACACACAGAAACGTTATAAGATTTGTGTAAATGGATTTACAAGTACAAGTGTACTCAGGTGACCTTTTTTTCATACCTTAGAGTAAAAAAAAGGAGATATACAAGGATGGGTTACTATAAGATCTTGTAACAGAGAAACTGCTGTACATAACTAGTGTGGTAGTAGGGGAGTCATCGATGTCTATGTGGAATTGATTAGCTAGGGTAGTAGTAGCATAGAAACGAGGGTTGAGAGAGAGAGAGAGAGAGAGAGAGAGAGAGAGAGAGAGAGAGAGAGAGAGAGAGAGAGAGAGAGAGAGAGAGAGAGAGAGAGAGAGAGAGAGAGAGAGAGAGAGAGAAAGAGAGACTGGAGAACACGGAGGCAAGGAAGAAGGCACCAGCAGCAGCGGCGGCAGGGCCGGTTGGTGCACAGGCAGCACCAGCAGCGGGGCCAAGCAAGCAGGCAGGAGGCGCTGCTATCGATTGCGCTAGACTCGCTGCGGGCGCCTCCATTGTACAGCGTAGAGGGGACGCCGGCGCTACATGCAAGCAATCCAGTAGGCGACTCCAGCAGCACGAGGAGAGATCGCACGCTACACACGTTGTCCTGAGCCTGAGCACCAGCGTGTGCACCATCACTAGCTTGCCTCACGCGCTACTAAACCTGCAGCTGATATACGTCGCGGTGAATTGACGACGTAGCCCTGACAATACAGATTTACGATCACTAATGTAATGAAAAGAAAGAAATGAGATTGTCTTTGCAATGATATAGCTCTATTACAAAGATATTATTTGATTCTTTTAGAAAGTATATAAAGCCGTTAATAAAACATATTAAATAATGAACAAATTTAATAAATTTAACGAATACATAAAGGCTTAATTTATTCAGTGGCAATTTGAGTATACGATCTCCTTGCAAGACAGTTTAATTCAATTTGTTTTGATTTTTAATACTGTGTGTATAATTTTTTTTATCGATATCACATATTTGTAACAACCGGAAATGCCTATAAAAGCATAGTCACATAAGTTGCAGAAAAATTTGTACGCACTAGCATATATCATATATATTATAATTATGATGCTCTAGCATTATCCAGGATTGTACACTTCATTCCTATCTCCTGAATTATGAGGCTGGGCTGCCATTTAGGTAGGCAGCAATAATAATTGTCAAAAGAGTCATTGCTGGCCTTTACGGAGAAACAGTTCATAATACATTCAAGGAGGATCGATACAAGACATTTTTTTTAATAGTGTGTGCTCATAAAAATGAATGATTTTAATTAATCACAGCAAGTATTAAGGGTAAGGTAACGCCACCAATTTTAAAAAAAAAATCCCTCACACAAAAATTCTGAAAAAAATTTAAAATTTTCTCCTCTACACCCCCTATCAGTAGCTAAAATATCAGGTTTACAAATTCGATCTAGTTTTTGGGTTATGAATTTTTAAAGTTGACTACTTTAACATGGAGAAATGGAAATCCCATGTTAAATTAGTCAACTTTAAAAATTCATAACTCAAAAACTAGATCGAATTTGTATACCTGATATTTTAGCTACTGATAGGGGGTGTAGAGGAGAACATTTTAATTTTTTTTCATAATTTTTGTGTGAGGGATTTTTTTTAACATTGGTGGCGTTACCTTACCCTTAATAGATAGTACTGAACATTACCCAAAAATTTCATATTTGTCCTATGTCCCTGTTTGACTCTCTATGTTATATACTTCATATTAGAACGGGGAAGGATAGGGGGGGGGGGGGCAGCTACTCACGACTTAAGAGTATACTACGGTAACACGAGATGACAATTTGATGAAAGATATTGTGTGGGCGAGGCTGCAAACGAGACAATCCATTTTGTAGCCTTCGAACTAGCCAATATGCCGCAATCTGCATTACTGAGGCTAGAGTGGCTGTCAGGGCATTCCAGGGGATATTACGTTACGTGTTATAATCGCACCCATATCAAGTGTAATTATAAAAATAATAATTTTAAGTGATATAGAAAATAACTATTATTATTTAAATTGAAGAATCCAGAAATATAAAAAGTTAACAGACTTAAAATGGAGGTTGAGGAACATTTCTTTTTTAAATGAAGCACGTTAATTTTATGTTAGGAAAGTTAAAGTTATATCTTTTTAACTCTAATATCTAGATCAAAAATTCTATTCTGATACCAAAATTTATATTTTTGCAATAGATATCTGTTTTTATAGTTCGACATTTATGTCTTATTACCTAATAAAATGTTATTTCTTATTAATAATAAAATTGGCTGATATTTATTTGTGATCGTATTTTTTTTTAATTAAATTTTGTTTTAATTCATGATTTTATGAATGAATGAGTGAGCTTTCAGCTGAAATAGGGATTGAATGAACTGACAAAAAAAATCCTTCGAACATTTAGGATACGCCGGTAACTTCAGTGTACATGCTACTGGAATGAATTTCTTTGCTCTCAACTCGTTATTAACAATGAGAACTGCTGCTGCTGCTGCCCTTTGGATCAATATGATGATGACTGCACCTAAAATACATAGCCGCTTGCTTCTCTTTATTCTCTGTGCAAATAAAAAAACAAACGAACACTTTTGTCCTCGCTAAATCATTGCTCTTTTAGCTACGCCTTTGTATTACATTCAAAAATAGTATTTTACTACTTCAAATTAACAAAAATTACGTGTCATGTTTTCCCTTCATATTCGTAAATTCTAAACGTAAAAAAAAAAATCGATGTATTTATTTTTAACCGTACAAAGTTTGTTTTTTTTAATTTGTTTTCACTTAGTTTGTGATTTTAGCAACTCTGGAAGGTTTGTTGGTAATATTATTGTAAATAAGGCTTAGCTTATTTATATATTTTTTTTTTCTTATTTGAAACAAATTTCAAATTCATATTTTTAATAACGTAAAAAGTGACAAGTATGCTGGTGGTAACCATTTATGTACTGTACATATGTAAATTCCTATATAAAGTATAGAGAAAAAAAATTTAACATAGAATTAAAATTTGCAAATTAGTTGTAATTAAAAAAATTAAAATGTTACTCTCCTATAGCAACATTTCTAGTTGTAAATGGAACGTTTTAAACTGAAGAAAAATCATTTTCTTAGTAACAGTAACATAAATGTATGAAGAGCAATATTCTCAGCAGGTCTGATCCAGTCCTGCACTGGGAAGATAAAAGTGGCGAGAACCGGGCCAGGTGTGGCTCGTATCGGATAAACTTACGCTAAAGTGAATTTTCATATCCCGATATGTCTGAACTAACGTATTGATTTTTTATGTTATTCTGACCTAAGGCTATGTATATATAAAAATATTTATATTTATTGATTTAACTATTTATTTTGATCACCGTATAGAGGTCACCTTAAAAGCTCAAACAAACATTTTACACTATAAAATTGCTGTATATATTTGTATTTGATAATTGCATGGTTTCTATTATTTTTTTATTATTTTTTTTATATACTTTTTCCGTATGTCTAACCTGTCTACTCAAGAGCAGAACCAATTAGACAGGGACGGAGGGCGGTCAGGAGCCTGCATACCTTTAGGATGAATAGGAAAGGTGGTGAAGTTTGCAAGCCTTAAGTGTGCATGCGCGCTTCAGATAGTGCCCTCAGAGTCGATAGGATATATTCATATTCCATAGTATATGCCATGGGGAAGCTTTGACCTGCCGATTTGGTCGCCATATTCTAACTGGAGGATATTCGTATGTTGATGATTAGTGGATTTTGACACCTTTGCGCAACGTTTCTGCGCATATTTCCCGCTCCAAAATCAGAACACAAATACCGCGAATTTTTTTAGTCTCTTTACTTAAACTGAGCTGGGGTTGCAAATAATATTTTAACAGTGGCAAATGTAAAAGGTTATATAGTGACAATACGTGATTTATTTTAAATTCGGAAACAGAACTTTTGTACAGAATTAACAATTCGCGATCGAAAAATTGCTCCGTATAGAACGTGCGCCCAATCTTTTCTTGTAAGCAAATGGTAAGACAAAGGTTGCATGACATCACGGTCACAGCTTCCCATTTCTAATAGCTTGTAGAATCTGTATTTAGCACCTGCTAAACAAGATTCCTTAAATAGTATGGAGAATCTTGCTGTTAAACATGGTTATATAAATATTTAATTGAAATTAATCACATGGTTTCACATACTCACGATACGTATGTGCTATTGTGGTAAACGATACTTAAATGGGAGAGTTGACGATTGGAACCGTTATATTAAAAATAAAAGTCTACAGACCCAACTGTAAGGAGAGGTCAAGGTCATGGAAGGTCATGTTAGAGATTTGTAATATAAAGTCTAACATAAAAGTACTTTCTCTCTCTGTTGTCTTTCTTATTCCTTTCTCTACGTGATGCCATCAAAGTCATTAAACACGAGTGTCTACCTACTATCGCGATTCAACATAAAGACTACTACCAAGTTAGTAGAGTCTAACTACAGAGGTAATTATAGCACTGGGCTACCAGATAAGGTGCGGACGAGTGACACTACATATAATATAGATTATATGAGAAATCAATTAATGAAACTTATATGAAATTAATTATATAACCACATTTTGATTTATCTTGCAGCAAGATATATTAGCTAATTGGATTCAGATGTAAATTAAAAAAAAAAAATGATCACATTGCAGAACATGAGAACATGGACTCTATGTCACGTGGCAATAAAGTTCATAATAGGGATATCCCCAGATGGAACGTCATTTATATTGAACGCCAGCAGCTGTCAATGCTGTAATTTGGTTTGTTTTAATCAACTTAGTCAAGGTTTGTATCCTCAGAATCAATGGAAGAAGTTTCAATGACTTTAATATTAATATACCTTTATATATACAATTTTAATTTTATTACGTGATTGTATTTTACTGCCAGTTACAATAAAATGATAAAATAAAATAAAATAAATACAATAAAATACAATATTTTATTGTATAAAATACAATAAAATAAAATTATATTTCCAGATAAATTATAATTATTATATGTGCCAGACAATAAACAATGTTTTTTCTAGGGAAAAAAAATATATCACCACCTACATAAACTACAGACTTGATCAAATAAAAGACAGCACATAGCATTTAACTTTTTGATCGTTACCAAATCTTAAAAAGCGAGTGAAATTTTAACAGTTATAAAAATCCTTATCATATAAATCATCACATCCGAATATGTTGACACAAATTTCACGAGTTTTGTTGTAATAATGCTACTTATTCATTAATCTTTTATTTGCAACAAAAACTCGTAATTTTTTTAGATATAATATTTTCTGAGGCGATGCAAAAAGATTTTTCATGCGATTTATCATTATTATGTAATTATGCTAATATTACTTACACCTTGCATTTATTTTGAAATAATACTTATATTTTAATTTTACATTCTAGATGGCAAGATTGTAGTATATAATAATAATAGTATAATAGAATATTGATGACATAAGCATGCTACAACACCGGTTGAAATTGTCTCTCCCGAGGAATCGAAACATGTTGCGTGGCGCCTCGGAACTGAAAGATCTGCTTATCAACGTGCTCACAATACCAGCCAGCATGATCAAGTGTCACACAGCTAAATGGATCGAATTTCACTCAAAATCAAATCAATTTCTTGTATTCTAAGAATTTCTATAAATTAATTCTATAAGTTGTGTATATATACATTAATTCATTTAACCTGAAGGCATAATATGATATTTGACTCTAAATTGAATTCTGAATAAAACTGATTTTTTTTTTAATTTATTTATTTATTAGATTCAGTTCCTTAAAATAAGTAATTGAAATTTTGTCAAAAATTGTATTCATGAAATAAAATCTAAAGCATTTGTAGGGGGGGGGGGGGAAGGGGCCGTTGAAAAATGACAGGGACGGAGGAGCTAGGGACTGTATGATTTTATGTTTGCTAGAAAACAGTATTGTTAAACTAAAATATTAAAAATAAAAAGTTTTTTTTTTGTTTTTCAAATTAAACAACAATGTGAGTAGCATGTAATTTATGAAAAATATGATAACCACTAGACTCAATGAAATAACTATTTTTTCTTTGAGCAATCAACGTTTCAAAAAGGCAAATCTAAAAAAGCAAAACTGTTAGGAATTGTTTCTATATTACGAGGCAATTTCCAGCAATGCCGGGCGGCTGATGTTGATCACTGTAATACGGAGCAGGCACGACTTTGCCAGCGACACGGAGGGGTAATCATTGCGGCTGCTGCAGTGCTAAAAAAAAAGGCTCTGTTACGTAACCTCTACTTAGGTTCAATGGCCTCAGATTAATGAAGAATCACATTGTAATTATCAAAATTACAGTTTTGTTCCTCAAAATAAAATTTCAAATTACATCTATTATACCTCCCAAATTTAGTTAAATCTGCATTCAAAAACAAATTTGTGCTATAACGTTTTAAGCATGGTTATTTAATAATTTCCTGTCTAACCAAAAATGCATTTCGTACTTAAATTTGCCCTTTTTTCATAAAAACCTAATGCTTTACTGCTAAAAGAAAAATCATTTTTCTGAAGCAACAGTTGTTGCAGATATTTTATCCCCAACTGTTGAGATTTATATAAAAAATCAAATTGATTATGATTATTATGAATTGTATTATCAGTGTTTTTATAGAACTGGTTTGCTCTAGCTTATTTTGATCTTTTTATGAACACCCGTTTACTGTTTACTGAAATTCAAAACTTTTAACTTCAACGAAATAAAAATTAATTAAAAAGTAACACTGCTTATCTTTTATTTATTTGCTATTTATATAATGCAGGCAGCCCTGCTTATTGCTGATGAAGAAAACAATTATTATGTACACAGTTTTACAGTAATTATATAATTTGATCCAGTCTGATAATTACTTGGGATATTTTTTTCTGCACTGCAAAAAAACAACAAAGAGTTAGGAGATTTTTCAAAACTCAAATCAAGGAAGTTAAAAGATTCTCATATTGTAAATTCAGTAAGTTCTCAGCGGCACCGACAATGTTTTTTATTGAGTTTGAAATATAATACAACGCGTTTAAGACATAAATTCTTAGATTTTGGGAGATGCTGTGACAACATTGGGTTTAATATTCAAAGATTGTTATGTAAAATTCAATGGAAAGACACTTAAAATCTCACAAAATCGTCACGGTGACAACCACTAGCGCTGAATTTACAACTTTTAGCACGATTTGAAGCTGACAACGAGGGAAGCTGTTGTCGTGAACAACGATGACAGATTCAGAGAGAAACGAAAACGATTGTCACGGTTTACGTTTTGATACGCAATTTTTTTTTCTGCACCTACAGCAACAGGAGATAAATTGAGAAAGGAAGAGAAAAAAAAAGTTTTTAATTTTGGATGGTCATCGAAAAAAGATGATACTTTTGAAACAATATCTATTTTGTTGCTACTCTATAAATCAGAACTATTATATAAATAAATTTATATTTGTTGTAGTTTCAAGATTTTTTTATATGGATGTCCACCGTTATGTGATGGTGAAAGCCTTTTTTTCGGGGGTGGGGGGGAAGGGGGGGTCAATTTTTATAAGTTTGAGTCTAAAATAAAAGAAATAATTAAGTAAGTAGAAAGTGATTACAGGGCACCAAGTGATTGATTTATTGATTAATGAAATAAAACTTTATTAAAGTAAGAATATTTTAAAAAATGAAGCAAAGTTTACACAAGTTGTAATAATGCACAAAGGAAAAAAATTATTTTTGTCCTTAGAATGGTTTATATATAATTTATAATGTTTTCAGCTAAAATCTAGTAATAGTTGTAATTTAATTTTCTCCAATCAACTCCAAATACTTGGGATATTTTTTTCTGCACTGCAAAAAAACAAAAAGAGTTAGGAGATTTTTCAAAACTCAAATCAAGGAAGTTAAAAGATTCTCATATTGTAAATTCAGTAAGTTCTCAGCGGCACCGACAATGTTTTTTATTGAGTTTGAAATATAATACAACGCGTTTAAGACATAAATTCTTAGATTTTGGGAGATGCTGTGACAACATTGGGTTTAATATTCAAAGATTGTTATGTAAAATTCAATGGAAAGACACTTAAAATCTCACAAAATCGTCACGGTGACAACCACTAGCGCTGAATTTACAACTTTTAGCACGATTTGAAGCTGACAACGAGGGAAGCTGTTGTCGTGAACAACGATGACAGATTCAGAGAGAAACGAAAACGATTGTCACGGTTTACGTTTTGATACGCAATTTTTTTTTCTGCACCTACAGCAACAGGAGATAAATTGAGAAAGGAAGAGAAAAAAAAAGTTTTTAATTTTGGATGGTCATCGAAAAAAGATGATACTTTTGAAACAATATCTATTTTGTTGCTACTCTATAAATCAGAACTATTATATAAATAAATTTATATTTGTTGTAGTTTCAAGATTTTTTTATATGGATGTCCACCGTTATGTGATGGTGAAAGCCTTTTTTTCGGGGGTGGGGGGGAAGGGGGGGTCAATTTTTATAAGTTTGAGTCTAAAATAAAAGAAATAATTAAGTAAGTAGAAAGTGATTACAGGGCACCAAGTGATTGATTTATTGATTAATGAAATAAAACTTTATTAAAGTAAGAATATTTTAAAAAATGAAGCAAAGTTTACACAAGTTGTAATAATGCACAAAGGAAAAAAATTATTTTTGTCCTTAGAATGGTTTATATATAATTTATAATGTTTTCAGCTAAAATCTAGTAATAGTTGTAATTTAATTTTCTCCAATCAACTCCAGGTCAACGACATACAGATTGAAAATTGGTGGTATATTTAAACCATAAATGAATCAGGCCTGTGGCTTGTGATAAATTGACGTATTTTTTAAGAAAGCAAAAATTTGGAAGGTATAATTCCCATGAAATGGAAGGTATAATTCCAATGAAATGTTTGATATGTACATACAAATAAATAATCATACTTCTAGTTAGTCATTAAGTCTTTTTATGACTTTTTCTGACGAATTTTTAGCTAACCCTCCAAACTTTATTTTCAAATAAATAAAAATAAAAAAAATCTAAAAATGAATATTTATACTAAAGTAAATGTCTGACGATAAAATAATGTCCACAGAGTATGGTAATTTTTGTGTTTACTTTACAATCACTCAAGAAAGCTAGTATAGATACTACAGAGACTCGCTTACACACTACAACTTGACCTATAATAAAAGCGTCATGGTTGCCTTGACAACGGTATGACCTTTGTCTGGCCTGTACGAGGGCAAAGGTCACCCCTATTTTTCCCGCTACCTCTACCACCGTATGAATACACGACGAGAAGGAAGTTCTCACAAGGTTTTACTGCCACAGATTCTCTGCAGTGTTAGTTAGCGAGCTCAGTAATAAAAACAACGTAAACCGGAGACGTCATTTAAGCCTCAGGTGGGTGGCTAGCTTGTGTGGACGTGCCAAAAACATGAAAGAATGCGCAGTCTTTAGGATTTTCTGTAAAAACTAAATTGCTGGTAAACAAAGCAAGAAGCGAGAATTTTTATTCACCTTAAGGGTGTAATAATAAAAACAATATTGGAGGTTGATTGTATGATATTGCTATGCGTTATCACGAAAACACTTATAACTTATAAATAATAAAATGAATGTTTTGCCTCATATAAGTTATGCGTGTATTAAATCAAACCCTAAAATAATATGCAAAAACACACACAAAAAATATATCAATGATGGCTTCATACAACGAAGACGTATGCAAATAAAAGGAACGTTTCGATGGGAACGCTGAAAATGTATTCAAGTGGAATATAAACTTTCATTGAAAATCAGCGTAGTGTATAATGACTATTAGGTCCGCTTGCCGTGAGGCAGCCTAAAAAATCCTTTGCAGTGACACACATCGATATGGGCCTGTAGGGATTGTAACATCAAAAATACAGGCGCTCATGTTGAGTATGTTCCCCTAAACAAACGAGGACACCTATATGCAGAAGGTGGAGAGGTTTGCATTACTGGGAGTAATTGGAGATGAGTCCACGTAGCCTCAATTTCAAAATAGTAGCTATTAAGTAAACAATTTAGATTAAAATGCACTACATTTTCTTCTCTCCCACAGTTATCTATTTATACGGACTGCCATAATTTTAGAAACCATCATATTTATGCAAGAGAAACCTAAACTCTCAAAACGTTCCTATATCGTTGTTCATTTTTTTATTATTATTATGAGCGGACTCACTGGACTGAAATATAATGATAGGTATATATGTATAGGGAGAATTATAAAATTTAATAATACTACACATAAAAAAATATTTTATTTGTAATAAACAACGCTGTTTACTAAATCCTCGATTTAATCTGATGGCCACTTTAATGTTTATGTTTCATAATTTGTTTTTAAAAATATTACAGTGGAAACTGGAAATAATGAAAAAATTTAAAAATTTATACGAGAATGTGCTACTTGTAAAGCTTGCTTCTGTTTTGTTCAACAGAACACCATGATTATGTGAGCGCTCAGCTGTGACAATTAGCAGCCATCCACCGGTCCCCAGGCATTGCATAGAACCCAGGCTTGTTAGGTCGGATTACGGCTTTCCCGGCCGTCATAATGCCACTCAAATGGTGCCAATAAACGTTGAGCTTCCTTTTTTGGTGACGCGCCAATCGCAATAATGTAGTAATAGGTGATTTCATAATCATTCGATCAAACAAAATGTTTTATACCACACCTAAGGTGCAAAATTCTTCCTTTCTTACGAGCAGTAATAAAAAATTGATAGGATAACTTACGTTTCGTGTGTTTCTCTTAACCGGTTATGCTATAGCCACTGTCCCTGTAAAAAGAAGAAATATAAATTAAACAGAGGTATTATCACAATATAACTAATATAATAACAAAAATAAATTGTTGGTAATTAACAGTGAAAAACAGTAGACAATGTGGTAGGTCAGAGTGCTCGTGTAGACGTGAAGTCAAATATTTGGGGGACAAAAAAAAAAAAAAAAAACTTAATTCTTCAAATATTTGTGTATGAAGAAAAAGTATCAAATATTTACTTAGAAAAGGAAAAAAAAAAAAAAAAAAAAAACAAGTCTGTGTTATTACTTTTCACAGAAAAATAAAAATATTTTGTGGATAAAAATCAAATGTAATGATCACATTTTAATTGCTAATAAAAATACAATAAAATTATAAAAACAATTACTTCGTACGTTGATTGAGTAAAGAAAAGCACTAATACATATTCTCATCAATAGCATTTTGTAAGAGGCTCTTGAGTTCTCAACTTTGCGTCTGAAGAGCCAGCTAGGTCCTTAAACACCAACGTCTGGACTCAAACGCTCTTTGCTTTTCTCTCTCCGCGAGCCTCCTAGCTCCCTTGCCGAGTGCTCGCCGCCGGAGTACCTTATTTATAATCACTTTTGTACTCATCAAAAGAAAACTTAGCAATTTTTTTTCATAATTTTTTTTTTAAATAGCGCAATGAAAATTGCATTATCTCCTAAAAAAAATCTTAAGTTCAGCATGACAGGTTCAGAGAAAATAAAATATTTTTAGGGGGTCATGTTGATTTGACTTCCCGATACAAATTGTACATCAGTCAAATTACAATAGTTTAATTCTTATTTAATAAATTACTTATATTTTTTACCTCTATTTAGGCTATACACATATTTTTTTTTTTTAAATTAAACCCTATTGGGTACTTCTATTTACTAATTACATACTACTTGAAACCCCGAACCTTCCGAAACCCTAACTTGTGCGTTTCGCGGGCTCTTCTGGAACGGGGGCGGCCACGGCCTTGCAAATCCATCCCGGCATTTGCCTGCGGCTGAGGGAAACGTGGAAACCTCAGCCAGGATGGACGCTACAGCTTTTGTCAATGAACCGGAAGTGCAATGCTCCAAAGCCAGGGGAACCACATAGTGGAAAATTGCAACGATTTACCCCTGGGTGGGAAACGTGGTTTTTGTTGAAAATGGTCACCCATCCAACTACTAACCACGCGCGGCTTTGCTTGACTTCGGTGATCTGACGAGACCCGGTCAAGTGCACTGCGCCACACCTCCACATATAATTAATAGTGCATAAAAGAACGGAAAGAAGGCTATAATTACGTAATTAAGTGTTAAGGAATCTAAAAATATGACAAAGTAAAAATGTCAGTAACATTGTTCTTAAGTTTTATGTTATATATTTTTAGCTATACTTTATAAATAATATAATACAATACGATTTACGTCATGCATGCTCGTAAGTAATCCTCACGACATGATTGTAGGCAGATCGATAACCTCTATGTTCACTGTGCTAGCTAGCGTTGTTCTAAATCTGGATTATAATAGAAATAGGCCAGCAAGTATTTCCATCTTGAGCGTGCCAAAACCGCGGGCGGGGGAGGCGGAGGTGGCTTGGTTGACGGACGAGTTGTTGTGCTTGACCCAGGCCAAGGAAGAACTGGGTCGTCTTGTATGCATTTTGAGAAGACAGTGCAGCTGCAGTGCGAGACTGAATGTAGCACGTAATTCAATTTTATTGCATTTGACTTGGCTTTCAAGATTTTATGCAACTTTATACAATGATTTTCGTTTGAAAGCTTTTATTGAAACAAAGAAAATATGTATTGGAATAAAAATGTAACATGGAAACTATAATTACTGTAAATAATTAATGTAACGTCATTTTAATTCCCATTAGTTTTTTAATTGTTGTCTTTGATGTCCCATATTTAGACTAAGAACATCGATTACAATGTTTAAAAAGAAATAAAAAATGTTGTTTCAGTACACCTCGAATTCACAATAAAAAACAACTAGTAATATCATTTTTCATTTCAGGCTTCTTAGAAAAACATTTACAACAAGATTCACTATAGTAGATTGTATAAAAAATGAGTTGTCTAGTTCTTCGTACGATCAATTTAACTGTGTACATGAACTACATCACGTACACATAAAATACATATATGCTACACAGTTAAGGTCAATCGTACATACACCTTTTTATGTTTATGTATAGCCGTACATCATTGAAGTAGTAAAATATAATATTACACATAAAACTATAATATGCATGGTAAAACATTAAAATATGTGATACAGGAACATCCGCATTTTCTCTCCGTCGCCAGAATTTTCTTTGCTGCATGCAGGTGCCGCGAGGGTCTTGAGGGAGACATGAATCCTCAACGCCCACCTCCTCACATCAGATCGATGTCCCACTCCGAGCAGATGCAGACCTACCAGTCACACTTAAATCGAGTTCTTAATCAACTCTCACATCTCTATTCCAAGGCAAAATCAAGTTAAAGCACTTATAATGTAATATTCATTACTTAAACCTAATTTGTAAATTATTTAGATTTTAAACTGAGTACCATGGTAAAACACTTATTCAAATTTATACAAAGTTTTTCTATATATTTTATATTTCTTACCAAGATTATATTTTACAAATTTAGAAGCAACTTTTTAGTTAGAGAAAGGTCACAAAAATTTTAAGATGTTTCTAATTTCTGCTTAAAAATATTATATTACAACAAATATTTACAAACATATTCAATTGATATTTAATAATAATGATTGCAAATACAAATTTTAATTTTTAATGTAATGAATAATATACTAATTAGCAATGATAAATAATTATTGTTGAAGTGAAATAGATTCCACGAATATTGCGGCTTTACCTATCAAAGTCATCAAGTTTCAGATTAGCTTATACGCACGGCCACCATGGATGAGGGGTAGGGGGTCTCGCGCAACATTAACTCATTAGCAGTTGCCATTACAAGCCCGCTTAACTGCTCCCTCAGCTGTAACTACGTCGGCGAGGACAGAATGAGAGAGAGAGAGAGAGAGAGAGAGAGAGAGAGAGAGAGAGAGAGAGAGAGAGAGAGAGAGAGAGAGAGAGAGAGAGAGAGAGAGAGAGAGAGAGAGAGGACCACTGCTGCGTAGGATGACTCTTTGAATTGTCGAGGTGCTCCCTCAAGCCTAGTCGTGTAAATGAATGAATGTCACCAAAAGCGTTCTCTTCCCACCCACATCCCTACTAGTAAGAACCACATGAAGAGCATTATTACCACTTGGTCAGAGAAAGACAGAGTTCATATTGTTCACTTCCATGAAAAACTTAATTTTAACATTTTATTTGGCCCTTTTAGGATTTGTTAAAACTTTATATTTTGTGAGATTATTTAGTTTTAAATCAAGCTATATGGTCTTTTTAGGTATACTTCACATATTAAACATAAACATTAATTTTGGATCTCGTTATTCAGAAAAAAAATTACGATATATTGATTAAAAAAATGCAACACTTGGCATTGCATTTCAAAGATCATTAATTAATACACCTATTGATTTAATTGGTATTTTAGAACTTTAATGACCATGAAATATGAATTAAGTAAAGTTTTTTTCGTTTATAAACATTTAACTGAAATAAAAGTAACGTCGTTTATAATTTTCTAAAAAATGTTCTATAATATTCAAAACAAGACCTAGATGTGTTTTTATATGATTATCATTTTGCATCAGCTATGTAATTTATTTGTTTAATGTGTGCTACTTATTAATAATTAAAATAGTCAATAAAAAATAAATTAAATATTTGTTGTATATTGAGCTCTGCCTTTCTAAATGTCAGCTATTTACGTCCATCTTTTCATCATCTCACTTTTTTTTTTTTTTTTTTTTGTTAATATCCACCACTCTCTCATTCATCAAGCAACTCCTATAGTCCCTTAACCACTGCCTGCCTGTCTGTCTGCCTGCTACGTCCGACATCGGAAATCAATGTGGCTGCGGGGACGCCTCTTCCCTCTCGCGAGTTGCAGGCTATCCTTATAATGTACCCTATTACATAAAAGCAAACACAAGCAAGTGTTCGAGCTAGACCATAACGAGGATCATTAAGACTACATACCACAATCATTTGATTACTTTTTGTTTGATTTTCATTAAAGATAATCTGTTGAATTAATTAATAATTTAGAATTTTATTTTGATACATAAAATTTGAATTTTAATTCATAACATTATTAAATAAATTAAATAATTTTAGAAAAATACTAAATTATAAACATTATTGGTTATTTTTAGATATAAAATAAGATTATAATACTAAGAGCAAATTCAATAACAATATATACAATAAGAACCTAAAGAAATGTATTCAATGTATTTTAGTCTAGTACAATTAATTATAATTAAACTAAAGGATAAATACATTTACTCTTCTGTGTTGCAATATTTGTGTTTAGCATCGAGACAGAAAGAAAAGGGAAGGTTTCAAGATAATTAAATTAAACGTTAAAATGTTTATCTTGTTTTTTTTTGTTTTTTTTTTTTTCAAAGCTGTCCTTTCATACCTTGTATTAGATAACTCAAGCTATCTTTATTTCACTGACTGCTGTAACATGACAAAGTGAATCTACTGAGCAGTCAGCATCATTCATTTTTATTTACAGTCATGTTTTTTTTTTTATTCTCTCTTGTTATTTTTATATTCACATTAAGCCTCGATTTACTTTTCTCGTACTATCGCTTATATTTAATAAATTTAATTAATAGATGCAATAAAAGTTGTGTTTCTGAAATTAATCTATTACTCTATTTTACACCACATCATAATCCTATCAAATGATGGCACCATTAATATATACGGTAAAACACGTATCTGTATAGTGATAATAAAGTTATCAATTCGACTTACTGTGAAACATGATATTAATTTTTTTCCCTCATCACATATACTATAATAAATGAAAAAAAAAAAGTTGAAAAGCTCCCGAAGATGACTACACTTTTAGCTCACATTAAATTTTTTTTTTAACAAAATATTTTAATTCACACACCAAATTAGAATTTTACATTAAATAATCTGATTCAATGTCAAATCTAAGGATCATTAAGTTTAACAACTATAGGTTTTATTAACTCACGTATATTATAATAATTTGGTAAAGTTCTGGTTTCACTTGTGTTAAAAATAAATCTCATCATTTAATCCTACTTTTTTTTTATTGCTGTTGCGTTTTATTTGTTTTGTTAAATAATAAAAAAATCAGTTTTAAATATAAGATAAAAATTACACATAAATTATTACCCTTTAGACTTAAGGGCATTGGGTGTAGCACCGGTAGTTGGCAACACTGACGTATCTTCACCATGTTAATTTTTAGTCATTGCTCCTCGGAGTAATTTTTTGCTAGAGCTAAGCTGATTGCTGTAGTATCAAGATAATTAGTAGCACAAGTGCACAATTTGGCTCAATAAAGCCTGATTTAAAGAAAAGTATTTTTTTATATTTTAGAAAAATGCATGTAAATTTAAAAAATTACTAAAAAATACTTTTCTTTAAATCAGGCTTTATTTAGCCAAATTGTGCACTTGGGCTACTAATTATCTTGATACTACAGCAATCAGCTTAGCTCTAGCATAAAAATTACTCCGAGGAGCAATGATAAAAAATTAACATGTTGAAGATACGTCAGTGTTGCCAACTACCGGTGCTACACCCAATGCCCTTAAGTCTAAATTATTAAACCAATGGTGATAAGTTATGATTAAAACATTTAAATAACCCATAATGAAAACGATCCATGTCGGCGTTAGCCAAGCGCCTGCAGAAACTTTGTGTAGGCTACCCGCATTTTACACGTGACTCAAAAGTTGCATAACTACTCAGGCGTTTTTTTTAATTTTTATTAAATAATTTAAATTGTATAAATTGTATTATACAGATAAAACAATCGCATGAATAGTAATATATTATTTTACATACGTATAGTTGACAACGTTATTGATTAATGTTTCATTGTTTTAGTGTTATTCATGGCAAAGAGATTATCAACAATGGTAAATATTTCACCCGGAAGTTTCAGCTACATTGTGTGTGGGCCGCAGGGAGCTTCCCCCTCCCTTCGCGAGTTGCGCGTGCAAGCCAAAGCTGCGTGCACGCTGGCTTAATTTCGGACTAATATAAATTGAATTGAAGTAAATGTAACCCGGAATTAAACTGGAACTTTAACCCTAAATTTAAAAAAAAAGTGTATTGTTTCTCAACTAAGCATAATTTGGTTTTATTTAATTTAAAAAGCAACGGGAAAATTGTTGGCTATAATATTTATCACAGTTAAAAACAAATATTTTAGAATGTTTGGTTCATATGTTGCTTCTATTTTAGATATATATATATATATATATATATATATATATATATATATATATATATATATATATAAAATTTTATAGAAAATTTAAAACTTTTTACTATTAAATTTTTAAATTCTACCTATGTTTAAATTTGAAAAAAATGAACTTTACTATTTAATATTTAAAAACATGAACAATTAAAAGTAATTATCTAGTCAATCTATGAAATTGTCATAATTTATTCGTGAATCTTTAATTTAAATTGCAGTGTAAGCAATTTATTCTTTGTTGGGGTATTAAAATAGAAAGTTTCACCCCCTTTTCACTGTATATGTTCAAAAGACCAATGATATAACATTAAAATAGAAACTTTGTGCGCTCAATGAATTTAACAACTTACATTTTTTTTTTATAATGAGTTGAAATAAAATAAAGTTTGCTAATATGTATTGTACAAAAAGAGAGCGGCCGAGTTAAAATTAGAAATCTAGTAGTATCCTTTTGATGTCTCATAATTTAGTTAATTAATTAAGTCTTAATGACTTGTAATTACAATTAGGTTTAATTTCATTACGCTTCATGTATTGGTACTGCTGTTACACATTATATGTACGACTATATATATTATATATAGTAGCGCTAAGAGCTGTTTGCTGATAACAGAATTGATGAAGGGTGAGTTATTACTGCATTATAAGCAAACGTTATGACTTGGCAATAGCAAGTTTGACAGTAAGATTTCAAGAGAGAGAAACAAGGCAATAATTTCATAACAGCTGGGTAAACACAGTTTGAATATCAGAAATAATTGTTCTGTGCGAGCATTTATCGTAAAATTAAGTGCCTGTGCGACACTAATTTTCTTTAATTAAAAATATAACTACTTCAACATTCTAGTTTTTAATTGATGTTGACAAAAATGTTTTACAAAACCGACTCTTTGTAAATTTGATTTTTCATACTGGTAACTAACTAGTACATTGTTAGTCATAAAAATTGAGACAGTGATTGGTGCAATGCACCCTATTAAGTTTGACTAAGACTGGACAAAATACTTTGAAGTATAATTTATCAATTATTGAAAAATAACAGGGAAAAAAACAACAACACTAAACATTAATAAAAGCTTAAATTTATGGAGCTAGTTTTTTTTGTTTAGTACGATTTTCATAAAACCAACAGCTAAAGTAATAAACGTCTATGATATTAAATGTAGTAAAATGTGTATTTTAATTTGAATATGGCTTTGTTCTAGAATTAGTGGTGTGAAGGCGAAGTGTGAGGCAAGGGTCGAGCATGCATTGGGCGTTGCCCGGGACACGCGGGTGCTTTGTGTTCACTGGCTAGCGAGCGCCACCACCCATTACAATTCACGCCATTAGACGCGGGCGCTGAATAATTGAGGATCTCAGGTGGTCAATAGCATTGTCCTTGAATTGACTGGAGGCCTCTAAATCCAATAATGTTATTGTGTTTTTACTTGCTAGATCACGTTGGTTTGTTTATGCACGTCATGGAATGTTATAATGATGTAATTTAATATGATCCAATATTTTAATAATAGGATACAATTTTAATTTTTATGAAAAAATTTTTTTGTTCTTCTTTTCCTCTTTAAAAAAATAAAAAAATATTTAAGATGAAAAGTAATTAATTTTTAACGTGTATTTGCAGTGTAAATTAAATAATATTACTTATTAAAATTAGCAGCAATTTCCGATAGTAAAACTTTGCATACAGTTTAATTATTTGTATACGTGAATTGATTGATATAACATTAAATGCCTCATTTATGGAGGTTAAATTACACATGTCAGCATCATGTTTCCCGCGCGGTGACTGCTTGCACTATAAGTTTATACAAAGTTCTCCAGCCAGCATTATAAGTAGTCAAGTTACTTCTACCTCAGATTCGAGTCAAGTTGGTGATTTCTCAGACGAGGGTAGCGGGGGATTTGCAAGGTGTTAATTGCCAAAGAAACTATAAACTTGGTTACCTGACAGACTGATTTGTTATAGCTGACATAGAGAGTAATGGACCCAGCACAACACGCTTATAGAAACTAAATATAATCAATATGCGTTTAATATCAATGTAAAATATATTATATAATATATATATTTCGGATCTATTACGATCTTTACGAACAAGGGATTTCTTTAAAACGCTTACACTATGATGTAAAATTTACTGACCCAAATTTAGAGTCTACTTATAAAAAAGAAATGAAATCTTATAAACAAAATATGGCCACCGCTAAATTTAAAGAGAATGACCATGAAATAAAAGGAGCTAATAATAAAATTAAAGCTACGTGGAATATAATTAATAAAGAATGCAAAACAAAGAAAACAAATGTTAATAATAAGAATAATTATGAATTATGTATAAATAGTGTAACGATTACAGACCCCAAACTAATTTGCAATTTATTTAATAATTTTTTTGTCAAGACAATTGAAAATATAATAACAGAAAAATTTCCTTTTAATTATTCTAATACTTTAATTATTGTCGATTCTGATAAAAGTAAAACGAAATTAAATTTTAGTTCGATAGACCCGATTTATATTTTAAATCGAATGAAATCCCTTCCTAATAAGTATGCAGCTGGCCCAGACGAAATACCATATACTGTTGTAAAATATTGTGCTTCTGTTTTGTCTGTCCCTTTATCTAATTTAATTAACCATTCAATATCAGATGGTATATTTCCTGATTGTTTAAAGGATTCTAAGATTTATGCAACTCATAAAAAAGGCCCAACTTTCATTATTGATAATTACAGACCAATATCAAATACATCTGTTTTTGGCAAATTATTTGAGAATACATTAGACGATCAAATTACGGATTATCAAACAGAAAATCATTTAATTGCTCCCTGTCAACATGGATTCTTGAAAGACCGTTCTACTGATACAGCACTATTTGATCTTTTAAGCCACGTTTATATGGCAATAGATAATAAACTATTTTGCGTTGCAATATTTTTTGATTTATCTAAAGCGTTTGATAGTCTAAATAAAGATGTATTATTGAATAAATTTGATAACATGGGAATAGGAGTTTCGAGTCGTAATCTATTAGATTCATATCTAACTAACAGACAACAATATGTTGAATTAAATTCAAATTCTAACGGCCAAAATATTACATATAAATCTGACAAATTACCGATTACACTTGGAATTCCTCAAGGAGGAAAAATGTCAGCCACATTGTTTAATACAGGAACAAATGACTTATCAGATCATGTCAAGAATGCGGTATTAGTAAAGTATGCTGATGATATTACAGCTATAATCACAGCAGAAGCCGAAGATGAATTAATTCGTAAGATTAAACTTACTATTGAAGAGGTACATACATGGTGTACAAATAATAAGCTAATATTAAATTCAACTAAAACCGAATACATCCAATTTCATTCCCCTAGACAAATCCCTTTGAATAGTTATTTGTTGCAATTAGCCGGGAAAACAATTAAAAGAGCAGAGTCTGTTAAGTTTCTTGGTCTACACATTAATGAAAGTTTGGATTGGTCTTTACATGTAAATGCGATTTGTAAGAAGATAAATTCGGCCAATTTTATGTTATATACAATCAGGAATCATGTATCTCATGAAACCTTGCTAACCATATATTATGCGTATGTTTATCCACATTTGGCATATGGCATAATAAATTGGGGATGTAAATCGGAACTATTGAATCGATGTTTTGTTTTGCAAAAGAGAGCACTTAGAACGATTTTAAGAATACCAAAAGGACAGTCGTGTGTTTCACATTTTAAGGCTAATAAAATGTTAACTGTCCCTTGCATTTATATTTTAAATTGTGCCTCATTCAAAAAAAATCATCCAAATTTTTATGTTCAGAATGATGGCTATCATGACTATAATACTAGGAATAAATCGAATGTAGTTACTGAAAGACATAACACACAATTTTTCAAAAACTGTGCAATGTATCAAACAGCAAAATTTTATGAATTTTTACCAGCATGTTTGAAAGAAATAAAAACCAGTAAACTTTTTCGCACAAAATTAAAGAATGTATTGATCAATAAAGAGTTTTACTCTATTAAAGCTTTTGAGAGTAATAAAATGTCTGAAAAAGTATTATCAGGATTATAAAATAAACAAAATTATAAATTTACATATACATTGTATTGACTGATATATATATATGTATGTATATGTATATATACATATATGTATGTGTGTGTATATGTGTATGTGTATGTATATATATGTATATATATATATATATATATATATATGTGTGTGTGTATGTGTATGTATGTATGTATATATATATATGTATGTATATATATATATATATATGTATATATATATATGTTCCACATAAACTAAAATTTATCAGTATTAATGGTGACTTTGGCTTGTATTTTGTTTTTATTATTATTGTCAGTGATTGTGTTTGATAGTGTTAAATAACTTATGTAAATGTGTTTAAGTTTGATGTTTTTATGTTGTATTTTGTCCAATTTTGACTTGAACATATGTTTGTCTTGTACAACCAAAAAGAAGTTCCAAAATAAAAATAAATAAATAAATAAATAAATAAATAAATAAATAAATAAATTATTATTTTGTTTTCAAATTGCGGCCTAAATTATTTAGAAAACGAAAATAATATTTAACGAAAAATTTTGTTAGCAGAGGTTCAATATTTTTCAGTTAAATTTTTAAATATTTTGTTAAATATTTAGCAATAAAAAAATCATTAACTTTCTCTTCATATTTATTAGCTATGCTTTTTATTTAAAAAAAAACTTAATATATAATTATAAGCTGTAAAAGAACAGGCTAGATATTATTAAAATCAGTAATCTTTGTACACATCATTTAAACAGAAAAATACTGATATTGAATTATACAAAACGTGAATACAAAATACGATACATTTGTACACATTTGGGTGTGATTTACGAAGTAACGGGATAACGAAGTTTTAACCGCATTTAACGTCAGTCTAACTCAATGACACAGAGCGAGTTTAGAAACCTGGTTATTTTTATGGATAACGTTTTCTTGAATTGTGCCCATTAAATATTTAAATTTAAATCTTTATTCCATCATCATAGGTTTTACGGCTTTGATTACGTCTAAATTAAAAAGTAATTAAATTAATTACAATTAACTAAAATTATATTATTATTTATATAGTATGATGAAATTTATATTTCATTTCTATGCTTTCTACTATATAATTAATATTATATAAATAGTTATACGCATTATCGCCTCATAGACTTTATTGAGCTTCACTTATTTTACAATATGACGTTTACAGCTTTAAACTATATCGTATGTTATTTGATCTAACAACTAAAATGATATATTATATACATGTGAAAAATTGTCAATCTAGGTTGATGGAGTTGATTTGCCTTATGTATTATTGAAATTATATTGTATTATACTGATTGATAATATAATACTGCAGTAATACAAGGACGTAGAGACTAGAGAGAGAGAGAAAGGGAGAGAGAGAGACCGTACTCGTAAATCAGGACAAGGGTGCACACCAGGGCTGCTGGGAAGATAATGGGAACGTTGTTGCATCTAGAGATTGCAAGTGGCGTGCACGTGTATGCACACCACACCAGCTCTGTAGACGGCGAGAACACTTGGCGTGCCGCACGACGAGTATACGTTCACAAGCAGTACAAACTCTCATTCACTGATGACGTAATGTTAATCATCTAAGTACCATCATTAGCTTAAGCAGCAGCAGCAGCAGTGGTGTCTTTAATATAATAATTGTTACAAAGTACTTAAATATGATTAACCTTATTATTCAGAAACTTGATGTTAAATTTAATAACAATGATACTTTATATTATATAACCTATAACCTATTTATATTAATTATTATCAGATTATGTAATAAGTACATAACTAGTTTAAGTCCCCCCCCCCCCCCCCCCTCCACACACAGGCCATATCAGCTTCTGTGTAACCTCGAGGATATAGAAAACACAATTTATCAATGAATATAATTTTGTTGTAAATCCATTATTTTACTCAACGATTCAACGTCCCGATGAAAGTTATGATTTGAAGTTAAATTAACTAACAAATTTAGACTTGAAATTTAAGCCTCTTTTAGGACTTCTCTTTACCAACTAGTTCTATTTCAGAAAGTGAGAGGAGGAAGGCCTTGAGAAAGTAATAAAATATAATTTTGACATTTGTTTTCAGGTAAAGCTAAAAGTTCAGTAGCTTAATATTGTGGGTTTCACATTTTTTTTTGTACACTAAAACGATTTTAAATTATCTGTATGCAGTTTTTATAGTTAATCTTTACGCCTTATAAGTATGCAACTTCTTCTAAAGTTTTAAAATAATGTATCCTTACCTGAGTGTACCAAAAATCACGCGATTGTAATTTACATGCACGATACATTAACAATTAGATTGCAATGCATTCCTACAAGGTATGGAGACTATAAAAGGCTGCAAATTGAAAACATAATTTCTGCAGTGTATATTTTGCCTGCTACCCCATTCTGTATATTATACTGTATTATTATAATATTGATATTTGGATAGACAGTCTTATATAAGGCACACTGTACGCCTTTACTATGGTCGAATCACTGAGTTTTCCAACCCTCTTGGGTCCAATATGCATCATGTACAGTGTACACCAAAATAAATAAATCACAAAGGAGTAATAAACTTATTTAAACTTTATTTACATGTTAAAACAGAAAACTTGTGTTGGAAAAGTTTCGAAATATTTTAGTTAAAAATAATTAATAATTCAACTTAACTTGTTAGTAACTTACAAAGCTTACAACTAAATCCTGAATTGGAAAGGTCAAATTTGCATTTCTGTTGCTTCAATAATCAATAACAATATAACTTGACATAATTAAACTAGTTTTCTTGTTGGTAATTAATAAATAGTATAGGTAAATCATCCTCATTAGATGTGTATTTTTTTACATTTTGTGGCTGTATTTTATGAAATTGAAAAAAAAATCTTTGTTATAGCACACTACGCATGTAATTTAAAAAACTAACAAATTACTGTAAAGCATGAATCATGGTTTTCTCAGACTTCCCTGATTATATGGATTTTGAATTTACCATAATTTTGAGAAGACCTGAAATGTAATTTTCAAAAAAAGCGTAGCTTTATTTTAGGTAAAATATGGAATGAGATATTTTTTAAGTTTAATAATTTTTCACATATATATTTCATACGCTTACAGAATAAATTCCTTTTTCAGCAGTGATTTAATTGAAGGTGTTTCACACACTGGGAATGTCATATATGACAGTAGTACGTTGCACACGTCTGTCCGGGGGTCTGCTGGAGTGACGCACGCATGGTCACGTGACGCTTTGAATGGGCGCCACGTGCGGGGGCTCATGTGACGCCGCGGGGGGGAGGGGTTGATCGAGCCTCCCTCGCTCGCTCACTACCGGCCGGACCAAGGGGTGTGATGTGGGTCATCTGAGCACAGGGGTTGTAGAATTCTCGAACTTTGTGTGACAGGTGTAATAAGCAGTCAGGTGATAAGATAAAACCTCGAAGGAACGAAAATATTTTGTTGACCTATCAATGTTTACATAGAAACCATTCTTTTTTCATATAACCAATCAATATAGATTAACCTTTTTTTATTATTAGCCTTATATTGATTACTGATTTTATCTCTAAGTAATGAAAAAGGCATGTTAATTATAATTAATAACCTATTTTAATACAATAATATGTACTGCGTATAAGCTAAAAATATTTTTTTAAATTAAGCATTTCTTAAAGGAGCAATGCTTACATGAATATCAAACGTTATTATATAAAATAAAATGAAAATTTATAGGACTGAAGCCTACATTGCAAATTAGTTAACATGAAATAACATTGATACGAGTAGTTATATGAATGGGGTGCTTCAAATTGAAATTTTATCATACATGCTACAAAATAAGAAAATAGCTTTAGTAATATCGAACCTTTATCGTTTCATATTTTTGATATGATTGTACATTATTTTCTAATATAATGTGGTAAACCATATTTAGTGAGGATGTCACCCTCATGGCTGTATCACCTCTTTGTCGAACACTCCTTGGCCGGCTATTCTGTCCCGTGTTCGCCGCAACTCCCCCCTCCGACTCGCGGCATGGTGCCAAACCTGAGGGCCCCGTGGCAGCATAGCAGTTCGCACTTTCGATGGTTCATGGTGCGTGAACCTTTTCATGGCCCAGAGACCACCATGTTTATTGCAACCATAATCATTTTTTCTATACAAATTTTTACAACGAATTCAGTGAAATAGAGTCATGTAACGTTTATCGTATATTAATAGTAAAATTGTTATCATATTATTGTTTAGCATGTAATCTACAACAAAGTAATCTAGTGTTCATTAAATAACCTTATTTTTGGATATTTTGATAGTAAAATGTTCAATTACAGTTACTTAATTTCTTAATGTATACTGTATTATAGATTGTTCAAATATACGTGAAACATGTTAAGTGTTATTAATGTTTGGTTAAAATTATACTGAAGCTTATCAGTTTTTAAGTCTTTCTTACAAGAAACAATGTTTAACTTTTGAAAAAGCAATTAAATGTTCGTTATAAGACACGAACTACAGTTTCTCTTTTTTTTTTTTTTTTTTTTTCTTTAGCTTGGTTACATTGAAAGTAGAATTTGTCAGCAAACTCCAAACTCAAGGCTGGTAGGGTTGAAAAATGGAAAGCTAATTGCTGAAGAGAAGAGCTTACAGTCAAGTCCCCGCGAAAAGCATGTGACGTCAGAACTGGCATCGATCCGCGGTAGACACTCGCGGTATGCAAAGACGCACGGCGGCAGGTGTGAGGGGGGAATAACAATGAACGAACAAACACAATTGCTGTAGAATAAATAATCAGAGAATAACTTTAGAAAAAAAAATATTTTTATCTTCATGAATAATAAAATTATAAAAGTAACATTTTATTACATGCAGATTTTTCTGTATAAATAATTTATTTGTAATTTTTTTAAATAATTAATTTTTTTAATTAAATGAAATTAAATGTATTAATTATTTTTTCTATTTATAATAAAATTATATATATGATAAAAATTGTTGAATCATTGATGTTTCCATTTTTATATATAATATCAACAATATAATATTATATAACAATCATTTTTTATATTTATACAGACTTTTTTATTATTCTATGTTATTGGATATCGATTTAGGTCAATAATAGTTCAAAAAGTGGTCAAGAAACGCTATTAGAAGGAAATAGTAGAGAGGGCGAGACTCAGCCACGAGAGAGAGAGAGTGAGCGACGCCGCTGTGATGGCTCTCTATACTACCGCAGGAAGTCTCTGGGTCTCTCCAGGGCGGTGGACTCCCCTGCAGCAGCACCCCACCAGCTCGCCCGGTTACAGCTAGCATGCATTTCAATATCTTCCTTATGCCATAGTTGAGCAAAAGTAACCTTTTTGATCAAGAACATCTTTGAAAGCTTTTCTCTGAACTGTGTAGGGTGTGTTGAATAGCAATCTTGGAGTTGGCAAACTTGGTTTTAGAAGTATTTTAGATCCAACGCAATATACTTGCTGTACTTTTTTTTACCGTAAAATTTTGTACTGATTGTGGTCAAAATTGCTTTAAAAATATATTGCTGCTACTTAAGTGAACAGCTAGCTACCATTCTGTCTTAGCTACCTGTCTTCAAATTTTTACAAATAATGAATTCATTGTTACAAAGATAATTTCATACAACTTTTTAATACTGTTCAGAACAAAGATGTATTTACACAGGATATTAATATAAATAATGAAACAGTGAATACTGCGGAAGATACAAAATTTCTTGGAGTATATGTTGATTGTAATTTAAGATGGACAAAGCATATTAAGAACATTCAAATGAGATTAGCATCTGTTGTATATGGGATTAATGAATTGAAATTTGCCTGTGATGTGAAGTGCTTGAAGATATTGTATTATGCAAGCTTCCATTCCATTTTAAAGTATGGAGTTATAATGTGGGGTAATTCTATTGATTCCAAAAAAAAATTTATTTTGTAAAAAAGGGTCATACGAACAATGTTGAACTTACCCTACCGTGAATCATGTAAAAAACATTTTCAATCTCATGGTATCTTAACACTACCATGCATTTTTATTTTGGAGTGTGTTTGTTTTGTTACAAGTAATTTTGATATTTTTCATAAGGAGAAAGTTCATGACCATGATACTAGAAATTTAAATAGTACTATATTACCCCCAAAATGTAGACTCAAACTTATGGACAAAGGACTTATGTGCTCATGTATTAAAATGTATAACAAACTTCCTGTTTCATTAAAAGAGGTCCATTTATATACAGAGTTTAAAAATGCTGTAAAATCTTTTCTTATTAAGTATTGTTTTTATAGTGTAGATGAATATTTGAATGCTAAATTTTGACCAATGTGGATGTGTAATATCTTGTTTGTTGATCGTGTGTATATGTATTCTTTTTAATGACGCGTCTTACCCATGCATGATACCATGTATTTTATATGTGTACTTGTATTTGGAATGAGATAACAATAAATAATTTGAATTTGAATTAATAAATTTAATATTTTAATTTTATGCAGATTTAGATTAAAATTTGAATGTAACTTCACAAATATGGGTTTTTTATTTAAAAAACAACAACATACATTCTAGATTTTATTCAATATTTTTATAATTTATGAATGTTTTATGTTTTACTTACAAAAAATAATAACACACATGCATGTTATGAAACACAGTAAGCTAACTTTTTACCCCGTGAAGGCTATAGTTATTAATAGCAACATCAACTGTTTATTTTTGGTTTGCAACGTCTATTATTATGCTTTGATTCCCCACGCTATGATTGACTTTCCCTTGAAGCTTTGGTCCTCCCGCACGGTGGACTGTTCCGCGCAGCCCGCCTGTCTGCCTGCCAATGTAAGCCAGCAGCCGCTCGATAATGTGCAATGCGCCAAGCTGCTCCGCACCCTCCGGACTGCTCTCCAAACATCAGCTGATCAGCCACGTGCGTCCTTGCCAAGTTAAGATGATAATTTGTCATCAAAACATTTGTATACATTCGTAGTCTAATCCTGAACCAAAGTTCATTTTCGTAATTTTACGACTCTTTAATAAGCTAAAGAATGGTCACCGTTCTACTTTTTCAATCGTTTATTACCCAAGGTTAAATACTCAAGAAGTGTGACAAAAAAATTACATGAGCAGAAAGCTCATACGATCTTGAACTGATTTTCAGCATTGCAGCATTTTTACGTTACCACGGAATCCATAGCTAAAATTTGGTAAATTATGGTTTTAACTAACAACAACCACCACCAATGTGCTGGCTTCTGCTAGTATAAAAAAGAAATCAAATAATTACTACAAAAAATATATATATATTCTATTTTGGCAGTACATCATCTTAACAAAAATTCTTTTATTGAATATAACAGCAACAAAAACAAATTAAATATCCGTTCCTATACTATACTATACTATACTACTATAATAAAAATGAATAGCTGAAAAAATATAATGTATAAACAATGTTAGATGTGAACAGTTTTTCCCTTTAATAATATAGGTTGTAGTTTTTAATAACATTGAGATAATATATATATATATATATATATATATATATATATATATATATATATATATATATATATATATAATATTCATTAATTGTAAGCTCTGAACAGCAGCAGATATCTTAAGAAGCTATTTTTGCTGCACTCCCAACACATTTTTCTGCAGCTACAAACTTTGAGAGTGAGTTAAGACTCACAAATAATGAGCGACGATGAAAGTAATTGACGAAGTAATTTCCATTCTCTCAAGTTATGTTCGAGAACTTCAACAACTTGCTGGAATAATTAAATCACAACAAAGTACAAACTTATAGTTTAACGTAAACTTATAAATTGATCACTGATGAGTCTAATAATATGAATCTAATTATGGATTAGACGAGGGCAAAACTTTTTTTACAAATGCCCCTGGCTTTTATGCAACTTCACAAAACATGTGTGCTGCAAAGGTTGCATAATTTTATATTTGTAGGCGATGAAAAAGAATGGCGTCAAATTTGATTTCTTCTTTGTAGTTACCAAAAGAAAGCTTTCCTCACGTTAATGATTTAATGTTGCATTCATAATAACTCTTGAATCTGCATGCAAGCTCCGACAGCATTCCTAGGCAATTAACACTCTTCAAGAGCTATTAGCATTAATTTGACTCACTGAGTCTGGAGTTATATGTACTTGAATCTGTTTGAAACATAGTGTAACATTAGAATAGATTTCAGCAAAGGACTTTACAAATTGTGCATAAGAGAGGCTTCATTTTTATTCAAAATGTTCAATAATTTACTTAAATACATAAATATTTTTGAAAAGTAATTATTTTACAGCACTAAAAGTTTAAAATGTATTTAATTTATTCCTGCATCCCTATAAAGAAATAGAGTTTATTTAAATTCATGTCTGAAAATTTCACCTGACATTAATGAATTAATGATTGAATAATCTTAAACATAAAGTAGCTAGTGTTATTTACAGCAAAGGCAATGAAATATTTTAAAGTAAAATTTTCATTATTCAAGATCTAGTACACATAGAGAGAGAGAGAGAGAGAGAGAGAGAGAGAGAGAGAGAGAGAGAGAGAGAGAGAGAGAGAGAGAGAGAGAGAGAGAGAGAGAGAGAGACAAATAGAGAGGCATAGAGAGATAATATGTGTGATACGTGTGTAATATCAGAATATGCTATTCTCTAGCGAATACCGATGCGTAAAATTCCTGGTAAATAACAACAGCAGGAGTAGCAGCAACGAAGGCAGCGGCTTGACAAAGTCGAAGGGGATGAACTCAAAGCTTTGAGCGGTGGTTTGTGCATGTTCTCGGATTAGTAGTAGCCAGCAGGTTGCACAAGTACGAGGGAAAAGCGCAGTGGGTCAGTCAATTGTTATTGTGTTTGTGTGCGCGGGTGTTCGAGCACGTATCCATGGCAACAGGCGCCGGTGGGAGAAGGGGGGAGGGCGCTACACCGCGGCAGTGTCACGTGACTTACATATTACGTACTGTGGCGACTTACAGTCGGCTACTTCTTTATAGCCGAGGAGCGACATCGACATTTGCACGCTCAATAGCTTGCTTCCAGTATCACTTTTTATATCGGCTATTTATTTATTAATAAAAAATAAAATAAATTATTTTCTTTCTAATTTTTCTACCTTTACTTCCATGCAGTACTTATAAAATATTTTTCATTTTCACTATAACTCTAGAAGTAAGTACTTATGTACTTATTTGTATATTAAATTTGCACTGAAGTTACGTAACTATAAGCTACAGGATTTAATATTTTAACAGCATCTTTAAAAATAAGCAATTAAATTTTGGATGGACGATACATATTATAGTCAAAATACATTTACTAATAATACGGTGGAAGGAAATAAACATCAAACATATCAAAGTTTAGATAAGTTTTCCTGCTCACTGATCTTAATTAATTAATTTTAAATAACTAAGCGAGTTTATTTTATATAGTTACAATGTAGGCTTGTTTTTATCACTAATTCCTGTCACATAAATTTATTTTGATGATAATATTGCAAAAGTAAACATAAATAATATTTGCTTTAGTGTACACTCCTAAAATTTTTGACATTTTTACTGCACTTGATGCGTAGTTAGCTCACTTATTAGTTTATAAGGATTATGGGATTTTTTTTATATAAAACCTTTCAAGGAATTTAATTATGAGAAAATATCTGTAAATTCTGAGGTGTTTGCCTTCTATAGCATAATATTTTCTATATCGTTTCAAAAAGAATATAATCCATATTCATATTAAATATTATTTCTACAAAATTAACTTCTAAAATATGTTTTTAAAGATTGAGATTACAAAGTTTTGATTTAATTGTTAGTTTTTAAGCATTTAAAAAAATGACAAAAGAACATGAATAATTTTTATTTAGTTCTGTTACAACTTAAGTCATATTTGCATAAAGAGGTTTATACATATAGCATAAATATAAGCTCTTGGAGTTGTGACCTTAAAAAAAAAGTCGTGTCATTATGTATTAAGTTCAAGTTGGAGCTACACATAAGATGATTGCTGTTTTCTCTCTCTCTCTGTTGGAAAGAAGGGCGCTCGTGGCCTATGAGGAGGGAGGCGGAGGAGGCAACGGGCAGACGACGGTCGAGGTGCGAGAACACGGTCTGAAGAAGAAGAAATTCCCCTCTCGCCTCGCATCTTGACTCCTTCAGTGAACCACCTCATGCATTTCAAAGAGACACACGAGGAACCAAAGAAAGATAAAAACGAGTTCAACAAGATGGCCGCTACAGTTACTCTCCAGTAAGGCTAAATGCAGTTAGCTTTATATACCTTTGCGTGACTACTGCCACACCCTTGTTTTTGTACTGGGAATAAACTTCATGTTAAAACTATACATATCACTGTCCTATACAGCAAAAGTCTGTTTGATGAATATGAAAACTAAATTAGCCCACACACATTATGTCATGTGTGTGTACTGTACAAAGTTTTACTACTTAATTCAATCAAAACAGCACTTGTTATATTGAAACGCCTACGGTAATTGCGCATTGCAGTTCTAAAATTTAGTGTATAAAGCGTCCGCAGGCAAGCATTTATGTCTTGTTTTTTTGTATTATTGTTGTGGAAAGTTTTTCTCTTAAAATGCCGCTATATCTCCAGGCTTAAAAAACCCTGTGGCTATCTTTACCATGCATGAAACTAGTTACATTTTCATTTATTTTTAAAGTGTTACTTCAATTGCTTTCCTACCAAAAAATTTTTTTTTCAGAACTAAAAAAATTGTTACTGATATGCGGTGAACAATATTGAAAAGTCAATTTTTCTTAAAGTTTTTAGCTTACTTTCTCACTTAAAATAGCAAGCATGTCAGGAAATTTCTTAATCAATAATATTGATATGAAGTGGAGGGCATGTGCTGTTTATCGACTTGGTATAGCTTCATAATTCTTGGAAATAAATTAACCTTATCTTATCCAATATATTACATATTCATAATCAGCTTTGGTGAAAATAATCTTTATTCAAAAACCTTGTTGATCTCACCATTATTATCTAACACTAGCAATTAATTAGCTAAATTAAGCAAATTATTATACTTTCGAGTATAACGTAACGTTATGTATTATTTCACCACAATGATTATATATTTAGATAAGGTCTATACTTTATGTGATCTATATATTATAATTATGATGATTATTATCAGATTTAATTATTAATTATAGTTCTCTCTCTCTTATTAAACTGGCCATGAAAATTAATTACTAAAATATTATGTAAAAAAAAAAATAATAAAAAAAAAGATTATCCTTGTATTTAGATTAATGAAGTTGACATTTTAAGTGTATTTTCTATACCAAACAAATTATAATCCTACCGGTGTGGTGACTTCAAATTAGAGGTTTCTATCTAATTCCGGTAGGAAGATGCCTGCAATGTGAAAGCTGGCGTGCATCTCAGAGGAAAACGTCATCAGACTTCAGTAGTGCACGTCTTCTTCGCAAGAACGGTTCACCTGTCAATAGGGGTCTTGCCAAGTTGACGAAGAAAGGAACCATGCTAATTAATTTATAAAGAAGCTTTGATGGTATTATATGTGATGTGCATGGCATGGCCAAGATTGTATACCATTGTAAATAATTTGACAGACTTCCGGTGAATATGTAGAATAAAGCAATTAGGTATATAATATATTAGTTGACAAATATTTCCTGCACTCGCGGAATATTTTTAAATAACACAATTATAATAAGATATTCATAAGAAACAAAAAATCCATTCGTTCTGTATTTTTTTTTTCTACTTATACCCATAACTTGATCCAATAGTGTCTCGTAATGACAATCATATCAATCAATAAATTACAGTCTAATCAATCAATATATTAGCCAAGTGTTTCATAATATTATTACATCAAAAAATTGTGTAATAAAAGCTATGATTTAAGCATGTACCATATACATATTAATGCTCTCAATGCAGAAAACGCACACAGCTAAAACTAATTATTGTATTAAATATCAAACATTGCATTCAAATAAAATATATTTAAAGCCATCTAGATTTTCACATCGTTTAAAGACAAATGAAAGAACAGATAAAATTTTAATCAATTTCTAAAAAAAATACACTTTCTTTAACGAACCACTTTGTTCTTTTCCTTATTTTCTAAAATGACTAAAATGCACTCATTTCAGTGGTGTTGGTATAAATATGCAGTAGCATCCAGTACTGTGTATAAAACTTTAACTATATATATATATATATACAAGCCTAGTTGGAGCTAAACCGTGCCACACGAGGGGAAAAAACACATCTATAGTGAAAAAAAAAGAAAAAAAGAAGATGCCAATCGAATTATGCAAATACAACGAAAAAAAAAAAAAAAAAACAAAAACAAACAAACAAACAGAGAAATGTAAGAATGACGTACGTTATTTTGTTATACAGGGAAACACTGTACTTTTTGAAACGTTTTATTTAGGTTAATATTTTGTCCTCCGACATGTAAATTCTACGGAAATTTTATTAAGTTATATAATTTTTTATTATTATCGTAATAAAAAAATGCTTATGTAACAGACATCGTTGAACATTTTATAGTGGTTCTTCAGAAATAAATATAATTCAATGATAAAAATATTTGTTGTATGTGTACACAACAATTTTATATGTAAAAAAATATTTTATAACAACTCCCATATTCACTACTTTATGATTTTAGTACGTCAATCACGTGCATTTTCCTGCAAGTTCCGTTGAATTTGCCCTATCATCCTATGGGCTGTTAATTATTTGAAATTTTGACTATAATATATATTATGTTATATTATAATATTGTAAAGTGCCCATGAAAGAGATATGATAATAATTTAAAATAAATTACCAATAAAAGGAGTGGCATATGAATATATGAATACACAAAGCTTAATGGACAACCTGCATGATTTTTTTTCTTACGTGTATTGGATAGAGTACTTTGCTTTATTATTTGCATGCATCATTATTTTTCTCATAATTATTTAACTCCATCACCCTCAGTATCGAGCTGAAAGACACGGTTACGTAGCGGTCATACAACGCTTTTCCGTATACTTGCGCATTAAATATTTGCAGGAATATATGACGTCACAGCTAGCGTTTTGCAATTTCAAGGATGGCAGAGAATATAAAAAAATAATTTGAAAAAAATTTGCATTAAGTCCAAATATAAAAAAATTCCATGCAGGTTATGATGTGGGTATATAAATATTTTTTTTAATTTTTAATTAAACCCTATTGGGTACTTCTATTTACTAATTACATACTAAATATATATAATATATACATTTTTAAATGTACCAAAAAGGTACTTACTTGGATTATATCAGAAAATTATTTAATAAAATTTAGTTTATTCAGATCAGTACATAATTGTATTTCATAAACTTTATATAAACTCCATTCTGGTAAAATGTTGCTCTTTTATGCAGTACGTGTATCATTAAAAAATATACAACAAAAATAATCTGATTTGATTTTTAGTACTCACCAACAAAAAATTAAAAAAAAAAACTTACTGTATAACTAAAAGATTCTTACTGGCATTATACACGTATCAAAAATCAATCGCACAAGATCATTTTTATTTTTACGGCTTCTGTCGCCACGCCGATTTCTTGACAAGAAGCGTCAACTCGTATTTCTGCTTCATTGATTTTTGTCTTCTTAGGTTATACAGTTATACGTCCGTCCTCTTATATACTTATTGGAGAAATAATCCTGACTCATCTTTTCGAACACTGTGATTACATGATGACGTAAGTTCGATGAAGATACGTCGAAAACTTCTATTGCTATTTGAGGGTTACTAAAGAAATAAGCATAAAAGGGAAACATAACTGCATGAAGATAATCTATTTATAATATTTATCAGAGTATTATATTCATACAAGTCAAACTCCACAGAGATTAATATTAGATTAAAATTGTTTGCATTCAAAG
The DNA here is from genome assembly GCA_949825025.1 of Siphlonurus alternatus. Classification (NCBI taxonomy): domain Eukaryota; kingdom Metazoa; phylum Arthropoda; class Insecta; order Ephemeroptera; family Siphlonuridae; genus Siphlonurus; species Siphlonurus alternatus. The sequence goes on from OX463778.1 coordinate 35,814,317, forward strand.
TACAATAAAGTTTAAAAAAATGTATTATGAATGAGATATAATAGAGTGCACTTTATATAATTGCAGGGTATTTAGCGTAATTACATTTTAAATGGCATTATATATTATTATTATAATGATGTTCTACTACAATTTTTAAGTTTAATCAATTGTATACGCTTAGTCAATAAGACCATGCAGGGCATGTTGCATCAATCATTATGCACTCTTTATAAAAAAAAACTCTCTGCATGTAGAAAAAAGAATGTAAATATTATTTTTATGTGAGTCAACTGTCAGATGTTTTGGAAATTTAAATTGCTTGCTCATATGAAGTAGAAACTTGAAATCACCATATCAAATACAGCACGTCAAAGTTTTCATTCTCTGCTGTAAAAATTTCTTTCAGAACTTCGTATGTGTTGAATATTTTGTTGTTTGCACATAAAATTCAAAGGTGAAAGCGTCAACAGAACTTTCGTAAATCTTCATTTATATTATTTTGTTTTCTCACAGCTGCTTTTATATTACAAAATTGTCATCGTAAAGACAAACTTTATTTGCAACAACATAAGTCCTTTATTATCATAAATTTCTTCCATGTTTTACCTTTATAAGGATGTCCCATGTCCGTTTTAATTATATTATCAGTTAGCTGTGTATTAGTAAGGTATAAATATTGATTTAATTAATACCAGGAAATTAATAATTCAATTACTTTCTCGTTATAAAATACTATGTTTACTCGATACACACACTTAGACTGATTATTTTGCAAGTTTAGTTTCAGTTTGGGATAGCCAAACATACATTTCAGGACATCACGAAATTTATCCTTGCTTGATTGGCTGGAGATGCAGATGTATAATATTGGGATAATCCTCACAAATTTAAGTATCCAAAGAGAGTAGGGACGCTCTGTCTTGAGGTGTACATACTTATCTTATTCATAATGACAGATGACTACTCACGTTTATAATGTACTGTTTATATTATTTTATCTATAATAGTATAATATTGTAAAAATCTCAAGTTGTTATTTATTTTTAATTGGACTAGAATGACCAAGGCTATAGTGGTAATAAAAGTGGGGGTCGGGATGATCAAGGATCCCTGCAGTGCACGGATTACTCTCACGTCACTATATATCTCAGCAGCTAGCAGCGACAACAAATTACGACGCTCTTAAAACAATGCCACCATACGATCCGGCAGACGGCCCACACGACTCTGATACGGCCCTAAATCCTAACGAGTCAGAGAGAGAGAGAGAGAGGGAGAGGCGAATAAGACACCAGAGCATAGCAGTATAAAATATAAAAAATGGACTTATTTATGAGGGTGAAAATAAATCTCTTTGTCTCCCAACTATTATTAAATAATAATTACTGATACTTAAGTGTTGTGTGTGGTCATGTGACAAAATAATCTTTTATTAATTTAGAAAAGCCGTATTAATAAGGTGGATAATGAAACTATTTAACCTTATGAGCTGCAATTTTACTCATAGTCAAGGAAAATCTGACTTCATTGTGGACATGATAATGAAAGTAACGTAAAAATCTTTACTGAAAAAAGTTTTTTTAATTAAGTAATTAGAATTACAGCTTTTTAAATTACACTAATTTGTTTATTTGCTATATCACCAAGTTGCGTGTGGTGTGGTAGGTGTAGCGAGACTGCAGGGCAATGAGGATAATACAAAGGTGACCCCACCCCACCGCACGTGGTTCAAAACCCACACACAACGCTCAATAATCGATATTACTCTTATTAAATTTTTAAAGCAAGCTCTTAACAAATGGAATTTCTTAATATTAATTCTTTTTAAAGTCTGCCTGCTTATAGCTTGCTTCGTTTGGTTGGTTGGATAACTCTGAGGGTCAATCAATAAACCACTTATATCTGCGTTACAAACTATATATCATGATAAGCTGCACACACACAAAAAAAGCAAATTTTCTTATATGTTGATTCAATCGATTTACTATTTTTATAAAATTACTAAAGTTGTTAAAAACAAATGTTATCTCATCATAGTGTTCATTTTGTTATCGTATTATTACACACTAAATATACACAGTACAGCAGAATTAACTTTACTAATTAGTCTAACTACTGTGAAGAAAACTTTACACAAAAAATATTTTGATATTTAATTTTTACTAAATGTTAATATATGATGTTTCTTTAAAAAAAGACAAAGAAACACTTTGACTGTTCTGACAAACTTTTTATTTTTTTTTACACACATTCAGTAAGTTTACACTGCCCATACCTTGTTTTTATGCATGCAGCTGCTTTCTAGGGAAATTAGCTTTTATTATTATTTATTTAAAAAAATTAAACAGATGCTACAAAGCAGAAAATACACACATACAAAAACAAAAATTTAAAAATAAACAGATTGAGTAAAATACAAAAATACTCATTTTTATTACTGTAAGCTTTAAAAATTTGAAATATTTTAAAAACAATATGAATTTTCCTCCTTCTATATACAGTACATGACACGTCATATTATCTATATTGAAGCAACAAAGAGTGACATACAATGTAAAGCACGCCCGCAGCACAGAAGCTATGTTACAGGAGCAGTCGCAGCAGCATCAGTAGAGACTATAAAGCGGTGGCGATGATCCGATTGCCAAGTTGTGTCACGTCTGTGTATTCTCGCACGAGCACGAGGTATTGATTTCCTTTTCGTCCTCGTTCACAACAAAAGCTCGTCTCCGTGAGTCACCTCGACGCCGAATTGTATACTTACTGCAGTATTCATCCATCGCGCATGTATATACATGCAATTCTACCCATCACTTCTTCCCTGTTCACTTTTGTTGATGCACCTCGTAGCTTAGATAGCCCCCGCATCTTAACTTTAGCCCCGCGGTGGGCTCACTGTGCGCCTCTTCTCTTTATATCGACCTCCCGACAGCTCCACAACCCTTCCTCACCACTCCCCGGCGTGCGCGACGACCAACATGTTCCTTTCTTCTTTCTTGTCTCCAGATGACAATCCACCCGCTAATTACGCAACCACAATCGTTCCTCAGAAACGACTAAGCTGCTGAATATCACGCCTCACGTCCGATATAACTTCTTAAACTACTCTTTCTGTGGCACGTATCACCGTCATCTTCACACTTAACTTTTAGATACTGAATCTAAGGACAATTTGTGTACTTAAATTGACCCTGTTTAATTCAGTACAAAATTTGTACTGAAAAGTGCATATAGTACTGAAAATAAGGTTTAATTCAGCCATTTAATGTACTGAATCCTAAAACGTCCTTGCTGTAAGGTGAAAATAAAAGTACTGAAAACCCATTCAGTATCTAAAAAGTTTAGTGTGGACAATTGGATTCACGATTCACTTCTGAGTAAGTTAAGTCATGCATCACTGCGGAACCAAAACATTTTTCTTATAATATATGAGATTCATAATCTAAACAGATTTTCTCTTTTGAATATAAAAGCCAGATTGAGGATTTAAAAAAATAATTAAAGATTAGTAAAATTAAGTCTTTCTTTACGTAAACGTGATAAAAAATATGAATTATATTAAGTAGCTACAAGTACCCTAATTAAAAGTAATAAAATATGAAATTAATGTAACCCTTTTAATGCTCTAAATTGAGTTTAAAGCGTTTTTTTTTTATATAGAAACAAAAAGAAGTACAATGAGTTTATATAGTATGTATTTAATCCATGTCTAAATTTAGAACTTAATTCGTAAAAACTAGTTACTAAAAAAAACTTTTTTCTTTTATGCTGTTCTAATTTTGTAATAAAAAAAAAAAAGATTCCTTGACACTGAATTCCCATTTCCTATGAAATCTTAATGAAATTTTTGGTTTCGTTCTCTCTCTCTCCTTTAGCTCTTCTTAAATATTAAAAACAAGGTAACTTAATTAAAAAGCTGGAGGGGTGAACTTGTGTTCTCGTCAGTTCTGTTTGCGGGCCTCTCTTTTTTCACGCTGGGGGCCCGGACGCCTGACATGAATGCGACACCGCAATCTCGCCGAGCCCGCGAGGCCACACAATACAAACAGGCACACCGCTTTTTTTATCGCCCCGTCCGGAGCTTTGTGATACAATTTTATTGCTATATGCATATATTGCTTTTATATAGTAAAACTATATTTTTTTGCTTATTTTATATGTTTCAATATATAAAGAATTTTGTGTTACAGTTAGGTTGGACCATGTGTTGTTATGTATAAGATTATATAATACCACCAGATTTTTTTTAAATATTTATTTTTAAATCGAATTATTTAATGTTATATAATGAAAATTGGTACAATGTAAGTTACTTTCTTTATAGTGACGACAAAAAAATAATATTTATGCTTAAAAAATATTTAAATATGCATTGAAAGTGCACTTTTGACAATTAAGAGCAGAATATTTCATGAATAATCTAAAAAGAAATCTTCTTAATTAAAAAAATATATAATTGATTTTTTTATTTTTTACTATATTTTTTAATTAATACGTATCAATACAAAAATATGATAAAGTTTTCTATTTTTGTAATGCCTATAATTTATACACTAAAATACAGAATAAATAAATCCATTTATGAAATCCTATTTCTATTATTTCTATAACTATTATCTTTTTTTTAACAGGCCAGTTGTTTGAATCAATATTTTTTTTTCTCAAAATATTGTGTTTAGATCATAATATAATATTATAAAAGGTATTTTATTCCATAATACTAATATAATTACGACGTTCTGTGTATTAATATCAGCTGCTTTATTTGGGTCAACAAAGTTGATTTAAAATATTGTTTCCATAAATTTCTAGGTTTAAATTATGTCAACATTTTGAACACACATTAATATTCAATTGAATGTCACCAAGATTCGACTCTTGCAAAAGATCAATATATATTATATTAAGATCAGCATGTGATATGAATTATTGATTAATATAATGTAGCTAAATTTTATAACCATATTATATTTTTCTAACTCGACCAACAGTTTAATATTAATTATAACCTATAAAATAATATCATATTTAATTTAGGTATAAAATATGATATAATTCGGACATAAACTACTGAGTTTTTAGCTTAGGTCAGGAGTTTTGTGTTAGATAGAAGCAAAGGACAAGGCGGTTGAAGTGGAGGAGGTTAAGCGAGGACACCAACCAGCACAAGTGAAATATTTCTCCAAGTAACTGCTATTCTGTGACGTCAGAGTAGGTTATGACGTCACGAGACTGAAACGCGGCGCTGCGGAAAAGTCGTTGCTATGGTAACAACAAACCGCCATAGTCGGTGAACACACACACACACTCACACACATATAACGCGCCTGCTGCTGCTTGCTTGCTTGCCAAGGAAACTAAAGACTGTAGACTATACTGTACCGTCTAGCTCCTATACACTGCAGTAGCAGCCTATATAAAATAGGCACACGCAAGTCTCCATATAATTTAATACTGGGTGTGTATTTTTTTAACATTGCGATCGTAATGACTTGTTGTACAATGCCTGCAATGCCGATATAACTTTGAAAAAAAATCTTACATTTACTATAGTAGAAAAGTAACATAATAATGTTTTATTGATAACTTTTTAAAAGTAATAATTCTTTACGTATAATTAATAAAATAATAAATATTTCAAATTTTACGAAAAGGTTAAAGTTGAGATTAAAAAATGTTAACTAAAAATATTAAATGAAATATAAAAATTATTATTATTACATATTATAACAACATATACCTATAAATAACAATAATAAAGAATAAAATGCAACATTTTATAGCTTATAACATATTTCATTGCTGTGCAATAAAATACGCATATAATTTGAACAAAGATTTGTAATGTTTCCTGTTACTGTTATAATAATAGTACTTTCACGGTGTTTTTGTTTTTATTATATAGACGTAAAACACAAACCTTTATAACAAAATTTGATATTTGCTTCTTTTGTTTTTCATTATGTTTCAAAATTACTGGTGAAAATTATTAATCTTGAAGGAAACACGCGCTTATTATATTTTACGATGACAAGCTCAATATTGTGCTGTAGCTTCAAGTAGGGAGATTTGTTAGCCATTTTGCTTATGTTTACGCACTCAGCTTAAGGTGCATTTTCATGGAGCGATGTCGAGTGGGGCTTAATTGGCGAGGTGAGAAAAGCGCACTTGCTTTTGAATCTCGTATGGCGGTAATGTTGGCGATAAAAATATAAAATCACTCCCCGCAAGACGAGGAAATCCCGAGCCTCTGACTGCGGCACGTAATTTTCTCGCTTTCCCCGCTCCATGGAAATGCACCTTTAATCTCCCCCGCGGTTTACGCACGACAGAATAATGATGACACGATGACAAATTACAGATGGTTACCAGTGAAATAGTCTCATTTTGTAGCATTGCAGCTGGATTGGAACTTAACATTATACATGCAGAGTTATTTCATCTGAATATTAATGTTGCATGGCCCGAATTTGTAAAAAAAATCTCATAAATTTAATTATCATGCGCATCTAAGCCAAAATGACAGCTTCATATATTATATAACATGTTATATAATATTAAAAGGTACCACTAGTATGTTCACTGAACGAAAGCCAGTCTGTGAAGTTTGTATATTGTGCCTTGTTTTAAAGGGTGCTTTAAAATTATTTTTTATTGTATAAAAGTAAAATTGTAAAATTAGTGAAAATTCTTTTGGTGATTTAGTTGTGGTTGTTTAAACTAAACGAATCATATTATTTATAAAGAGAAAATCTTGATGTTAGAAATTTTAATTATATTAGCACACTGCGCATGTCCCTGAGTTGCTCTAATTATTTTATTTCAGTTACAATTTAAAAAAAAAAAAAAAAGTTGATTTTAAAAAAAAAAGAAGCCTGATTTGGGTATACGTATACTTCAAGTCTATAATGCTATTTAAAGAAGTCAGAATTTCTTAATATTTTATTAACTTGATAAGATTTTTTTACAATCTGTTTCGTAAAAATTTCATAAAATCTTGACATATTTTTTTTCTTATTAACATAATTTTATCCAATAAATATGAGAACGCAAAAAAATAATATAATGTTGTTCTTTTAATACATTGTGCTCCGTAAAATAAAAAACTTCTGAATATAAATTTCATTTTCATTAAGTTATTGTTTTTAAACTTAATTTATTTAAAAGTTTCTTAAATTTGTTTTATGAAATTTTAGACGTGCGTTGTACTTAATTTATTTAGATTATTGTTGAAAGCATCGCCTTGAAAGCCTCGATTGCTTCCAGTTCTGTGCTGCTGTATTTTTAGAACCAACACACCATATATATTATAATTGAAAGTTCTTCACTTTGCAAAAAAAAAAAAAAACAAAAAACAAACAAACAAACAAACAAACAAACAAACAAACAAACAAACAAACAAACAAACAAACAAACAAACAAACAAACAAACAAACAAACAAACAAACTAAAACAAAAACATTATATAACCAATTTAGTTTTATTTTAATTGCTCATTAATCTTATTATTTGTCAAATTTATATCAATACATCAAATTAATGTACTATATATATAATAATTATTAAAGGTTATATTTGTTTTGAATATAGACGATTTCTATAGAGGGTCTTAAATTAATAAACAATATTGACATCTATATAGCTCGTACATAAAAATACACTTTATTTATTTATCTTAAATAGTAATAATTATAGTGTATTTCGTCAAAATAAACTTTCTCATTATACGCGCGTGTATTAAATCTATCAATTAAAAAAATATTATTTATTGAGTTCATAAAATATTTTTATCAATTAGTTCATCAGCTATTGTTATTTTTATTTGTGTATACTAACAATACGTACTGATAGGATTTTCCTTTTATTTTATTTCATTATTACATTGAGGAAAGATATAAATAGAATGAATCTGTACAACTTTAACAATAGCTACTGTTCCCCGCGCCCGTTTGGTGCAGTCTCACAACCGCATGACAATTGACCCCGAGTAGCAGCCGGGGGCGTGCTAAGAAAACAGAGCTGTGGGGTTTCCCCAGCCGCGAGCCACGCCCCTCGTGTGGTGACATAACAAGCGGCTCAAGAGGATCAGGCAGAAACCTTAAGAAACAACAATAACTTTCCCACAACATTCACACCTATACACACTTTTTTTATATAAAAATATTTCACTGGTCGAGGTAATTTCAGTAATATGAACGCTCATGACCATTATAAAGTTGTTGAATATATGAATTCATGTGTACTGTAAAAAAAATTAAATTAATAGTTTATCGTTTCTCTAAAAAAAAAAAAAAAAAAAGGGGGCTATGGTTAAAGTGCTAAAAATACCTATACGATTAATAAATAAAAATAATTACAGAACAAAATTAATAATCACATTTTGTAAGTAAGGAGTGACTTGCGTAATCATATTTAACTCATATTGAGAGTATAATTACCCTTATTAATTAATTGCCTAGTAATTCACTGCTATAATAATATTATATAAAACATGACAACCTAGAAATATTTATTTTTCCATAAAAAACAGTAAATATTACAAATATCACAAGCAGTTTTAATTATAATGATTATTTTTTATCAACAATGATAAACTATAACTTTATTAACTTTTTTACTTTTAGTCGTTCAGGCAGCCATTTTTTTAAAAGCGCCTGCAAGAGCTGAGTATGCAACTATGTTAACATTCCTGCAAGAGAAGTTGCCTATACTCAAGGAGCTCCGCTCGATTATTTACACTTTCGCGAGTGAAAATCAATGAGAGAGATGATTGGATTCACAATCAGCAGAGCTGCACTCTTGAGCGGCAAGTTTTGAAACGATTCAACGATCGCATGCACTCTACGCAGACAAAATACTACTTCAAAGGAAAAAAAATATCCTATATATATGACTTTTTACATCTTAAAAAAAAAAAAAAAAAAAAAAAAGTGAATTGGTTAGGAATTATTTTATTCCACAAGCTTATATAAACTTTTCTGTACGATATTTTATTTCCAAAATTATTAATTGACTCAAATAATTTAGTTATACAACTTCTCACATGCATTAAAAAATATTATAATAATATCTAATTCTTTTCATTCCACTCCAACAATATACTCACATATTAAAATAAAAACAAAATTTGTTAATGTTTCCGCAATTAAGGTTATTTAAGGGTGCCATGATGTTCAATGTAATGTTAAAAGGGAGTTTTCCTTTATGATATAAAGTCCATAGTATATACGTTGATAATAAAATAGTATTACTACATTATTTGCATACTTCGGCGGCGATTGACGTATATAACAATTGATCTTTGTTGCATCACACAGCAGCATTGTTATGTCATCGGATCAATGAACTAACTGGACACCAGACCCCTGCTGCCCTCTCTCGTGAGACAAGAAAAACAAAGATATCACAACTTTCTATGTGTAAAAAAAAAAAAAAAAATACAATAAAGTCTCTTTTACTAAAAGGCTAAAAGAAAATGCAATTTATTTCAATGTTATTTAAATTGAGAAAAATGATTTTTCTTTTATTATTCTTATATATATATATATATATATATACTTTAAGCATAAATTATTCAATGTATTTTCTTTTTCTTTGTAAAAACAATGAAATTTAAGTTTGTTTTTTTATCACTAAAATAAATCAATGATGTTACATCAGCAAGCAAGTAATATTCAAACATACATATTTGATATTGTTAAAAATAGTTACATGAAAAGTTGAATATAAAATCGAACGAAGCTCGCAAGCTGCTGAGTACTGTGTGGATTGTTAGCTTGCTTGTTCGCCGCAAGTATCGACCTGCCGTAAGTTCAGCTGTAAGTCACAAAAACCAGGTTATTTCTATCGATTCCAAACAATAAAAAGACCACAAAACTTATTTAAATATTTATCTTTAACAAATTGAAAAAAAAGAGAGAACTGTAAAAATAATAGAATTGACATTATTTCGAGAACAGGGCGTATTTGTGACCCAGTTACGTGCTAGAAATGTATATCGAGGGAGTACTATAAAATACTTATTCATATATATTTTATGTGTATGGAGAAACAAGTTCTAGACATCATCAATTTGGCGTAATAAGCGTAGTTTTTAAGTAATTAAGGAATCGAAATCTCTATAAACCTAAATAATAATGCGTACTGGAGAGGAAAATTTAAACCAGCAACATTTAATGAGTGAGTTAATTTGATTTTTGAATTTGACGGATGGTAATAAAACATTCTTCTTTTTCAATAAAAACGGAGATGTAGAGGAGAGGCAGATTAGTTGGGGGTGATTTTCATTAGACAGATAAATTGGAATGTATCTTCTTATACTGTTTACGACAAATCACATTTTTTCAAAGACAAATGTGAAAACATTTTCACTAATAGATATACTTTCTTTCCTGTAAAACCTTTCTCTATAATGAGTTAATTACTTAACGGCCTGTTTTCTTTTTTTTTCCTATGCTACATGTACTAATTGATAGTATATTCAAGTAACATGTCTTTGTAAATGGGTTATCTATTGTCCAATTAGTATATATTGTTGTTAATTAAAAAGCTTTGTCTTGGTGACACAATGCACATCATGTTAGTGTAGATATTTTTTTATTGGGTTCAGTGACCCCGTAATTCCAGGATTGCTTTCAACGGATGCAGTCTGTGATTGAGAACACCTCTCTCGTCTCTTGAGCAATACACAAAGCCGGGAGGATTACCAGTCATGTGCTAATCCCCATGGTGATCCCTCGGCGTCCAGTAGATACCTTTTTTTAGCTCATATTTTCTTGTATAAGTAACATACAGTACAAATTCAAAAAGAAATATCTGTATACAAACTTAAATTAAATTAACTTGTAGTAGAAGACACTGTAACAATGAAAAACCTTCACATCGTAACTTGATTCTTAATTAAATTTATTGTTGTGCAATCTTAGCAAAGAATTTTTTTGAAAGCAGGCATGTGCAATATTTCATTTTTAAGTAAATAATTTGAAACAATTTTTTGAAATAATTCTATAATAGACAGAATTATATTGTTTATTGAAAAACAAATTTGCATTGTTTAACAGAAAAAAACAACAACTTGTATTTGTGAAGGTAACTTTGTAAACATTTCAATGTTATTTAAAGATCACTATTTTTTGTAAAAACATTTTAAATGAAAATAACACAGAGAATTTTACAACATTACAAAATACCAATTAAAAAATCTCATAAGAGTAAATTATATTATTTTAATGATATATTATAATAAAAATGTGAGCATTATTATTTTTTAAATAGATTTAGTTCTTTAAATTTCTTTAATTAACGTAAATTAGGTCGAGCGTGGCGCAGTGCATTGACCGGTTCTCGTTAGATCACCGAAGTCAGGCTACGTCGAGCGTGGTTAGTACTTGGATGGGTGACCGTTTCAAGTAAAAAATACGCTGCTCTCCCTCCCTGGGGTAAATTCGTCTCGCTTTCCACCCAGTGCAGTGATGCACTTGTGTGTGGTTCCCCAGGCTTTGGACATCGCTTTGGTCCATTGAGAAAAAGTAGAGGTGTCCGTCCTGACTGAGGTTTTCCACGGTTCCCTCAGTCTCACCTCAGCGAATGCTGGGACGCGTAAGCATGCAGGCCGTGGTGGCCACTATCCGTTCCCTACCTTATCCCTACCCAGTACCCCGCCGCGAGCTGTAAGCTCTTAGGGGTGTATCCTTGTAAAAAAAAAAAAAAAAAAAAAAAAAAATAAATTGCCTATTCAAATGATTTTACCGCTGTTTTGTTCTGCGGTTCGTGTTTTATGTTTACACTGTTGGTCTCATTGTTACGGTGTGCAGCTGCTTGGCTTGTCAATAATGATTATTGTTGGTGAGCACAGGTGTGACAATCAAGCTGACGATATTGACACGCCGCCTCCTCCAAGCCCAATCCATCACTACTCGAGGTCGCTTGAGGACGGCTGATATACCGCGCCACGTGGGAAAGCGGGGGTGAAATGGTGAGGTCAAGCTTTTCGGACCTCACAAATTTTGTCGGTCTTTAAATATTTCATGTTGGCTTAGTCTGGACAATGTTATTTTTTGTCTCTTGATAAAATTGCTATACATTGTACACTCGTCGCCTTGAAAAATTTCCCACTTGCAGCCTTGTTAATCACTATGCTCTGTGTTATTCTTACGAGGCATGGTGAGTAACAAGGCTGCAAAGGGGAATTTTCCAAGGCGACGACTGTAAAAAACTTAGTAGTAAAATACTTAATAAAAAGCAACTCAAATTACAGTTTTACTCAGCACATTAGCTACTGTAACTAATATGTATGCAGAATATATTAAATTAAAAATTTACTATTATTTTTAAAATTTTCTCTCTGAAAGCCTGAAGCTTAGTATTAAATCTTAGAGATAGAAGTCTCATTACTATGAACACATCCTGTTATTGCCATCTTGGCTCGACTGCCTGCCGCAGTGAATGCTGGTGAGCACCGGTGACGTCATCATGGCCGCCATGATGGATCTAGGTCACCGAGTGGGAGGTGATTTTCTTATTACACGACAAAAGTCAAGGAAACCTCGAGAAAAATTTCCTGCAAGTGTTTTATCGATTTGAATATATCATTGTATTACCTCAGTGCAGTCAACAATATGGATGTTTTAATATTAAGATTATATCGATACTTCAACTTTGAATATACTCTAGGGAAAATTAAATATATTAAAAAAAAGCACCTTAATATTGTAATATAATGATAATGGATAATATTTGCGTCACTATGACGTCATTTTAAATCCCAGATGAGATAAATTATATCATAGATTTTTCATTTTTACCTTGAGAACATAAAAAAAAAAATCAATTGCTGTGGTAAGAAAAAAAAAAAAAAAAAGGTTGAAAAATGTATCGTAACATTTTTTTTTTAATATCTTCTTTATTTTTTTATATTTGCTTCGTGAGTTAATGTTGGATGAGAGGATTAACAAGTAAATCTCTGGAGGATCGACGGGGCGGTATTAAGTGTTAAGCAAATGCTGAGTACTGAGATGAGAGGTTTACAAAGCGGGCTGAGAGCCTCTGAACACAAGACAGGTGCTCGCCAACTTCCGTCCAGTGAAGCGCCAACAAAACTTGGGCGAAACTCTGAAATTATATTTATATTTTTCAAGTCTGCACCAGAATAATGTCTCTTCTGTACTTAAAATGAATCCACAGATGATTTCTGGCAAGTCAGTATCCATGTAGACACTATATATAATTATATATTTACAGTATTTTAAATAATGGGGTACTGGCCGGTATTTAAGTTAGCAATACTAGTAAAAAGAACTGTGAATTCTATGAAGAACGAGCCTTATTAGAGCATTCTACGACAATTTGCTGATTTTATACGAATTTTTAAAGCTTTTTTGATAAAGTCACAACATTGCTTCTTAAATGGGAAAATGCATCAGTTAAAATTGTTAATGAAAAGTTATTGAGGTAGGAATTTGAAACCTTCATTATCGTGATTCTAGCACCTAAAAAACTTGCAAATGAAGTTTTGTTTACATTTCAATATTAAGTATATATGGGATTTGGCAATGTTAACGGATCTATTTTCCCAATTAAGATTCAATGTCATGACGTCATTTTGAGAGGTTTCAAAAATTAATATAAAATCAGGAAATTGTCGTAGAATGCTGTAATAGGGCTTGTTCTTCATGAAATTCTCGTGCTTTTTGAAATGTTGACAAAAAATTGAAACCTTTTTTTTTTTGGTCAGTACCCCATTGGGGATTTTTTTTTTTAATTTAACTTATTGTAAACTTAACTTACTGATATTTGGAAATTACTAATTAAAGATTACACTTTTTCGAACGAAATTGAATAAAAATAGCAATTCATAAGGATATTTCAATAAAATTTGTGAATATATATATTTTTTAATTCCTAATTTTCTTATATTTTAAAATGATGGTGATGCTATCAATTTTTACATCACTTGGTAGCCTCACGCTATGTGCGATCTCTTTGCCGAAGAACCACCTTGAATGTCAACTGTGTTCACCTTTGTGCCTTTTCATACTAAATAATATATATAACGGAGTTGCTGTAATACCTCGTGTGGGTGTACGTTTATGTGCTTCAAAGGAACTACATACACTTCTTGGAAAACGCAGACCACAGACATGCTTAAAATGAAACTATGTAAAATACACTTTCCTGTAGGGAATTTAATTTACCTATAAATAAATATAATTTTTTTTAGCAAGATATCTAAAATAAATTCTCTTAATTAATAATTTCTGTAAACAAAACAATGATAATATTTAATATTGAATTGTAAAACAAATACAAAAGAAGGCTTTTACTTGTAGAATGTAGACAACCTTTGTTGAATATAAAAAAAGTAAATGGATAGTCTTGTATCATTATTCAAAATGTAGTGTCACAATTACAAATTAAGATTCTTCTAAATGATTGATGTTATTTTCTTGGTAGCTTGGTTACTGCAGTATACGTCAGTAGCAGCAGTAGGAGCGATTAGCCGGCGCCGAGCGTCGCAACTACCGAACCGCAACGCTGGCCGCCGCTCGATACCACGCTACTTTCTGTCATCGTCCTCTCGTCAGAGCCTTGCCATTACCTGGACGCCCTGTCAGCTGAGAGCAAGTCTCGTGTAAGCAGCTAAAAGCAACTGATGTACCTACTTTAGTCAAGCGTATAAAGCTCTCAAACACATGTGTTTTTATTTAAATAATTCAAACATATTTTTATGTAATATTTTTTTTCTAATTTTTTAATCTCTATACATAATACGTATTATTAATAATTGTAATTAAACTCAAAGATGTATATTGGATTGTTCCAGCCCTTTACTATCCCCTTTATATGTCAGAATATAACCTTCCAAAAAGTCAGAATTCTTTTATTGTTGAAGTGCTTGCATTGTAGCTTGTATAGAGACAAAGCGATTTGACACCTAATGAAATCTTGAGGGCAGCGGAGGAAGTTACATGAACTGTGCTATTGTATAATATAATTTCACATACAATAAAATTGCATATATAATATAATTGCTATATCAATTTCAATGCAGAATATATGAAAAGCTAATTAAAAATTTAAAATATTAAAACTATAATATATCAGCTGTTATATATATCATATAAAATAATTGTATTGTATTCATCATTTATTAGAGTTCTATATATATAATATATCAAACAAAAGAATGGGATGATATAAAAATCCACAACAAGTTTTTCCTTGATTGTTATGGTCATAGTATAGCGTTGTGAAGAAAAGCTCTGGGGAAGAGTACAGAATGAGCCAATCAGCTGAGATGTTTGTACCAGCAAGTCTGCACAAGTCCCTCCCACATTCCCACTTTGTTCCTCCGCGATCACCACATCCATCGATCTCTTACGGCAAGTAAAAAACTCCTCACTGCGGGGACCAGGATCATTATGCATATGCTGACGTCAGTGGATTGCGAACCCAGAACCGCAATATCTACTATTGCTGTTTGCTTGATTCACTCGTTCGTTCGCATCACTGCGTCAGATATGATGTAAAATGTAAAACCATATTCTTATATATTTTCTTGTTTGTTTTCAATTGAAAATCCAATTAAAATTGAGTCAATATTAATTTTTAAATATTAATTTAACAATAAAGAAGAAAATAAATTAATTTCTAGGTGAATATTATGTACTAGCTGTATATAATATACTTTTTATCAGGCATAAAATAAAATTATACTTTTCTTTCATAGTATATAATTTTTTTTCTTATTATTCAAAGAAGGCCACATTTTATCAACTCTAAATATTAATTGAAAAAGTAAAATAAATGCACAACACCATTAATACTTATTCAAGACAAAGACATAATATATAAAATACAACTTGGCGAATATTTCCATGACGATTGAAATCGAAAATTTTCATTTACATTTAAAATCTTGTTATTGTTTTTAAAATCTTGACGGACGGATATAAAATTCTTGTTTAAAATTTCATACAAGTTTCAAAATTTAACGTCTCACTAATCCAGGGTACTGATAAGACTCTGTTACCTCTTAAGTTTGCTTCTTGGAGCGTAGCATGAATGCATTGGTGCGTATGTATGAAGTATAAAACAGCTTTTTATCTCTCTCTAACTCTCTCTCTCTCTCTCTCTCTCTCTCTCTCTCTCTCTCTCTCTCTCTCTCTGTCTCTCTCTCTCTCTGTCTCTCTCTCTCTCTCTGTCTCTCTGTCTCTCTCTCTCTCTCTCTCTCTCTCTCTCTCTCTCTCTCTCTCTCTCTCTCTCTCTCTCTGTCTAACTCTCTCTAACTCTACCCTTTTGGTCAGCAGCTAGGGCCATAAAAGTTGGCTGCCTGCTGCTCGCCTGCTCCTTTCTCTCGTCCTTTGCTTCTTGTGAACGTAATGCTGAAACTTTCCACCAGTCAATATGTCGTGCTACGAATGCAGTCACGAGGGTGCTGCTTTCCGCCACTACCCCCATTTAGGCTGCTGTACCACCCGCAGTGACATTAAACCTCGTTGGTATGATGCTGACAAGCACAATTTTAGGATAATACTAATCGAATTTTTGTCATTATATTAAGTATAGAAGTCTTGCAATATTTTTACAATTTTTTGTGCGTGAAAATAATTATATTTAAAAAAAGTGCTCCAAAACAAAAATTATCTAACATATTTTTCTATCTCTAAAAAAATTACATTATTAGTTTAATTGAAGCAATATTTTTTATTGTGAATATGTCAAAATTTAACCTGGAGCAACTCAGCAAGTGTTTTAAGAAGCGTTTTTCATACCAGGTGAGAGGTAAAAAAACGCCTTTTTAGGTGGATTTTCATGAGCGATTTCCAGCCTGCGACGCAACGCGGATAAAGCGCACTTGCTATAACATCCATTGGCGGCCATATTTGGCGATTAAAAGAAAAAGATCATCGTAATTAACGCGATTACCGGCGAATTCTCCGCCGCATAAGATTTCCCAGCTTTTACGTCAAATCGCGCCGTGTCTCGTTGCCGCCCATGAAAATCCACCTTTAAAAAACTATACAAAAAAAAAAAAAAAAAAAAAAAAGAACACTCCTTAAATCGCTCCTTAATGTCTTTAATGCTTCCATTATGTTTGCAGCTTACTGATCTGACAGCAAAATTAAATTATTTGTATTTTTGGGGTAGCTCTTCATGTCTCGCATGCCACTTGAGGTCAGTAGTTTTGCAATTTTGCAGTTTTATGCTCAAAATTATAACTTATTATCCACTACGCTAGAGTATTGAAAACGTTAAATTGTTACTGTTATTTCAATATTTTTAAATTTAGATGCCTCCCCTCTCTGTTGCAGTATTATAGATTTAAGTTCCCAACGACCACTATTAACATTTATTTTGATAATTTAACGTTTGTCATATTGTCTGGTTAAACTGTCTAATATCCAGAGGTGTGTTTACTGTCCGTTTGTGCTAGAAAATTAATTTATTCATTAAAAAATTAATGAGTTAATAAAAACTTGTTTACTACTTACATGAAAATTGCTCTGAACATTAAATAATTATTACTGGACAATTAATATAAGTGTTACATGTATATTAAATGTACAAGCATGCATTTAAACTAATTAATTTTAATTTTAAGCTAGACATTATGTAATTATTTATAAATATTTGATTAATTATATTAATAAGGTATTAAATAAATAAACACTTTGAAAAATATTTTTTTACTATAATTAAATAAAAGTCACATGAATGGAGTATCAACTATCAACCTGAATTTTTTTATTACAGAAATGGATAGAGGGTGCAAAGTTATGCTACCCTGATTTTTTTCAGATTTTTAGAGACCCAGAACTATTTTTAAAAAAATTATTGAAAGTCCTTTTTGTGACGTCACGAGGCGCCGCTCCTTAAGAAAAAGATAGGACTTACCGCCGCGTGACGTCGCAAAAAGGACATTCAATAATTTTTTAAAAATAGTTCCCGGGCTCTAAAAAATCTGAAAAAAATCAGGGTAGCATAACTTTGCACCCTCTATCCATTTCTGCAATAAAAAATTTGAGGTCCATACTCCATTGCAGATATGCTAAATTTTAATTGATCTCCAAAAGTTAATTGTTATAATGAGTTGTTTAGGTTGGTAAAATAACTACTGCAGTGCAGCAGAAATATTTTTGAATTCATGAATTCAGTTCTCTTTTTTTCCTACACCTTTAACCCTAATTAGTTTTTTCCTATATATAGTCACCGTTCATGGATTAGTTTAAAAAAATATATCCATAGTCCTAATGAATATTATAGTAATAACACTACCTTATTTTTTTATTACACTAAAATTCAGAGTTGTTGTGGAAATCAGTATAGAATACAGATTAAGGAAAAAATAATTAATCAATAAACTCAATTGAGAAGTTACAATAAATTTTCAAAATAAGTGAATAAACGTTTTGAGCTGATAGAAGTAGTACATAAATAGCTGACATAAATTGTGGAATTTAGTAAAATCCACGTTTAGTAATAAAAAAAACTCTGTACGTTATTGTAATGAGAACAATTTAAAGAATATTTCAATGCACGCAATAAATATTTCAACATATCATAAAATTTCCATATTTTGTGCTTTCTTTTTATCTTATATATCAATGTATCATATATATTATTATATCTTATATATCAATGGTTTCCAATTTATATTGGAAATACGATAAATTCAAAATGAAATTTATTGTAAAAGAAGAAAAAAGTATGTTATGTAACTTATGTAATGTACTATATATATTTTACGTTTCCTGGAATATAGTAATTTTAACAAGTGCAGTATAGGTGCTAGGTTATATGGGCAATATTTTCTTGGCTATGTGAAATATTCAGTATTCTGTAGAAGGCTTGCCTGACGTAGGATTGATTGTCGTAACGTTGCTGCTGGCTCCTCTGCTCTTGCCTCTAGTTGCTATGGCAACGGCTCCATCTCAATGAATTCCGGCCAGGCTGAGAGCGCCAGCTCGTACCGTCCCTCACGTATATGAATGAAAACCGCTCGCATTTCTCGCAATCTCACAGTTTTTTCCACGAATCATTTTTTTTCAAACGATTAAATATTGGAGACTTTCTAAGATCGAAGAAAAAAAATTGTAGATAAAATAGAAGAATTTTATATATAGTACAAAGATCAATGTGTTATAAATACCTTCTGCATACGGATAATGAGCGTTAAATATTACGTTAATAAATGTGACTCTGTATAATTTAACTGTTTATTATAGAGTAATCCTATAGTTTACAACAGCATAAATGCCATTAAAAACAGTAAACACAATAATTTTAGAGCTTTATAATTTTAATTACACAATTTAAATATTAATTAGTTTAAAGTGACATGGATTTTAACTTGTTGTCAAATCTCATAAAATACATGTTTTAACTTTCTAATTACACAAAAAATTGGTACTTTTATTTAAATTACATCATGCATATTATATAAATTGATTGAAGTGGTTCATTTAATGAGAGAAGCAAATTTTAAAATCAGTAATTAGATAAATACTTATACAACAATGATTTTTCACATTGTATATAGCTTACAGTATAAGAACATTAAGTTCTATAAAAATGTAATAATATACCGTGAAGATTTGATAACGTTTCGATAACAATCGCAATGTTCGCCGAGTTGATGCATTGACTGATTATATCGTAACGTCGTTGCATGGACTGTACACAAAATTTACGAAGCTGCTGTCCATCATCCCCCCTCCACATGCTGTCCTCACACATCTCCTTCTCCATTAACGTCCGTCATGCAGCTCTCACTGCGTGCTTTTGTATGACTGCAACTGTTCGCCAAACATAAAACTACCAGTAAAAATAATTAGAAATCTCTGTAGAATCTATTGATATGTTATTTTTTAAAGGGAAATTCACTGCATTCACTGCATGAATTATATATGACCATATATAGAATTTTGAAAATCATGTTTTTTTTTAACTTCCTGTGTCTCACAGGGGGACTTTTATAATCAACAAACAGTAGGCGCCCTAACCTTCTTGTTTTGTGGTAGTTCTTCTTGCTCCCAACTTTCAGTGAACGACACAAACGTTTCAATTCCATTAAAGGTATTTTGGAAATGCACCCTTGGCATGCTTAGAGATTTTCTGTGTAAATCAATTAAGGCTACTGCTGATACGTTAATTTTATTTTTAAAGTTACCGTTAAGTGTTAAGAAAGTGCAGCAACAATTTTCATGATTGAAAAGAACATAAAAACACACATCGAAAACTCCCTACTTTGAACTAAATGTTTTAACGATTAATGTCACCGGCGGCCATTGCTTTTTCCGATGATAAACTAAAAATATTTTTAGTCCATAAAATAATGGACAAAGTAACTTTTGGTTTGCTGATGTGAAAAAATTACAATAGATTTTGAGTTTTGAGTAATTATTTTTTCGTGCGAAAAAGATGCTGATTTGTCTAAAAGTCACAAAACAATGCTAATTTCAATGATGTTAAAAATTTCAACGAATTTGGTCTAATTTTTTTTTCATGGAAAATTATTTCATGGTGTCAGGAAGGTTTGCTGAAATTTTCTGAGTGGTTCACCATCTGCTAAGCCCATGCAGTGTCAGTAATCCTGTCCACCATGCACCATGCATGATTCATAAATAACAAACTGATGTTCCCCGATTAAGAGTTCTAAACTCTTGGGGTCTAATCTATATTTCCATTTTAATATTATATGTATGTTTTATTTCTGAATAAACACATTAAAAAAAAACTTAACGCAATTGCAATTATGCTTGAAAATTTTCCTATTAATTTTCAAGCGTTTTATTATAGCGTCTGTATTTAAAAAATATTGAATTTAAATTTAAAATCGAATCTTGTTGTGGTCTATTTCCGTTTCTTCATTTTTTTTTTTTTTTTTCTATGCAGTGATAATATATTAGAGATACTTTTATAGGTATTATAACTTTTAAATCTGCACGATTCCTTTTCCTCAAGTATGTTTCTCTTCACTTAAAACTACTTTTAATTTATTTTATGCATGATTTCATACAATAAAGAAAACTTACCATCTCATTAAAATATGTATATTCACAACATACGATTTTGTAATATACAGTAAAAGTTATGGAGGTATGTAAATTTTACGTAATCTCGTTAAATTAAACTTAAACTCAATATAGTGGAGGTCACGATTTTGTTTATGACGTCACGGGGGTGATCGAAGACCGGTTTGCGGGCAGCTGGCGGGGGCAGGGAGCTCCTTAGCCCTTGATCAATACGCCGCGGCGACGGCGCCAACGGGGGGCTACGAGGAGGAGGGGGGAGGGGGACACACATCAATAAGCCAACACGTCACGAGCGGGTCAGCGCCGGTAGTGACGTCATACGTGCATGTAAGCTGCACGATTTCCGAGGATACAAACACCAGCTATTGACGTTTTAAATGTAGGTTTTAAGTGTCAAAACAATGATTTACACACTAATTTTGTGTTTTTATTATAATTTTATGATGTATTTTTTTTTGTGTAAAACATTGCATGGACCACACAATAAAATTCTTCTTTAATTATATATTCTTTATACTTATATTTAATACAACTGTTTATATTTATATAAATTATTATGCATCTTTATATCAGCAAACACCTGATTTTCTCAATGACTAAATATATTTGATCGCGATTTAGATAGATTCGTATATAATATTTGATATGTTTAAAACGAGGATTTCGTAATAAAAACTCAATAGAATCGATATAATTATTATTAATAAACGTAGCAAATAATTTTATGCAATGTGAGCATTAAATTTTGGGAAGTTTCAACATAAAACCCAGCTAATATTAACCGAGGTTGGGGAGAAAGCTAGAACTTAGTTATTAGCTACAAATTATCTGTAAATATAATTATATCTTATTAATATTAATTTTGTTAATGAATTGACAACAGAATTTAAAATTTATGTATTGAATTACAATAAGTAATAAATTGCAAAATAATTATTTAACTGTCTATTTTAATGGACTACCGAGGTCATGTTTGTTAGCACTCGATACTCCTTGGTTTCCATGGAGATTGCGGGGACAACAACTACTCGCAGTGGCGTTATCGTGCGATATCAAAACATTCAGTCCGTTCGATGCGCCAACGTATACAATAACACCCACGATGGGCTTCTATCCCCGGGCGAATCGCATTAATTATGAATCTGAGTAAACACCAAATGACAATCATGGAAAATTTAGTATGTTTCGACTGCATTTTCCTTTATAGACGGTTGTTATAATAAAGAGAATTTTTTTTAATTTCTATTTAATTTACTATGATCTCTTCAAGTAGTGTTATATACACATATATGTAAATTATGTAGTTTTGTAGTTCTTTTTTTCTTATATAAATATGACGAGCAAGATATATTTTAATCATTAAAAAAACTTGAAAATATCTAATGAATAACATAATATATATATAGTTATAGAGTATAACAATAATTTACAAATTAAATATGTTCTATATACTGTACTAGTTTTATAGGAATATAGATTATAATTCATAAATTTATAAATAAATCGTTTTTTTTTTATATATATAACTCGAATGTAGTTAGAATTTTATTTTAAACTACGCATATAATGATATAACTAAAGTATAAAAAGTATACCGTTCAATTGTGAAGTGCGTGTTATTATTTTTTTAATTTTTTTTTAAAAAACAATAATTTGTGTATTTAAAATGTTCTTAATTATTATATAATTTAATATTTTATAAAAGTATAATTAAATTTTTTAATATTTTATGGTAAATATATTTGAACTACCTTCACCATAAGCTCGTATTTAATACAAAAAAGTAGAAAGTAGATAAAAAAAAATGTTATTGAACTTCGAAACCTTAATTTGAAGTAATTAATTTACAATGGGGAATTCTCTTACAACTTAAATTTTAATTTATCTACTATATTATGATAGGTTGCATATTAACAATAAGTTTGACTTAAGTTTCAACTTTTTTAACTCAAATTTGGGGACTCTGAAGGGATTATTAGAATAGGGGCAAAGTATGCAACCCCACGCGCAAACCTGAAAATTGTGACGTAGAAACTCCCTAGTTAACACACAACAACTGCCTGATATCATAGTTTGAGCGTCAAGGAGTAATTGGCTATAAATTTTAGTAACACGATTAAAATCAGCGGGTTTTTCTACCCTAGTATCAATAGTTTTGTCTCTAATATCAGTTTACTTTAAGAGTGATAATCGAAAATATAAATTTATTGCAGGAAAATTTCGCCTGCTAAGCAGTTTCTACGTCACGTTTTGGCGCTAAATTCAAAAGAAGGAAGATTTTTAAAAAATTCCCTTGTCTCCAATTTTGAAAATTGAAACTTTTTTGTTTTTGGACATTTATAGTTTCAAGGAATAGAGCATCTGAAAAAAAATTAAAATAAATGTAGGAGAATTCCCCGTTCACTTTTTAGTATATACCTCTTCGATTTTAATATGCGTATATTGACAGTATTTTACTGTACATATTAATTACATTAAAGTAATTAAATTTGAACATTGCTATTTTTTTTATGATGAATGTCTTTAGCCACCTCGAACCTTAGATAAAAGGATTCCGCATAATCCAACAAGGCTAACATAAATCACACCACATGACTGCAATCAAATTTAATTACGTACATTAAATTTTAAGAGGCTGTTGTAACGGTACGTTCTCAATCCCGAGCAGGTTTACATTAACTAACGATAAACTTTGGATTTAGATTTTGTGCTAATGAATGGAATACTATAAAAATATAATAGAACTTTGAAGTTGCTTCAAAAAACAATGATATTGGCATATAAGAATCAGTATTATTTGCCATTGTTGGGAAGACAAACAATAACACTTCAATCACTCCATGAAACAAAATATTGAGCAAGGTTTATTTGATATACATTCCGTAATTAAATAAATTGAGTTATTTAGACTAAATTAATTGTTACGCTTTTTTCTTGATTCCTCGAGGTAATTCGTAATTTACTGAATTATTGAAAGTTGAGATCGCAGCTTGAGCTTCCACAGGTGAAGTCACAGACATGATAATTTGGATTGCTGGTTGAAGAACAATTTATTCGTCCACTTCCAAATACATTCATGTATATTTATTATAAAGAGTATGTCTGTGCAGGGCATAACTCTAAATCAAAATAAAAAAATCATGGGCTTGTAAAAATTAAAAAAATAATAAACTGCATGTACAACTAAATAACTAAATTTTGTTTATTAAATGTTTTAATTATTCTCGTCATACAAATTCATTTAGATATTTCATTATTAATATCTTTCAGGCAATAAATAATAACCATCGATTTGACCATTAAGTAGTTATTATGGTATTACACATTTTGTGTTTTTTTTTTATTTTTTTTTATCTTGTCTCACATATAGATAAACTCAAAACAATTTTGGAGCATCATAATTAAGCAGTTCCATGGCAGGAAGAGAGGAACAACTTTTAATTGTTTAAACATTTAACTTCAAATTTGTAAGAATTAAGATTCTACTTTTACTCCACATGCGCATGCATGTACTTCCAATCTTGCTAAATGACTTTTTTTGTGTTCGTTATTTGTAAATTATATTGCATAATATATAAGGAGAAATCTGGTTTTGAAAACCCCATGTAAAATATATATTATGTTGAACAATGAACACTCAAATCAACAAAAAGTTACCTATTTTGCTTTTTTTCACATTGCTTTGTTTAACACTTGTTATTAATATTCTATAACTTATTATAATGTACTGTGTAAAATCCAAATCAGACGAGGATGATTGGCATGTACGAATTTGCCCTTTATGTTGTTTATGTTGGTAGCAAGCACACGAAAGTTCTCCGCAGTCCGTTATCTCTGCAGTACATTCTTGCAGCGAGCGCCACTCACGGAGAGAAACTAACGAAACGCAAACAAAAATTATGTCGTGAAAGGTCAACGTGAACCATTTATTATCAGAACACTCGCGCCCTTGCATGCGTGAGAGACTCAAACTTTGTATAATATAAGTAATATAGTTTTTTTTTTATAATATAATTTTGATTTTATTCTAGATTATTATTAAAATTATAAAAATTTATCAAAAAATTTCTTCTTTTTACATTGCAAGAATATTCGATTATTGTTTTTATAAATTTAATGAATTCTTTTTTTATCGTATATAACTATTGTAATAAATTTATTTATAAAATATTCAATTTATATAATTAACATGACATTGTTAAAAAGTGTGTTCTGAATTTTGCTAATGATTTCCAACTGTTCCAATTTTAGCTTCACAAAGTAGTCTCTATAGGAGACAATGGAAGTATGATCGGTGCGTTTTCCGTTTTGACGCAAGAGAGCCCGGGGCGCTCGGAGAGTGAGATCAGAGCGACCAGTATATACGCGCGAGGTTGCATGTCGCAGGGTAATTGCGCGCCGCACTGCAGACAAGACGGTGGGCCCATTCCAAGGTTATTTCGAGGAACCAAAGGGGTCCGTAAAAAAAAGTTTAAATGGACTCCTCCAATTCAATTTTATATATAAAAAAATACACATGTTCAGTTTAAAAAAAATATATATATATATAAATGCATAAAATATTCATAAAACATTCAAGCGGAAATAGTTTGATTTAAAGATGTGAAAATAAAACTTATATGCCTATAAATCTATAAAAATGAAATTCCATAAATTATGCTCGGTATACTTATTAGATTTTTTACAGCATAAATTTATAAATCATGCAAATTAAATTATTATAATAAGATCTTATTTAATAATTAATGATGAAGCGTGTAAGAGAGCGAAAGAAAACTTCTTTTTCTGTGAAATAGAGCAAAATATAAACATAATCTCATAATCTGCGTGTTTAAATTATATATTAATATAGTAAATAAACTTACCAAAATTTCTTCAGTGCAATTTTTTTTCTAGTTTATGAATATAAAATAATAAAAATTATTCTCACTATTCCTCTTTTTTTTTAAATAAATAAAAAAAACAGCACAATGTCCTTTTATAAATCAATCACTGCGGGCGTAAGTTTCAACAGCCCGCCAATGTGACTTGCGATGCACTCAGAGGATACTTTTTTTTTAGTTTAGTTGCGTTAGTTCGGACGGCGGGACAAGTTGCAGTATCAGCAGCTCCTATTACTGCAGTTCACCATGAGCTGCGGCGGCGGCGCGGTGCATCGGGGCCGTCACAGCATCGCGGACTGGAATGCCCGCAGCCGAGCGCCAGTCACCACAGCGGACATCGATCGTGGAGCCACCCGGCGCCTCACGAGCCTTCCCGAGTATGCTCGTCAATACCGCGAGGAGCTACCGAGGCTGTTCTCCGTGGTCACCGCCACCACCGCCCTCCATACTGCACGATCAACGCATGCAAACATACATAGGCTGCGGACCAGCAGAAATTTTTTTTAATAATTGAGTGGTGCGTTTATAGTGTTGTTAGTTAAATATATGAGTTAGACAATGCGTATGCGCTACACCAACAAATAGCTTCTTAAGACTTTAAAGTAATTATTTATAACGATATACAAAATGACAAATATTATAAAGCTATTTTTTTGCAAAAATGCAGTGAATTATTTTATTTGTGAAAATTTTAAATAAAATATTTTGTTTCTCTAGAGACTCCATTATGATCTCCATTATAATTATTATTTATTATTATTTATGAGGTGTGGCGCAGTGCGCTTGACCTGGTATCGTCAGATCACCGAAGTCAAGCAACGCCGAGCGTGGTTAATAGTAGTTGGATGGGTGACCATTTTCAACAAAATCCATGTTTCCACTCAAGACTCAGGGGTAAATCGTTGCGCTTTTCCACTATGTGGTTCCCCTGGCTTTGGACCATTGCACTTCCGGTTCATTGACAAAAGCTGCAGCGTCCATCCTGGCTGAGGTTTCCACGTTTCCCTCAGTCGCAGGTAAATGCCGGGATGGATTGCAAGGGCTGTGACCGCCACCGTTCCAGAAGAGCCCGCGAAATGATCAAGTTAGGGTTTCGGAAGGTTCGGCCGGGTTTTCAAAGTAGTATGTAATTAGTAAGTAGAAGTACACAAATAAAAGAGTTTGATTATATACTGTATATATATATTATATATATATATAATCACCAAATAATATATATATATATATTATTTGGTGATCAAAATGAGATAAGTGACAGTTGGAATAAGGTTGTTATCTTTTAAGGAAATGTAAAAAAATTTAGCTTTCGTTGAGTGATACAAAGCTTGAGATTATCAATTAAATTAGTAACTCATTTTTGCAGCAAAACAATAATATTAAACTCAATCCCTCCATTTCTCTAGCAGGTAGCAGGGCATATTTATTTTGCATTATAGATTTATTTTCAATTTAAATATCTTCACGTAAAACATAATAATATAGATCATGCAATTATATAGCTAAAAATAATGAAATACTGTTTAATTGTAATCAGCTGTAAAATGGAGTATATATTGACATAAAATTTTTTTATTGCAGAAATGGATAGAGGGTGCAGAGTTATGCTACCCTGATTTTTTTCAGATTTTTTAGAGCCCGGGAACTATTTTTAAAAAATTATTGAAAGTTCTTTTTGTGACGTCACGAGACGCCGCTCTTTAAGAAAAAGATATATAGGACTTGTCGCTGCGTGACGTCACAAATAGGACTTTCAATAATTTTTTAAAAATACTTCCCGGGCTCTAAAAAATCAGAAAAAAATCAGAGTAAAAAAAACTTTTCACCCTCTATCCATTTCTGCAATAAAAAAAATTGAGGACAATACTCCATTATTTTAAGACATTGCAATTTTTTAAAAAAAAGTAACGAATTGTTAAGGCGGATGACAATTTGGACATCATATATATTATATTATATGTAATTTTTTAAAGTTTTTAAAGTATATTTTGCTGAGAGATAATTTTAAAAAAAAATCCTAACACCATATATAATTATACTTGAGTAACTGTACCAACTGAATTATTTATTATAGTTCTTGCTCATATTGTTCGCGTGAAAAACAAATAAAAGTCTTCACAACTTTTTATAACTATTAGCAAGATCGAATTTCAAGCCATAAGCTCACTCGATCGTTGACATAATAACTTCTGTATTATAACGTTGCAAAAAGGTTTTCGTTTTGAGGAAGAGCAACTAAAAAAGTTTTAGATCCTGCAAATAGAGCAGTAAAATTTATTTTTAATATATATTATGTTAATACATTAATTAACCTATATTAACCAGAACTGTGCATGTGTACTGTAATGCGAAGATCCTGGATATTAACAAACAATAATTTATTATTTTAAGGAGGTAGTAATAATGTTTTACAAAATTCAACATAAATTATTTTTTTTTAGTGCTATACTTAAAATAATGATAACTGATAACATTCATCACCATTTTATGAGAAATATCAGAAATGTTAAATTCATTGACAACAAGTGAACTATAGCTGAGGTCAAGCGTGGCGCAGTGCATTGACCGGTTCTCGTAAGATCACCGAAGTCAAGCAACGTCGAGCGTGGTTAGTTCTTGGATGGGTGCCATGACCGTTTCAAGTAAAAAATACGTTGCTCCGGCCCTCTTCCTGGGGTAAATTATATATACATCTAGCTTATTTCCTCCCAGTTAGTGCAGTGATGCACTTAATTGTGTGTGGTTCCCTAGGCTTTGGACATCACTTTGGTCCATTGAAAAAATTAGAGGTGTGTTAGTGTCCGGTGTCCGTCCTGAATGAGGTTTTCCACGGTTCCCTCAGTTTCACCTCTCTGTGAATGTTGGGACACGTAACAGGCCGTGGCCACCATCCTTTGAATATAATACCTAATCCCTACCCATTACCCCGCCGCGAGCTGTAAGCTCTTAGGGGTGTATCCTTGGGAAAAAAATTTGAAGAACTGGCCGCCAAGAAGCATTTCTACATAATATAAATTATAGAGATGCTCACAGGCTGCCGGCTCGGCTGAGACAGGCGCAGATCCAGAACCAAATTGCGGCGAGGGGCTGTCTCCTTAAGGTCAATGCTAAAGAAACAAATTAGAGTGGGAGAAATGCCTATATATTGTCAATGTTAAATCCAAAATTTCGGAGGAGCCGGCCCCCTCAGCCACCCTCCTGGATCCGCGCGTGTAGGTGCTATATATTTTATAATTCTTTATAATTCATCATTTTTCATAATTATTTATTGCTCTTCGATTGTACAA
This sequence comes from Siphlonurus alternatus, assembly GCA_949825025.1. Classification (NCBI taxonomy): domain Eukaryota; kingdom Metazoa; phylum Arthropoda; class Insecta; order Ephemeroptera; family Siphlonuridae; genus Siphlonurus; species Siphlonurus alternatus. The sequence continues at coordinate 35,843,501 of OX463778.1, forward strand.
AACAATATATATATATATATATATATATATATATATACATTATTAGATCACAGACAATTTGAAATCACGTCAAAATTATACCTATTGATATTAGACGAGCTACTAAAAAGTTATTTAAAATTAATTTGTGAGCTTACTGCAGCACTCCTAAAATAAAATTTAAAGTAGAGTGAGCGAGTTCATTTTTTTTAATATTTTATTTTTTAAAAATAGTTTAAGCTGCCCTCTATTGAGAAATGAAAACCAAAAAATTCCATCTCAAATAGTTTCACCACAAAAAATTCCCAAAGTTGGTGTTTCGGAGGCCTTTAACTGCACGTTTCCGAAAAAACGGCTCCGTAATTTTTTTTTTTTATTTAAAAATCCATTAAAGAATTCATCATAGATTACGTAGGTATTTTTTAAATGGCAGCATAGTTCAGAAAATGTTGGAGTAAAACGCGGTTTTATGTTCCATAAGGCTGCACGTCAAAGGCCTCCGAAACACCAACTTTGGGAATTTTTTGTGGTGAAACTATTTGAGATGGAATTTTTTGGTTTTCATTTCTCAATAAAGGGCAGCTTAAACTATTTTTAGAAAATCAAATATTAAAAAAAAAATGCAATCGCTCACTCTACTTTAAATTATACAGATAAATTTAAAAATATAACATTTTTAGTTACTATATAATATATATAGTATTTTGTTTGATAATTAATAATGTACAACATAATGATTTTGAATATGTATATAGCTATATGTTTTCCGTATTTTCTATAAGTCTAAATTTAAAATTATTTTTCTAAAATTTATGTAGAACTTTATCATGTTTCATCACAGTCATCAGCAGTTTGACTGTATAGTATCCAAAAATTAATTCTTTGATAGTATTGAGGTTAAAAATGTAAATCTTGTATATAATATATATATATATATATGGAGCAGTGAAGAAAAAGTCAAAAAGCCTGCCAATTTCAAAAAAGTAAATGTGCAGTACAGTATATAGAGCAAAAGTTTAGGAGCATATTTTTTGAGAGAAGTATAAGAGGTAAAAGGTATAGGAAACAGCGTGCTATATATAGCTTTTATGGACTATGATTTTCTGGTACCTGATTTAAGTTCCATATAAATATATAGGAGTAACTACAGAACCATGCATAAATTATATTTTCTCCGTGTACGGAACCAAAAATTAGAAATTAATTGAGGTGTTGCTACAGAATATAGATCAACATATTATAGTTATAATTAATATTAGTTTGGCTAAAAATAAACTTATCTGCCTGGCTGATAATTAAGACCTTTTAGTGCTTTTAGAATTAAGTGCAGTAAGTGCACTATAATTAGCCTAATGAACTAAATGCAGTAATTAACATTACCCCATTTGTTTTTCAAATGTATTTTCTAAAACTTCAATGCTTAATTTTAGGTTTTAGCAGCAACGAGCTACCATTTTAACAAAGAAACTAGTTCGTTCTTATTTTTTTAGCAAAAATTTAATGTTTGATTTTTACAGCATAATTACACAAACTTCATTCACAGAGTTTGAACAGATTTTCAATAACAATTCTTAAAGAAAAAAACTATATATAAATAAAACCCACTTTACACTGGGGCTAGGCACTAAAACAAGCAACCAAAGAAAGGTTGGAACAGACGAATTTGTACAAATGCTATTAGAAGTTCAGAAAATTATGAACACATTTTGAACAAACTAGACTTATCAGTTAGATTTGGACATACTCTTTAAGTGAAAGTAACTTGCTCAACAAAAAAATTTTCATTATGAAAATAAACAACAAATGAATGCACTATTCAATAATTTGAGTTGCAATGAAGTTAAGTCTCCTTTTGACAAATTTTCTAGCCCCAGCCGGAATTTGAAAGTTTATTCCTTGTCATGAACATATAATATAATATGAAAAAAATTTGATAGGAATAATCACAATAGAAAACAATATATCATATAATTTTTTTTAAACAATGATATATTTATCATCTCAGAATGCAAGTTGTGTAAGTACAGATTTTTTTTATGCAAGTCTGAACCTTATCTCAATATAACTCAAAGTTCAAAGTTGTATAATTTTTTTTTTTTTTTTGTACTAACGCGACTTGCATTCTGAGACGACGATATATATACAGAAATACAACAAAATTACTTCCAGTAAATATATTGAAGATTTCTCAAATTAAACATGAGTTTTCAAATCTTACCACCATCAATATTAAGTGCTCATGAACCATATAATACACATTAGTTAACTCAAGTACATAAAACAATATGAACATATATTATAATGACAGATCATAGACAATCACATTATGAAAATAAAACAAAATTAATATATAAATTTAATCACAAAATTTTAGATTGCAATGTCCCTTACATACATGCACCAGAAATTTATCAACCATTAACGTAGAGATAATATGGATCAGCTGGCCCAATGCTAAAAAAAATCCCATTCATAAAAATTATGAAAATAATTTAAAATGTTCTCCTCTACATCCCCTATCAGTAGGTAAAAAATCAGGTATACAAAAACGAGCTAGTTTTCGAGTTATTAATTTTTAAAGTTGACTAATTTAACATAGAGAAATGGAACTTCCATGTTAAGTTGGTCCATTTTAAAAATTAATAACTCGAAAACTAGCTCGTTTTTGTATACCTGATATTTTACCTACTGATAGGGGATGCAGAGGAGAACATTTTAATTTTTTTTCATAATTTTTATGAATGGGATTTTTTTAGCATTGGGCCAGCTGATCCGTGTTATCTCTACCTTAATTTCTTTTTTTTTTTTTTCTTATCTCAAGTGTTGCTACTTGATAATTTTAAAAGGCATATTTTGTATTAGTATTATTATTTTCAAAGCAAAGCAATGAAGGACAGATGTGTTAGAAAGAAAGCGAGCAAAATTCAAACAAAAATTTATCCTAGAGAGTTAGTACAGTTCAGTTCTTTTTGTTGTGTGATGAAGAATTAGTTAATTTTAAATTTAATTTTTCATTTCTATACTTTTTCCTTCGTGATTCTAGAGTTCTTTTAGTCTGCCAGTAAATGGCTTTTAAAATTTATCAGAGCTTTATGTTGTACTTGCTGTTTGATTTATTTAATTAATACCAGTACAATTTATTATTATCAATGATTGCTTTTAAAAATCTATTTAATAAATTTTTTTAATAAATTTCTAAGACTAATTGCTAACAATGAGTGCATGTAGTCAAAAAAATTAATTTCTTTTTAAAACTGTAACTTGAAATGATAAAAAATATCACTCACAAAGAGCTCTATTTCTATTACAATTCTTTCTTTAGTAAATCCATTATAAACAGTTAACAGTTTTTTTTTTTTAAATACCCCCCCCCTTCCTTTTTCTCATTCGGTTGATTATGAACGAGCCAATTTTTTTTATGATATAGTATTATAAGAATCTAGCATACTGATTGGCTAGCTCTTGGTACTAATATTATATGCATGTATATATATGAATTAACAATTGTAATAAATAATGTGTTGACACATGTTGTGTTATGTCTCACACAAACATTTCAATATAATATAGTGATAATAGCTAGCACTACTGTCAATCTACAATAAGTAACAAATGTTAGATCAGACAGTTTTCAATCAATTTAAAGCTTAAAAATATCTAAAATGGAGAATTAATATTCTCGACTGACAATAAATGAAATGTACAAATCCTTAATAAATATATAACTATACAGTATATATAATATAATTTTCTATCAATAATAATTATTTACAACTAATTTTACATAGGATATCTTATAATAAAGACAAAAAAACATGTTGGACTTGATTTAAAGCTTGTGATAACTGCGTGTAACGCGATGTAGCAAAAAAGTGGCAAATATATCTTCTGCTGGTGTTGTCCTGCCAGTTCTCCAGTCTCAGGGTTGTGACACAGACAGGTCAATAATCTTGAGGTTAAGGTCAGCAACGCTGGACTTCGTTGGTTCAGTTATGAGAATCTCCTCCAAGGTGGCATCCCTCAAAAGCACTTAGTCAGGCCGGTAGATGGGAATTTTTGGGATGAATTCAACCAGTAAAACCTAAAAATAATAATAATTAAATTAGAGTCTTTGTATGATTGAAAATTTTAACTATTAATTGAATATAAATATTTCTCTAAACTACCTGTGTGCTACCCACGCTATGTTTGTAGGACTTCTCACACTGCATAAAACTGTCTATTGATTTGTGATGAACTTTTTAGTTGCTTAATTATTTTATAGCTCTGATATATCAGATCTATTTTCCTACGCTCTCCAAAATTATAAGCTTTAACAATCAGATGGGGGTAATGGAACACCCAAGTTAAAAAAAATAGAATTGGTCATACCCATAGCAAATACTCATTTAAAAGGACACTGTATACTAAAATCATGTATTTTTTAATCAAAACTTACTTACTAACCAAGTACAAATACATGCTGCACTGTCCCAGGTGCACCAGTTTAAACCCGCAACAACTGACTCGAGCCTGGGAAGGTGACGTCATGATCCGTCGCTTGCACTGACCACACCGCACAGTACTAACAATTGCTCTCCCCCTTCTCTCCTCCATCTGCTGTTCTCTGTGCGGTGTTGCCAGTACAATAGTGCCCCGGAGCACTTCACATTCATTAAATTAATCTATATTATTGGTGCAAAACCAAAATGACATTTATTTTTAATGTTTTGTACTTAATAGGAAACTTTTTATGCAACTAGAATATTATTATACCCTTTCTCTTTAAACAGAACACTTTGTGTGAGTAAAATTGGCTGATCAAACAAACTTGAGCCTAGCATGAGATAAAAGACAACTAACACTTATGAGTCAATAATGGTCTAGAAAATTACAAGTATACACAATCAACGTTCTCTTATACCATGTTAAGCCACACATGAATTTTGTGTGTCACTTCTTACAAATTTGGAAGGACCCATTGCACCGTGAAATATAAAAAGCATCATTGTGATTGAAAGTTCTGCAGTACAATGGGTCCTGATCGTTACTTTCCCCCTGCCTTTCTTATGATTGGTGGACCTATTGAACTGCAAAGTTAGTGACTTGAATATGATTGCCTAGCTATCTATCATGGGCTAAATTGGTGGCTTAACCTGGTATAAAGGAACCTTGTACACTATAATAATGCATCATCAATTCATAATAGAGTCTTAATCTACAATAATACCTGGACTTTGAATGCAAAACTATAAGTTTCATGGTATGTATTTACTATGTACCGTCTTTCAAGCAAGAGCTTACATCTGGCAGCACGGAGTAATTTGCAAGTAATTTTATGCTTTCAATATAAAATCAAATCTCAACCGGAAACCAGAATCTTCTGCAAAATTAGAGCGCCTTCTTAAACAACATATGCACATCACCTACATTCAGGAAACGAACTCAGTTTACACATAAACTCTCGCTTGAATAATTCAATAAATTGCCCAAAAGCTTGCTTCTGCATAAAAATCAATCTCTCAATCATAAATAATTGGTATACATACTAAACATAAATAAATTTCTTATCAATAGTGTGCATCCTGAAATGTCCGCCATTATCCTCCTGGTAAATAAGAAACTCAACTTAAGTGCTACTATACAAGGTCAATGCTTCTTCAGCGTTTTTTATTTTGATTTACCTGGGCGATATTGCAAGTTTACTTGATTGCCCGCTATCAGTTATTATAAAAGTATGGTCGAAAATCTGAATAAAGAAATTAATATAACATAATACGACACTACGGAGTAAGCCAGCAGCATTATTATTACCTTGGCCGTCCACAAAACCTCCACAACTTTCGATTCTTACATACTGCACTTGCTTCAGATATACTCACAACACTATTTTACCTTCTACAATTTATGTGACTTTATAATATTGTGGAAATTCAATAAAAATCCACATGCCAAAATTTTCTGTGAGCTTATTTGTGATGGTAAAATGTGAAACAAGCAGGTAAAATACAGCCAGTTCTTGTACAAGGCTGCTCACCAACTGAAAGTGAGTATCTTAGCTTTGTTTTGGTAAACTTCAAAAGTGGATATGGAGATGTAGTTACCTCCTAATTCCTATTTTTTTTTTTTTATAAATACTAATGTATGCAATTCAACATGCAGTGAAAAGGGTACAAATAAAATTATTGTAGATTAAATACATCTATATTACTTGTCCAATCTTAAAATAACATTTAAACTTCATGTTTTATACAATTTTCATGGTTTTGTAGATTACGATCCTCATAATGCCAATCTCGTAACTTAATAATAATAAATAAATAAATAAATAAATAAATAAATAAATAAATAAATAAATAAATAAATAAATAAATAAATAATGTAAATTTAAACCTTATCTCACTAGATTATATTATAAGGGTAAAAAATCCATAAATATTTTTTTTTGTAGTTATGTGATTTGCATTCTGGTGATGATTTGTAAATTTATAAATAATTTACATGTGATTTTAAAATACAGGTATTTTGTGTGATTACTGTGATTAAAAAATAATTACACAAAGAAAGAGTTAATGCAACACAGATCATGTTTTAAAACATCTAATAGAGTATTTTAATAATAGTTTATGCAAGTAAAATCATAGGTTAAAAATATTGCTAAGCAGAATTCAGTTGCTCACAAATATAAATGTTATCAGCATTCACTCAATTGCACAGATGAGAACTAACTTAAGTTAAGCCTGGACTAAAGTTAGACCTCGTCTATGCAATCAGGTGTTATAGTGTTTAAGTCCACTTGCCTCAAAGCAAAACTATTAATGAATGTACCGTTCAAATAACAATGACTGATGGTTTAAATATCTTGTATCATTAAAGGACATACTAATGGTTCTTCATTTTAACAATTTATTACTATGTGATTGTGATATGTCCCACTTTATAGCCTTGTTTAAGAGATAAAAGCAGGAAAGTTGCAGCTACTCTGATATAATGAAACTCATTATATTTGAGGTGATATATGTCCCTCACTCTACTCACTGCAACTGACATTGTGAGTGTTTTACATGGTGAGTGAAGGGAATGTAAAGGTGGTTTTTGAGTGCACTATTAGGCACCTCTTAAAGCTACCAAGATGCTATTTGCAGTGAGTGGGGTGCCATTAACTTCTACTACTTGCAGCGTGATATTGAATAGTGAACTTAGTGAGCAGTGGACTGTCTGTTGTGATTGGACCCTGATTACAAGACAAATTGGAAAAGAAGCTGCTGATACCACAATTTAGATTTTCTTTGCACTTGCGACTTACATATTCCATCATAGAGGAGGAGTCACATCTCCGCTTGGCAAGGCGCCAGTGCAGGCCGAGTTTGTTGTACAGCCTTGAGTTCTCATAGTCCAGCAGCTTGCTCAGCGAGTGCTGGGTCTGTAAGCACACAAACCTCAGTACTCTTGTCCATGACATTATTTGTAGTGATGACAAAGAGGGTGCTATAGAAATATTGTAAAGATGGACATGATTAAATATATTTTTTATTATAATTTGCTACATTCTCTTGTTATGGATAGGTACTGTAGAAGTAGATGCATGAAAAATAAAATAATAATAAAATTCACAATTTTATGATACAAAAATGTTTGAATTCTATCATACAAAATGGGTAATTACAGGACCTATACTTTTTTTTTTTTTTTCATTTGCAGCAATTGTTTATGTATAACATGCATTCTTCCAGTGATAACAACAATAATTGTACAGTAAATGTATCCTGACTTTTGTTTGTTTTTATATCTTTAGTTACTGTATTTATAATACATATTTACTAATTACTACTGATAAGAATAATGCTGAACGTAATAATTTGTTACTCAATGTACTTTTCACCATTAGTTGACATGGGTCAAGATTAAAAGGTAGAGGACATGACTCTCATTACTCATGGCTAAATGGTTATTGTCTCCCCATTTGGGAAGCAATTACTGTATCCAGTAGTGTAAAAAAAAAAAAAAATGTAAAATAAAACGATTGTTGCAAATCAGATCTTTGGTGTTATTATTATTATTATTATTATTATTATTATTATTATTATTATTATTATTATTTGTTACCGGTAACAGAGATTGCAAATAGTAAATTGCTTTTATTGAAGTTAGGTTTTGGTAGGCCTTCAGTCCTTAAAGGATAAAATAGTATAAGCTCTGAATTTGGTCTAATTTGCATGGTCGATTTACATTTACTAGGTCGATTTTTTTAACCCTGGCAGAGCCAGACTATAAAAAGTGGGGGTGGAATCAGTCCAACTGTCTGGCTAATCAGAGCGCAGTAATACTAGGCCTAAGCTGAAAGCTTAAATTTTAACCTTTACAGGTATAGTAAGCCCTTCAGGTCTAAAGAAGTAACACCTAACCGCCAATGACATCTTAACTGTCAGTAAAGGACTTAACTGATACACAGGCAGTTTCTTCTCATCACCTTATGGAGATTTCAAACATTGACCTGGCATTACATGGTTTAGTGAATTACAACATACCCTTCTACTGAGGCAGACAACTGGCCAGAGGGAACAGCCGAGGGTGCAGCAGCAACAGACGCAGCCACAGAGCAGCCACCGTACATTGACAGGCAATGTTTTACGTAGTTCGCTGTTTACTCGCTGTACAGTTGCCTGATACTCCTCCGGTGCCACACGGGAAACCAGGCCAGGCGGAAACTCAGAGTCAAACCGGTTGCTCAATCCAAACCTGGAATGGATAACAGATAACAGGATGAGAACACTGAAAATTACGAGGCACAATATTCAGAGTCCAGACAATTTTTAAGGGTTAAAAATGGTGCAAATGAATAGTACTATATACATATAGCAGTAGTTAATTCCATGATAATGTAGTATGGTGTATTATATTTATTGAAAAGGTGTCAAACTTTTTTCATGTAACAGCTGCCGGTATTTTGTAGTCAGTCACCAAGAGAAGTGTTTACAGGTAAGAAGATGTTCTCCATACATGTTTTTTTTAAGTTGAGATCCATTTTTATTGTTCGTTCGACTGGTCGCAAACTGCTTGGAGGGAAAATGAAGGAGAAACGAGCACGTTGGTTGCAGCAAAAAGAGCAACCAACCTCTTCCCACTTCGCAATAAGGGCAACTACTTCGCCCGCTTTCTCTCCCTTTTAGATGGAACAGCTAAACCGGTCGGACCAACTAAAAAACGGGCCCATGTTCTCACTCTGTAAATAAATTACTAAATTACAGTATCGAAACTATTGCTGTAATTTGAAATTTTGAATACATCTCTTCTCTTCCCCGCCCTCCTTTAACAGTCTTTTAGTTCAGAATTAATTGCATATTTTTATCTAAAAACTTGATTTAATGCTAATCAAAGAATCATTTCATTTTTATTACTATTCATTTTATTTACATACTATAGTGCATTAAAGGGCAACAAAACTGAGGTTTCCTATAAGATGGGGGTACTATAAGTCTGCTCTGGTCACTACTTGTTATAAAGAATCAGAAACAAAAATAGTTAGAAAAGCATAATATATTCTTGAAGCACAATCCAGGAGTACATGTAATCGAAGATTTAGGAACTCTAGGCGAACACCAGAAAATTACAAATCTATTTTTATTTATTTTACCTGAAGAGAATACATCACAACAAAGCACAGCTGGCTGAGGATAACAAACAAAGCATAAAAATACATTATAATTATCACGTAAGTGGTACCTATAGTTACCCTATAATTTAACATAATTTATTAGCAGAGACAGCAACATCAAAACATAGCCTAACATAGCAGTCTATGCCCAGACAAGAAGTGCAACTTCATCAGCAGAAAATCAGTTGAGTTGACTTGGAGTCTTTAGAGATTTGTGTTGAAAATAAAAAGAAATTTAATATACATGTATTATATTGATGATGTTCGGTCAAAAATGACTAACTCGTGTATCTCAAACAGAGGAGGTTGGTTTTGCACTATGGGTTTCCAGGTTACATATATTTTTTTTATACCTGGAAACCCATAGTGCAGAATCAATCATATCGGCTTGAGATAAAACGAGTTAGTCATTTTTGGGGAACATGATAAAATGAGTTAGTCGTTTTGGCAGAACACCATCAATATGATATTATACTGCTACCTCAAGAGATTGTTTTAAGATGGAAATGAAATGAAATGATCTTTATTTTAGCTTTCGCTATTTAAATTCATAATAGTTGGTTACATATTAATTAATTGATTTTACAATATCACATAAAAATTTGTTTCATAATTTTTTATGCCTACAGAACGAACCAATATATTAAAACAGAAATAGCAAAATACCAATTAACATATAAGATAGTTTTACAAATAATTACTTACACAATGAATATATAATTAACTGCTATAGGGAAATCTTTCCTTCACATATATAATACATAGCCTTTTAAACATTTTTTTATTATGACATATTTTTATATTATCTGGTAGTTCATTGAACAATTTTTTCCCACAGTTATAAATTGATCCATCTGATCTTTGTTTATTGACACATTTTCTGAAAAAATTGTTACATCCTCTTGTATTATAAGTATGCATCTCACTATTTTTAACAATTTCACTTTTAAAATGTTTAGGAAATTTATCATGAATAATATCATAAAAAAATAACAGTACTTTTAATGCATATCTTTGTTTTACACTCAACCATTGCAGAGTTTCCAACAACAATATAGTACGAGTTCTTTTATTACAACCCAATATAATTTTCATCGCTCTGTTTTGAAGTCTTTGTAATAATTTGATATTTCTTTTGCTCGCAAAATGATGAGAAAAATAGACCTGAAAGGAACTTCCTGTACCAGACTGAATTTGATATAAGTGAAACTGAAAGATGTAATGAAAGACGGATATAAGTGAGACAGAAAGATGTAATGAAAGACACAGGGTTGATGATGCATACACCAACGACATGTGACGTAACAGGTTCTAGCAGTATATAGATTGAGAAGTTTTCACATAATCAACATTTACTGTGGTACTCCACAGAAAAATTAAGCTCGCCTTGATTTTCTTACGGAGCTATATTTTCTGCGGCGTGAACTCCGTAGCAATTTTTTTTATGTGAAAGCATCTTTAGGGGACATTTTATTATGTATATAGTGTATACGTGTGTATCATACTGTGTATTTGTGTATGTATACTGTATTATAAATTAAAAAAATATAAGCCAGAGCCAGAACACGTTCCTGAACTTTTGTTCTTTTTTTTTTTTTTTAATTTTAGCTAAATTTTTCTAGCTATGCACCTCGATGCACCGGTAAGGTCAATAGGTAAACTGGACAAACAGACCGATGGGATTATAGTCTTGATTCTGCATTTAAGAACGGTATGCATATGATATGCAAATTATGCATATATTTATGTACTCTGTGAAAGACCTAGAACAGCAGGCTGAAGTTGTTGAACAGCTGATCAGTTGACAGATATGCATACAGTAATTTTTAATCTTTCAATTTAAGCCCTAAAAGAGTAAATAAATTCCTGACAATCTAAAGCTATACAATCGCAATGAAATCTTACAAATAAATCATACAAAAGGTTTAGAATTTTATTATGAAAAAAAGCTACAAATTGTCAAAACAAACTGCGCCATCATAGGGAATGCGAGGACCAGCGACCAGATAATTTTAGTTACTTGAAACAAATATGTGTACTCACGGATAAACAAAAAAAAATTAAATAACTTACACTGTCATATTTCCTGCTCCTCTTATGATGACGGGATCCGGTGTCATCGCCACATAATAGTTGTCTTCAAGGATTGTTTCCTCTTCTTCCTCCTCGTAAATGGCATCGAAGTCTGCCATTTTCTTACTTTGACAAATTTCGATGCTACTTTCGTTACTTGGGAAACTGGCGCGCATTACGAGTCGTCTTCAAACATTGAATCATACACTAAATAAAAGGCTGTCTTTTTGTGTTCAATAAATAATTTATATATATAAAAGAGTCTGTGGTATTATGGTATATATATATATATATATATATATATATATATATATATATATATATATATATATATATATATATATATATATATATATATATATATATATATCTAGCACTGTACGTCATGATACAACTATAGACTGTACGTGGTGTTCAAAGACAATAAAATAGTGTCTCATCTGTATGGTGTACGTTGTACTTTGTACTATATATAGCATATAATATATATGGGACATGACATACAGTATATATTATACATATACTGTGTACCTACAACCTACACAATCTGCAGATTATCAGGATACTAGAGATATATAATATATAACGACTCACAAAAGCGCGGATCCAGAAAAAAAATCGGAGGCGCTGCCTTCATATAATCAAGGCCATATAATGTTAAAAAAAGAAAAAATTGGAGTGGGAGAAATGCCTATATTGCCCATGTTAATTTAAATCCAAAAGTTCCCCCAGCTACGTACCCCCCTGGATCCAGGATCCGCGCGTGCCTGTTTAACGTTCAACAGAGAATAACAAAACCGCGAGCAAGTATATAATATATTATATAATCCCCATGATATATATATTATAAATGTTTCATTTTGGTCATATATATAAATCATATATGATTTATATATATATATATATATATTTATTTATATATATTATTTTATAAAAACATGCATGAACGTCTTCGATAGTTATTGTTGAGCCTTAATATTACATATAGCCTTAATTAATTAAAATTTTTATAAAAGTTGAAAATCAAAAAGTTATTATAGCTAAATTTTTGAAAAGAGTCTTCGAAATCTTCCCACTGCTCCGCGGTTAACTATAAAACTACCAGAAACTATATACGTTTATAAATATAAATAATGAATAAATATTGAACAGCTATATATATATATATATATATATATATATATATATATATATATATATATATATATATATATATATATATTATATATATATATATATATTATATAGGCAGCTGTTCCAGTAAAGAAAATAATTAAATAATAATAATTAATGCATGCAGACCGATTACTTCAATTAATTACAATTCATTTTACACATAATATATAATGTATATATTTATAAATAATTATTTTGTTTGTCAAATTTTTTTAAAATACATAATTATATTGTTCTAATAAAATTATAAAGGTGATGGTTTTAAGTCGTATCTGTCAACCTCTATGCCATTGCCAACCCCTTTTACCCCCTCCTCGCCAATGGCCAATGGCAGCTCGCGTCTGTATATGACATACGAAAAACAACAATGCGACATAATCTAATAAAGTTTCTATGGACATATATATACTATAGAACAAAATGTATCACAAATATGAAAGGTGGTTTGACAAAAAAATTAATGAAAGAATTTAATATCAAATGTGTGTGTGTATATTTAAAGACAAGAAAAGTTTCTATATATTTATATTGCATTATAAATTTTGCATAAAACTTGCAAATTGTGATTCAATGTAATATATATAATGCAAAATATTTCATACCAAGTGAAATCATTTTTAATATTCAAGATGGACCAGGATTAAGATATAAACTACAAACCTAACAAGATAAGCTGATCACATGAAATCTTAGCATGGTCGTGATGATTAAGATCGTAACCTAAAACATAATTATATATACTGACATACTTATAATGATTGCAAGTAGTAATTATTGTATATATCATTTGTATCTCTCAATTACACGGCCTGCAGGGATAATTATATAGACTTGAAAAATTTGAAACTATAGTTAAACATAAAACTTTTTTTATATATATTATGTATTTGCTACATTCATGTAAAAGCTAGAATTATAATTTATAATGTTATAATATAATACTGAGGCTATACAGTATAACCTGCATATAAAATCGTTTCCTCTTAAAGAAGAGTAAGCGATTTGATTTGTTGGAATATTTTATTTTCTGAAAATAGTTTAACCTGCCTTCTATTGAGAAATGAAAACCAAAAAATTCCATCTCAAATAGCTTCACCACAAAAAATTCCCAAAATTGGTGTTTCGTAGGCTTTTAACATGCATCCTTATGTAACAGAAAACAGCTTTTTACTCCAACTTCGTCTGAACTATGGTACCAATTAAAGAATACGTACGTAATCTATGATGAAATTCTTTAATGGATTTTCAAATATATATATATTTTTTTTTTTACGGAGCCGTTTTTCCGGAAAAAATCTTGAAAATCCTTATGGGAACTAACCCGCAAAAATTTCAATATTTTTTTTTTAAACGGTTCCGTAATTTTTTTTTTATTTGAAAATCCATTAAAGAATTCATCATAGATTATGTACGTATTTTTTAATTGGTACCATAGTTCAGACGAAGTTAGAGTGAAAAGATGTTTTCTGTTCCATAAGGATGCATGTTAATAAAGGCCTCCGAAGCACCAACTATATGAGAATTTTTTGTGATGAAGCTATTTGAGATGAAATTTTATGGTTTTCATTTCTCAATAGAGGGCGAGTTAAACTATTTTTAGAAAATAAAATATTTAAAAAAAAAATGAAATCGTTCACTCTACTTTAAAATAAAATTATAATAAAATGATTATTATATATAACTGATGGTTATTTAATTTCTCGATAAAAGTTTCTACAGGTGATTTCTTGACTCTAATTAATACTGCCTGCATGAGTTATAAATATACTGTTGCATACATGATGTCCAGGAAATTTTATTTTACTTTTTAAGTTATTAGTGGATGAAAGAAGGAAAGAAAAGACAACGAAATTTCAAACATGACAAGATAACTTTTTATTCTTTAAATTCATTTTATAGTTTGAATCTATTACCATTTTTTTAAAAAATAAATTATTACACACACAACACTGGAGAATCAGTTTGTATCACATTGTAATAAAACAAACAAATTATTGTTTTGTTAATGACTATAAAATATTCGTAATTAAAATGAAAAACAAAAGTAGGCCTTTATATAATATTATTCTATATTGAGAGATGTACCAATATAATGAAATAAAAAAATATCTATAGAGCATTGAAGAATCATAATTTACCAATGCATAAGCCTTAAAACAAAATTATTTGCTATAGTAAAAACATAAATAAATCTTTATAATTGAAAATTGTGTCGTCTAGAAAATATATATATATATTTTTTATTTCATAATCATCGGTACAACATAGTTTATAAATAAAATATAATCCAATGCAAGGTAGAACTCTCGCATGCTCCTTGGTTCAGGTTATATAGAGGCGTGGCCTCCACTCGGGTCATAGCAACGATCGATCGTGAGAGAGGAGGTATATAAGCGTGAGGAGAGTAGCTTGCGGCAACAAGTGTCAGGCCACGGCATCTCCTCAGCACCAGCCAGAACAAACACTGTATATGA
The DNA here is from genome assembly GCA_949825025.1 of Siphlonurus alternatus. Classification (NCBI taxonomy): domain Eukaryota; kingdom Metazoa; phylum Arthropoda; class Insecta; order Ephemeroptera; family Siphlonuridae; genus Siphlonurus; species Siphlonurus alternatus. The sequence goes on from OX463778.1 coordinate 35,858,837, forward strand.
ACTGCTCGATGTTCTGTTTACTGGCTAACTATCCTGCTGATTCTCAACAATACTAAAAATATGATACCAGCCAACCACAACCTGAGCAATTGTTGTAATGCTATTACTTTTAAAAAAAAAAAAATCACTTATCTACAACAAGAAATTTTATTATTTATTTGTATATTTTTTAATGTGTATTTTTTATATACTCTAATTAATATTATGATAAAAAAATTTATAGTTAGAAGAAAATTTAAATACTCAAGGACTCTTAAATTTTAAAATAAAGAAAATAATTAATGAATTTTCTTCTCATGAAATATTGAAATTTAATAATAAAATTTTCTTTTTAAACCAATCTATACTAAAATTTACTTATTTTTAAGTTTTGATACCTAATTAATATATTTTTTTTAAATATCATAATATAATAATTTTCAACTATTTAGTGTAAAGGATAGGTAGGGTAATTAGACTCAACATTTTAGAAACTTTACTTAAACTCTGATACACATAATTAACAATAAATATTTTCACATATTGCAAGAGCACAAACAAGTTGCGTAAGTAAAATTGAGGGTACTGATGATCGCAGTGCTCCTGGCGGCAGTGTTCCAAACTGATCCTCTTTGCTCCATCTTCTTGCTCGCTTCACGACGCTTTTTAATCTTCTTACAAAATGTTGAAATTCTTTTATACAAAATTTTGCTACAGCAAACATGCTGTTATATCAGAACTATCTATAATTAACTAATAATAAAACCTTCTATAAAGTTTTTAGATTATTAAGGCTTATATTTTTAAAAGTGGTGTCACATTTTTCATTATATATTTTTATAATTTTTAGTCTGAAAGATTATATTAGCAAAATGAGTGTTATAATTTTTAATTATTTCTATTTATCATATATATTATATTTTGTTAATTGTAATTATTATTTATCGATTTAACATTGCCGTTTATGTTTCATTGCAGGTACTTTCATTTCTGTCATAATTTATTAGTTTTTAAAAATGGAAAGATTTTTACTCGATTTTATTTTTTTCTATTTTATAATTTGCTCCCTCAAAAACCACGCCCAAATATTTTTATTTTTATAAAGCTTTATTTTAATTCAGTAATATTTTTAAATAATATTAAATAATACACAAACACTTTATCGTATAAAATCAACAACAAGCATTTGAATATAATAATGTGATGAATACAGAAATATTTGTGAAGATGTGTTTTCTTTTATATATAATTCATATGCTTTATAACTATATATCATCAAATTATATCAAAATAAATTTAACTTTAAAACAAAAGTGAGCAAATGGATAACAATATATTTTAAGTGCCTTGAAACAAGAAATGTGGATATATTTTTTATTAATTATATTTATTATTATTTCTTTTAAATTTAATATATATCTCCATGTTTTGTTATTATTACATTATTATTACATAATTTTCGTTCTGTGTGAAAAAACATTAAAATTAAATTATTCACGAAAAACATCGCGATGCGTACTATATAGTTTTGTGACCACGCCCCTTTGGGACCTCTTGACACGTGGTACTCATGACCACGCCCAGTCTCCACGTGTTACATAATATACACGTGTACTTTGAAAAAACACGCCTCAACACATCCAAAATATGTGAACGTGATAAAATACGTATTAAGGCCTCTAATTTTGTCTAATTAAGTGTATAAAATTTTGTAATGTGAATTATAATATCTTTTGAAGCATATTTTTAACAAGTAGGATTGGTCGTTGTACGGACAATATTACACCTTGGTAGTGTACTATTAAGTAATATACAAGGGGGAAAAAATTAATCCAGGCCGGCATTATCCAGCCCCTGCAGCACAACTATTTATGCAACCAGTGTTTTAGACAAGATAATAAAGTTGCATATTTTAAAGGGGATTCTTTAACCGTTATTTCTTTTTACCATAAATATCCTTCACGTAAAGTCAAATTATATTTAATTTTAATATTGTTTAATTGCCTTTTATTAATTACAGTTTTTTTTTTCAAATTTAAACAATTCGAGGCGTGCTTCACAGTCTAGTAGCAGAGACTTGAGGTCACACAGTGAGGGGGGTGGGGCTGGGGGAGATGCGATAACAGCTGGCGAGCAGGGTTGCTTCTCACGTCAACTTTGAAAACAACACGAAACATCATAGTAGTATGTATAATATAGCAACAGCTGATATGTCGACACAGTCTAGGACACTAGGAGAGAAATTATATTTATTACTAGTATTAATAACAACAATGTTGTATGTAATTTACTAATATAGAATATCATAATTATTATAAAATTGTATAAACGTTTCAAAGCGCTGAAATAAAGTGCTTGACGCTAGCGAATTAATTAAAGACGATTCTACGTGGTGAACAACGTGGATAAAACTTCGAGATCACTCTTTTGGACGAAATATGAAAATTTTCAAATTTTTTAATGCTAAATATTTCTCAAGATAAATGTTTCATGTCAATTCAGTCTAGTCTAGTTAGTTAGTGTTAGTCTAGTGTAATTATGATCTTAATTATGTAATTATGTTCATGATCTGAAATTAAAATTTATAATAACATTATGTTCTTTTCATTAATAACATTAATTAATTATATGAAATACAACAGTTTTGAAAACATGAGCGATTAAAAAAATAATTAGTAATAATTGAACATGCAAGTGAATGTATCCAAAATTTACAGACCTACTTTATACAAAAGCAATACCCCCCCCCCATTCTTTTTAATATAAATGAACTTGAACTTTAAAAATATCCTATGTTCTAAAGAACTATAGATGGTTGTATATATAGATAAAAAAAAACGATAGAAAAATTAAAAAAAATAAAAAGTGATTATTAGTGTCTTTACTGGCTTCAATTGAATTGAACAGGCGATGACATTTTTACTCTTTCCACAAATATAATTTTTTTATAATTGACTGTTAATTACTGTAAGCAATTTAATTTTATTGTTTTTTAGGTCTGCAGGAGTGCTCGAGGTTCCACCTCGTGTCCTCCGCGGCCTCGTCCGCTCGCAGCGCCTGCACGGTGTACCCGTACGCCCCGAGGTGCCTGCTGTGACCAGCCGCTACGCCCCCCTGCCCTTTATGTACGCAACAACACAGTAATAATATATAAGTACTCTTATTTACACATTATAAGGATAATAAATATATCCTTACAATTATTTTCATTTTATTTTTTTTCCTTTTGGTCAGTTTAATATAATATAAATTATTCTCCACTATTTTCTTTTATATAATTCAAATATGTTTTTATATACTATTTTATTTTAAAAATTTAATGAAGTTAATTTTTTATATTTATATTATATGTATAATATTAATAAAACATTTTTAAATAATATCACTGTACATGTCTTTCTCATCATATCGACACAACATACTATATATATATAATACATTTTTTTTACATAATTATATGAAGCGAATTAAAACCACAATATATATTTTTTTTATAACAATGGTGTAGGGGGATAAAGTTAATAGTTGTAATTAATTTTATTTATTTATATAACAATAGTTCGAGGCACAGCCACTACTGATAGATTTATAACAAGTTACGGGGGGTTGTCACTTAAAAACTTTATGTTCACTAGCCCCGTCTGGGCCGCTCACAGCGCACTTTCTGTTGTGGCGGCTCTGGACGGTACTCAGCTGGAGTTTGAGTTTCCCACTGCTGACGACGCTGATACGTTGCTGTTGTTTGGTGTCTGCGTGGTCACGCTCGAGCTCGAGTTCGCTCCCACTGGGGAGGATGGCGAGGAGGAAGGCGGGGGCGGCAAGGTGTGCGCTCGCTCGAATATTGCGGTCCGTGTGGGCGCGAGACACGGTGTGCCTCCTCCAGCCCCAGCCCACGTGGCAGGTACGCTACGAGAGTGAGACAGAACACTGGGGGTTACCACAGATGCGGGGGCAGGGGCGGCGGGGGGCGGTGGCGGAACGACTGGGGGCGGTACAGTCGCTGACAATGACGCTGCAGATTCAGGATGAAGGAAATTTCGTCGCTGATCCATTCTTTCAGCATGTTGTCTAAAACATCTCGTCAATACATCCGGTAATGAGTCTAATTGTTCTTGGATGGCACTTAATTTTTCTTCAAGGGCTGATAATCTCTCTTCTAAGACATCTTGACGTGTATTTAAATCTGATACAATCTCATACACTGTATTTTGAGTCTGAAATCAGAGAAAAAAATCGTTTGAAATGTATTAAATGATTATCTACATAAAATACAGTACAATCTTAATTTTAATAGTTCCAAAATCTAAATTGCAATTTTTTCATTGCCAAGAAAATTTGCAATTATCTTATAACTTGTCAGAAATTAATTATTTATCGAAAATAAAAGAAAGATTGTTTGGAACTATTAGAATCTTTAGCTTTAGCTAGGTGTATTTAAATTTACCTTTGCCATGTCTGTTATTGTATTGGCGTTGTCCATCAACTTTCGTTGATCCATCTTCACTTTTCTCAAGCTGAAAAATATTGAAACGTTATAGCATTACGAACAGTGTGTAAAAAATAGCATTTTCTCTTTTAAAATTCCCTTAATTTGTAAATGTGAACTAGCAAAATTACTTATCAATATATAGAATGCCATTAAAAATTAGTCTTTAAATCATAGTTTTAAACTCTCTCTGTTGATTTCTATCAATATGATTTTTTTAGTATAATAAGTGCCTGCATAATGTACCAAATATACTGTATAGTATAATATAGTGTGTTTCATGAGTGTTATTACTGTTATATTAAATTAGAAACAGAAATATTTAAAAATAAATTAATGTTGTAAAAATAATTTCTATGCCTTTTTGCAGGCATTCAAGTTCCCACATAGAAAAGAGCACAATAAAAAAATTATTATTCTTTGAAAACATGCGTGATTTTTACTTCATGTATTCGTGTAAATGTTTGACAACGAGCTTTTCGTATGAGAATTGGCAAGTCTGTTTGATGTTTTACTTATTTAGAAGGAACTAGATCGAGGGCTTATTAGTTATTATGTTGAAGCTAGTGATATCAAAATGCTTGCTAATTAAGAAGAGTAGCGGCTTGCACTTGCGTGTAATTCAATAAATTAAAAATTTATCTATTCCTTGAGAATATTAAAGGAGTTAATACCAGACTGATGTCCAAGGCTTTTGGTGAATCTTCAGCCAAAGTTAAATTAAATGACAGATTTTCTGACGAAATCGAATTGGTGAGTATACCACCTGCAGTTTTTCAAAATAGATATCTATCGTTAAATTTGGATGTTTACTATTGTTTTTGGGATTCTATTATACATAATTGTTTATTAAACTTCTGTGGCTTACGCATATATGGCGAGCAGGAACTTGCGCTGATGCGCACGTACACGACCAGCGTTGACGCGCTTCACGAGTTTCGTGTGCTTGTAGATGAGCCACGTCTCTCGCAATACGTTCGCAGCCGCGTTCTTCAGCTGCAAACAATAACACGTGTCATTACAGTATTAACAATTTCTTACATGATTCACACAAGTCACATAATTCTTTAACCATTATTGGTTTAAATGTGACCATAGAATGATGAATCTTGTATAATATATATTTTACGCACATTATTATCAATATACAAAAATGTAGCTAAAGCTGCAAACTCGACATTTTTATTGATTTACTATAGAATAAAAAGTGAAAGCTTAGAAATGCAAATTATGTCATATATTATGTCTTTTATTTAATTTAAAACATGTACTATAAAAATGAAAATATAATTACAATATAAGAGTAAATGTATATTACATGGAATATGATATTATATTACAACGCTGCTCATATATATATAGTCAGTAGAGAATTATGTTACTAGCAAATGTTGCTAATAACAAGTATATAATGTGACATACTTTTTTTCTCTTTATCTCTCCCTTTTTGTTAAAGCTTTTTTTTTTTTAATGACTGTATTTTTATTTATTTAAAAGTTCAGTACAAAAACTATTTTAAAATAAAAAACCTCATTGGTTCATTGCTGCATGTGTTATACAGTATATACTCTGCACGAATATATATTGCGGTATCCGTAGCAACAGTAGTTTTATTACATATTAAATTTCCCCTGATTACGAGCTTATTAGAACAAAAAACATGAGGAGGGGTGGAGAGATGAAGGGAGTCATTATTTTCGAACCACGCAAACCGTCTATCCATTCAGGCGAACAGCTTAATTAAATGCTAGCATATGCGACACTAGCTATACATGCAAACCTATTAACTGACAAACAATCAACATTAAAATATATTGTGTTTACTTATTGTAAATACGCAAAGGGGAGAATTTTTATTAGATTTTTAACTTTATATTTCAACGAGTTAAAAAAAATAAATACATTTAACTATTCCAAATTATTTAGAGAGTACATGAAAGTTGTAATTACAAATAAGTGTTTTAAATTAAATATAATTTATTGTAACTACTTTAATGATTATTTTAATTGAACCAATAGATTACATAAAAGAATATATATGAATATTTCATGCGTATATTAAGAGATAATGAGATTCACGTATTGAAATTTAAGGTTGGACAAAGGTCATATATATGTGTCACTGCATTGATAATTAACTGAGAAAGTAACGCATCATGTGTCGATTCTGCCACTCAGCGTTAATAATTTGGTGTCCCTTACTGTTCTGTAGCCAGTCGTGCTTCACTCTCTACCTCAAGGATCGCGGAATAATTTACTGCATCGATAAGCCAGTATACCTCTTCACTCTCACCCTTCCATTTTGTGTCCCTTGTCGCGCATAAAACTTGCAAATCTTAAAAAAACTTCTTCATTTCATCTCCTCAGGTTTGGAATAATTCAAGATTTCTATTACGATAAAAAACTTAACAAAAAAATTTTTTTTTTAGCAAACCTTGAATTTATTAACTTTTACCAAAAATAATTAAGTTTTGATCTTAAAAGAGATAATATTTACTATACACCCTAATAAATTACTAAATTATAAAAAATAATGTCTTTCTCCTGAATTTCAGATACTTGTTGGATAAAAAATATATAAAATTGAGTTGCTTATTGCTATCTCATTTTTTTAAGTGAAGCTTCAAGAAAATCTAAACCTGTGGTTTACCTATTTCATATTCCGTAAGTATTTTTACCAAAAGAGAGGAGGAGGGGAGTGGAGGATTACTTTTTAAAATTTATACCTTCAGAAAATCATCAAAAATAAATTTCTCTAATTCCACAATTAAAAAAAAAAAGTACATCTGACAAACACTTAATTTTTATGGACCTTATTATATATAAGGTTGTTTTCTTACCCGCTTGGTGAGCTGAGTGTCCATCATAAAATTATGGACGTGTTTCTCTGCACGCGTGAGCTCCAGCTTGCGCGACACCACGGCCACCAGCAGCGCCGTACAGCCAGCACCCTGCCACAAGCGTACCACACGGTGGGGACAAAGTCTTACTGCAAGCCCGCCAGAGTCTCGTACAAACCATGCTATCTGGCTAATTTCTTTGCAGGTTATAACTTTACGTTGATGCGAGCAAGCTACAGGGACTGTCGCATTTAATGTGATTGTCCTCGTGAATGTTCGGGACTTTGTTCTAGGAGGGTCATTAGAAAGCGACTAACAATGACTGAAGGTATTACAATCACGAAGAAAATCACATTACATGTGTACATGTCTAGTGCACACTTAACTCTGAAAAATAAAAAAGTATAATGACATCATAGACTGAAAAATAGTTAGTAACTTTACTTCTTTACTTTTTTGTTTTGTAAAAGTTACTTATGTATGTTATATATTATTTTTAGATATTTAATACTGTACATTCACAAAGTTTTTAAAGACCACATTTAGAGCTTGAAATTTATACAAATGTATAATGTATACAAAAATCAAGTTGGAAATCGATTTTTTAAATTTTGAGTCCTTAATGTGGGCTTACAGTTTTGTGAATGGCCGTACGTAATATTATTATACATTAATAATTATAAATATATAAAAAATAAGTAAAGTTACGGTGATAATTTTATAGTGATGAATACACATAATAAATACTGAAATGTAAAACTTAGTGGATTAAAGCCAATCAAATTCCTTATTATATATTTTAATTTAGGAAGTTTTTTATTTTCAATTAATATACTATAGGTTTAGAATTTCAATTTAATATTATATGATCAAGTTTGGTAGAATAAAACAAGTAATATTTATAAGGCTTGGACTTTAATCCGCTACCGTGATGAAATTTTGCAGTTTTAGTGATGCTGCACAAACAAATGCTATACGTGGTTATACACATAGCAAGTTTAGGTTTACACACTTTGGTAACGAGATAAGCATGAAAGTCACGTGGCTACTATAAGAATACGTGACTCAATTCAGATGATCAGAAATCTCGTGACCATTTCCATTGATACCAACATAACAATATCGATGGCGTTTGATAGTGTCAATTCGTGTCTAATAAAATTTTCAATTCTGTAATATCAAACGCTATCGATCTGTTTCTGTTTTACGCAAGCACTCTGAAATACTTTGTAATAGCAATTCAATAAAAAAAGTTTTGCATTAGAAAAAAAAAATATATGATATATGCATGTGCATGATCAAACCAGAAAATATTCATTTTAATTAAAAATGCCATTTCCTTTCTCTGTATCAAAACGAATGTCATGCAATGCAAAAGTTGCATACATGCATGATTGATGAGAAATGTTTTTTTTTGTTTTTTGTTTTTGTAATTTTTCAATTAAAACTATGAAAGGGAAAACAAATTATTTGATAGTTGTTGTGAATTAAAGTTGACAGAAATTGTGAACTATGAAAAACACAAAAGCCAATACAAATGTTTAAAAAGCAGGAATAAAATGTTTGTGTTTCAATGTTGTGTGACAGCAAATAAAACTTTAACCCACAGTTCTTGAAGTTTGGAAAGAAAAATGAATGAATAACAATCAACTTTAAAATTTAGATGCTAAAAAAGACAATATTCTAGCAAAACTGTGTATTACAACATAAATATATTATGAATTTAATTAAATATTAAATATAATATCAAATTTAATACACACCGAACAACTTTAATATTTACAAGCCCCCGTGGAATATGCATAATAAATTTAAGTGGGGATGATATTATAAGAAAACTGTGTAAAAGACGGAATTTCATACCGACGTTTTCCCTAAATATGCCAATTCTATTTATTTATTTAGATCATTCTATAACCACGTTGAAAAAAAATGAACTTTATTGGATTTTTTTTTTATCATCAATAATATCTGTGTAGGGGGTGATTAGAGCCCCCCCCCTCCGTGTTTTATGGTGTAATCTGCAGCAAATAACGACCCCCAAACGTGCACGAGGGGAAAAACAATTCCCCGAGATACAGTGATGATCTGCTGAATTTTCATCAAAATTTCTGAATTATTTAATTTAAATTGAATTTTTCTGCATTGATAGCCAGATATTAAAGATTAAAGATTCCACCACGTTTGCATCAGGTCTTTCGACGTGAAGAATTTAGGGCACTTTCTCTGTGACGTCTTTTCTGTGACGACTGACAAAGAAGCAGCGAAATTCTACTCAAATTCTCAGCAACAGAATTTACCGCAAAATAAAGTTTGTTAAAAAAATTGACGTATGTAGAACATTAGATTAACACTTTGTTTAGATGTAGTTCTTTTATTCTTTAAAAAAGTTAATAAATATTCCTGAAATAAAGAAATTAAATTTTATACTTATAAAAGAACTAGAAAATTATGAAAATAAAAATTAATTTCTTACTTTTTTACTCATGGTAACAAAAATATACGTCTGTTTTATATATTCTACTTCATGTTTGATATAAATTCAATTTCCTCTTACTTTGCTTCATAGCGTTCTTTCATTTTACAAAAGAAAAAAAGATGTGCATTTGATGAATCGTTATAATCAATATAATTGACTCTATTGCTACTGTCTTGTGCAATCTCAGACATAACGACCTTCATTTTTTTTTTTTTTTTTTTTTTTTGCATCTAGCACAACTTTTATCATGACATTCTCTAATGACATTCTTGCTTAATAAATTGCTAACTCATTTATGTATGTTATGAACCATTTGGCGCGAAATTTTTCATCAACTGCATTACAAGATAAAAGTTTTTGTATCATAGTATTGTGGTAGCTATACCACCAGCTGCAATGACGCACGGGAATATCTATCATGATGATGGGACGGGCGGGCAGACATCCGAGTATTGATTGGCATGTAGGTACGCAGCTCGAGCGATGCCGCACCACACGTCTACTGCGGCACGTGGACTCCAAAAACGGAAACTGTGACGAAATTGAAAGAAATATAAATGTTTGTGCTTTTAAGTAAGAATTTATCTTGAATTTTCTATGTAAAATAAAATATTAGTATAGTTGCTAAGTCTTAATTGACTATTAAAAATGTTTACTATTGCTGCATATCACTTTTTTTCTTGGTTATAAGTAAGTATTTTCAAACAAATATTATTAGCATGCATTAATAATTTTATAACTATTTATTTCAAGAGTAAAACAAAATCTTAATTAAAATATAAATTTTAAAAGATTTTTTTGACATAGGAAATTAAAACTTAAAATTATCTATAAATGTATTACTTTATAATTATACATAGTATACTATGTTTACATTTGTACAAGAACTATAATATTAACGTCGGAATTAAACCTCGCACTGTATTTTTTAAGTAGGTGGGTGTAATATCAAGTGGTTCTAGACTAAATATAGTGTTTAATATGTCACTTATTTAATTGTAAATCCGTTTAGCGTCGCTCGGACGTAAGAAGTGGAATAATTGGCACCGGAGTGCTTGCTAGAGACGACGTGGCGGCCTCTCGGGACTCTAATGGCGTTCTCGTGTACGGGAGACTCAAGAGCTTCTCGCCTGACAAATCGCAATCCTTCGCGTCCCGGCCAGACCTAACGACCACCAGATAAACTCCACAGCCGCGCTATAATATACAGTCCACCAAACGTTACATTTCTATTGGAAGGATCTGAATGATTTTAGTTTTAGCAGGTTTAAAGAATGTTGCAAAACAAGAAATCAAAGTAAGAGATTATATATTTTATGAAACATGATTAGAGAAACTTTATTTTTGTTCAACAGAAAAAAAAATATAATAAAGACTAATGAGGCTATACAGAAGCAAAGAACGTTTTTTCATTTTTTTTAAATTTAATAATGAACAACAGTGATATATAAGTACTGCTAATATATTTTAAGCTAAAAACTTAAACCACTACTTTACATGGTTTACTTAAAGCAAAAATGGTACGGTTAAATCGGCAATGCTATTTTAACGAATAAAAAAAAAATCACATTTAGTGAAGTTTATCTTGCATTTATAATTTTGTGCTGAAGCTTGGTCATTGAATTGGTGCTTTGTTTTGTACTATCGATGGTCAGCAATTAATTTAATGAACATGAATGAACTTTGAAAGTAGAATATATGAACAAAGTAAAAGTTCGAATGCTCAGAGGAAAAACATTCCAACACGAGTCTTATATATTAATGGCCAGCGATATTATGCGATATATAGTCTGACTTGTAGCTCAAACGGCAATTTCTCTAGCAATATTAACAGTTTACATGGAACAAGTACAAATAACCAATTACAATACAGCTAACTAAATGTGTAAATCAATTATCATGTAGTGGAAAAAATATTTTTGTAACGGAAATGGCATTTTAAAACAAGTTATGATAACAACACAAATTAATGATAACGACACACACACACACAAAATGTTTTTTTAAATGAGATGATATTAAAAAAATAAAAAGAAAGAAATACATGCAAATATTGCAAAACATTAAAGCATATAACATACCTTAAAAATGTCACAAAAATATAATTGAAGTAGTATAAATATGCAGTAAATAAATATGCACATTTTTAATACATTTTTAAACTTAAATATACAGTGGATCTACAAGAGAGCGTCACAAAAAGACAATACTGCATGCCAAAATGTTGAAATGTTCATAGAAAATGTGAAATACATGTAAAATAATACTTATATATAACACCTCATGTAAATCCACATTTATTCTACAAATTAAATAATTCAGGAGCAGCGCGGTACACAGGAAGAGGATGGATGTATATATTATTTTCTTTTCCCACAAGGTTGCAAATCCATTGTACACACATCAGGTATGAAGTTTTTTTTTTTTTAATTTTTTGCTGCTGATCAGAAGCAATGAACGCTGAAAGCTCTTTCACATCACAGGATATGAATGATAATAAAAATGAGTTTTTTTTCTCTCTCTTTCTTTCTGTAGATGCATTAACCACGTTCTCAGTGGAGAGAGAATATTAAATGATGAATGCAAGTTGAAACCAGTAGAGCGCAGTGGAGGGCCCTCGACACCGTTCCAGACTACATTGGTGCTGGATACAATAGTATTATAATTGAAAATAAATCAGAAATGTTATTTAACCCATGAAGAACGCGTATTTCTTTGTAACTGCATGAATTAAGCACATAATGATATTTATATATTTAAAAAAAAAATACGGTACAATTTTAATTTCAAAGTTAATCTGAATAATTATTTAATCTGGCTTAGAAAGATTGTATTTTTATACAATAATATGATAAAATTTTATTTGGTTGGTGCATAGTAAAAAAAAAAAAAAAAAAAATGTGAAAATCTAGTTCTAGCTTGCTTTTAAAAATATATATTTTAGTATATAGTTAAAACGTAAAATAAACATAATGGGTCATGTAATTCACGAAGGAGTTATCCAGAAAAACAAGCAAAATTGTCACTAATTATACATTTAGTGTCATTGAGTTATCTAGGCTGACGCTAACCGTGGTTTGTGAGAAACCTGGATATTTTATTCGTGAATTCCGACTATTTTTTTTATTTAACATTTTATTCCATCCGTGATTTACGGAAATAGTAAAATTTTTATTTTAATTTAAGTCATGAAATAAGTTATCATGATATAAAAAAAAGCAATTAAAGCAGCAGCAGCAGCTATAGGATGCAACATGCTGTATAATAATTATATATTTATAATTATATAAAATGTAATAATATTTAAAAAAAAATAATTGTGTATCAAAATAAAAATAAATTAAATTTTATAATTGGATGCTATAAGAAATGAACGTTAAAGCAGCAAATTTCTTTCTCTCTCTCTTTTTAAACTGTTTTTTTGATCATTGATTATCACTTACCATAATCCCAGTTGTTACAGCTATACCCCTCCCGCAGTAAGTATTGGGAACTATGTCCCCATAGCCCACGCTGAGGAATGTTATGGCAATAAGCCACATAGCGTTTAGGAGATTCGCGTGCTCTTCATCGTGAAACCTGCGAGGAAAAACACAGACACGAGGGATGAGGTTTTGGGGTGGGATTATCACCAACTTTAACCTTATCGGGCTGTGGGGGTTGTCTGGCTTACAGGATAGGAATAGGAGCCATCAAACATTTAGGACCGCGCCACCCTCACTAAAAAATATTACCATATCACAAAACACACACATTGAGAGATCTAAAGAGAGGTTATTAAAAGGAGTTAAAAAAATATGTATATAAATAAGTTGTAATATTTTTTTGTTTAATTTCTTTTTTTAATATTTTGTTGTTTGTTGTTGTTTTGGCGATATCGAACTTACCATCATACCACAAGTTACGGTGATACCTCTGCCGCAGTAAGTATTGGGAACTATATCCCCATAACCTACGCACAGGAAAGTTATGGCGATGAGCCACATGGAGTTTAGTAAGTTCGCGTGTTCTTCGTCGTGGAACCTATAGCAACACAAGAAAGAGAAAAACCGAACGTTGGTGATTATCAAGACGCGACGACCCCATAAAAAAACCGAGCAAAAATAATATAAACGCCGATTAAAAAAAAAAAAAAGAATAAAAAATATTGTAATTTAAAAAAAGGTACTAATGAATTATGTATAATATTCATTTTTAACATATGCAAATGCAAACAAAAAATGTTAATAGTAAACAATGGGCTAGACACAAACAATGTGACAGAATGATTTAAACAAAATAAGGGATAGCATGCAATCATTCCAGATAAAAATGAAGTGCATGATGGCTGTCAGTGAAAAATAAAGTAAAAACAAAAATAACAGATAAATAAAAAATTAAAAAACAAAAATAGAAAAAAAGAGCATAGCGTGCCGGAATGAAAAATAATAATAATAATAACAGTGAATGAAAAAAACAGTGACAACAAACAACGGTGCAAGCAGGGTCTGGAAACATTCACATTTACAAACAAACACCAATAACAATCGCCATTCGTAATAAATAGGATTTTTTTTTATTTTATAACAAAAATATATAATAATAACGATATTGAATTAAATAATTTATAAAAGCAAAAATAAATCATTTAAAAAAATAATTGGAAGCAAACTTAAATAAATAAAATTATAGTATCATTGTTAGAAGAAATTTAAATAGTTATATTACGATTTTACATACCAATGCTGATAAAAGTTTAGATTGTATGGTTTAGGTGGAGTATTATCGTCATGTTGAGAGCGCGGGGGGAGGGGGTGGGGGGAAACGTGCGGCGCGGCATGGCTGATCAGCTGGGGGGGAGGTTGGGGGGCGTCCCCACCATTTTAGGGAGATATTGATGTCATCAGATCAAATCAACCTTAAAACGAGTTTCTCACGAGGATTTTAATATTTCTACATCTGCCTTAGCGTTCAAATATAAATAAATTATTTTATGATGTACATACTACATACTAAACAGTGTATATTGATGATATCAAGTAGTATCAACACCAACTGTAAATTTTAATTCTGATAAAATTTTCAATTTATTTATATTTTTTAAATACATTATGAAAAAATACAAATTTTAAGATTATAAATTTTAAAAATAAAATTATAATTTTATTAAAAACTAAAAAATAATAAAAATACAAAATGGATGCAAAATCAGCCAAGCCGTCAAGCGGAAACACAAAATATAATATAACTTATATTGTGATTAAAAACAAAGATTACAAAATATATTATAATAGCTTTAAAATATATTTTTAATCTTTGTTTGTGCTTGCAATTACAAAAAAAAGGCTACTATCAAGTTTAATTTGTTATACAAAATAAAATACAAATAAATTATAAACAAATATAAAATAAATTTATTGCATTTATTTACATTATAATATTATTTAGTATATTTTTAAGAATAATACAGCGTAATACTGACAAAAAGCTTCCACATAAACCACGATCAAAATTATACATTGCCGCAATGTTACAAGACAGATATAGCAAGAACAGCAGCAGCTGCTGAGTGAAAAAAAAAAAGACTATCACAAAGAGAGGGAGAGAAAACAGAAATTGGTGTGATGGAAATATGAAAAGCATTGATGAGGAAGCCACACAGAATTACCAGGAAGTGATGATAGTAACTGTTATAACTGTGAAGTTTAGTACGCAAGCCGTGCATTACAATAATACAAAAAAATTAAAAAACAAACAAATAATATAAAAGTAATAAGCTTATATTGCAAGCTTCATTATTTGAGTAAAAAAAAAAATGTATATATTACAGGAAATAGAGTAATATATATAAATTAATAATTAAGCTATTATATACAGTCGCTTGATAATCACCTAGGGACGATTAGTTCTATTTCTATACTTAAGAAAAATGGGAGCATTTTTTACTCACTGGCTCAGCCCTACAAATAAGAGAGAATAGAAATATAAAAATAAATTTATTTTTAACAAATTAAATTTTAAATTTTAATTTATTGTTTTGTTTTCTCTTCTCTCCTTTAAATTAAAATTCTAAGTGGTCACCCATCCGGCCCTTGATCGCCATGCTACGTGTCAAGCACGGGGTATGGGGATAGAAATGAAGAAGGGGCCCATCATGCCCTTGGATTATTCCTCTCGTTCTCCCTCGCCTCTCTGAAGTCTCAATGCTGCTCTAGCAACTACTTATAACTAATATATTTACAAATTATTTATAATGAATGGCGTTTTTTTCGTGAGGGTGATGAAGATTCCTTTATGTTTGATAAGTTATTATTATTAAGGTAATTGATAATTTAAAAATAATAATAATATATAGGATGTTGAGAATATATTTTATGATATTATTTATGAAATAATAGTATTATGAAATAAAATAGAATTAGTTTTATATTTATAAAAAAAAAAATAATAATAATGGATCAGGTTCTTTTTTTTTGTGTTCTATACAAGGATGTAAGGATGCGGTTTTGATAAATATAATATAAATAAAATAAAAAAGGAAAATAGCATGAGGCCGGCACACATTGCTGTATACTACTATTAAAAAAAATCATAAAATAATAATAATACAATGTTTTTATTTGAAGGGTTTTTAAAATTGAAAATAATTTAAAATAAATAATAAATTGGATAAATAATAATGGTATGGAAGAAATAACAGGTCAATAAATAAATCGAATTAAAACTGAAGGGATTGAGAGGGGTTTTGTTGGTTGACAAATCTCATTCCACCACGACAACGGGACACACCAAAAACACAGTAAGACCGCCACGCCCCCGCAGCCTGCAGCGTAGGCAACCAGTCGAGCACTTGTGCACAGAAGGTTGCATCAAGAACAGTGGCAGGGGCAAAATCATCGAGGGAAAAAAATTACTTATAATTTTCAACTGCAATTTTATTTTTATTTTAATTCATTTTATTTAATATAAATTGAACATTGCTAAACACTTATTTATTTACTCATTCTTATTATATTTGCCACATGGTAACGGGGGCGGTCGGTCAAGTCAGTCAGTGAGGGTTGCCTCAGAGATAGACTGAAAACTCACCGCTCGCACTGACGTAACGTCCAGGACGCAATGATCCAAAGAGAGACCATGAACACTAGGAGAACTGTGCCTGGACAAATGGTCATCAACGTCTTTAGCACAAATCGAGTGTTGAAGTTGATACGATTGAGTGCCCCGATACTCCGAGATGAGGCGTCTGTGAAGAGTTTGCTATGTAGCAACATGACACGACAGATGAGGTAGAGCCTCAGGAACATGGGCAGACTGAGCGTGACATCATAGGGCACTTCACGGGAATCGATGTGTCCACCTTTGTTGGCCAATTTAGTTGTCCACACGAAGTAGTACTCGCCAGGTATCGGATGCACCGCGCAGATAGCGAGTTCCAGGCAGATCTGAGCTATCCTCTGCCACGTCATCGCTATCCGCCAGTCGTCCGCGCAGTTGTCGATCATAAACAACTGGAACATCGTCATAATATTAGTCATATCTAAACTTGTTCACTTAATACTAACTTTAATAATTTGAATAATGACATTTATAGCAAGTATTATAGCAAGATAAATATTTACATATATTTAAAATTAATTATAATTGAAAATTACAAATTTTAAGTACCCAGTTTATTTATACTGTTAATTTCAATTCTAGTCCATAATTTTTATTAAAAATAGAAAATCTATTCAAAACAATTTTTTTTTAACTGACATGTTTACCTAAATTTTATGATATTTTTTTAAAAATGCTCTCCCTATTTTTTTTAAAAATCATAATTGTACATTTTTTTTTATTAAGAACTCTTCTTGATTACATAATGAACCAATTACGTTTATAATTGTTTCATGTGTAAAGCATCAAAAGAGTTTTTATCCTCTCTGTTTCTTTTCTTTTTTTTTTTTGTCCTTATAGTTGTCTCGTTTTCTTTACAACAGCGACAGTAACGAGGGAAAGAAGCTCCTTCAGAGGGCTTTGCTGGCTGTTCCATTATGCAAACCTCCCTCTCGAGTCTCTAGCTTGAGCTGTGAGACTGCTACTGTGGAGGTTTTGGCTTTTGCCGCGCCTTCACGACCGCCTCTGCGGCTTCGTCACCATTGATTGAGCCTGAATTGTGGAACTCGGAAGCCACGTGCCTATTGACAAGCTATCCCTCTTCAACACTGCTACACATCGTAATGGCTCTCTCTCCAAGACCTGTTCTGCTATATACAAGTCTTTGTTGTTGCTTTTTGTTGTTGATACAACAAACAAGTTAAAAGTAAAACACACACAAACTTTATTTGCTTGGCAACCAGTACTTGAAGATTGCAAATTTAGACACTATACAAATTTGGATAGATCTTATACAAGTTGCTGCATGTGTTTTTATTGCGTTTCAAATAGTTGTTATTTTTTTATATTAATTAATGTAAAATAATATTAACTTTCAGCCGTCAAAATTAGATGTATGCAGTATAATATCAGAGCATAAAGACCTCAAAAGTCAAAAGTTTGTAATTACTTAATATAAGATTTTAAGTGTATAAAGATGAACATTTTCAGTTTCAATTTGGCCCAGAGCAAAGTTGGTGCTCGAAGGGCACGCAAAGGTCATCGAGATGTGAGATAGAAGAAGAAGTGATGTTGTCGTCATCCCGCCTTGTTTCGTTCGAAATACTTTTTATATTCCTTTGTTCTTTGCAGTTTACGAATTAGTTCAGCAACTTCAGTTTTAAATGTTCCCCTTCAAGCGAAACTTATACGCTAGCTTAAATTTTCAGGCAAATTACAAAGTCCTTGAAAAGAAAGAAACCAAAAGCTAACGATACGGAAAAAGAAAATACAAAAAGAAATACAGCATTGATGTCTATATCTTTGATCTGTGTTATGTTTTGTGATACTCTTTTTTTCAATATACTCGCAATCAAAAACTAATATCATATGTTTTGTTCTAATTCTAAAATTAATATCAAGCTTCGTCGCAGATTTATCTTTACTAAGGAACAAAATTTTGAGTCAATACCTGGAAGCCTTAAGTAATATATACGAAGAAACTAATTACATTTATATTATAATTAAGTTTCTATGGCTTCAATAATACTTATTATACGTATCTTTTGAATGCTATAAACTATTAGTTAGTTCAACTGGTATTAGTTATTCAATGTAAAGAACAATGCATTTATAACTGGTCTACCCGCATTACTTAAAGTTATCGTTATTATTATAACAGTGAAGTATTAAAACATTGTAATATAATTAGTTTAATTACTATTGTTAATCGAGTAGCAAATAACCGTAAATCACAACAAAAGTTATTAATATTGAATAATTTTAAGTTTCTAATTCTGCTTTGGTTTATTTAACTATAAGTTTTGGCAATGTGTACTTAATAATGTCAGATCTATTCTACAGGGTGGTTCACTAAATTTTGTTGTGGTTTAGTGGGTGTCATGTTATAATGCTTACTTGCGCTACCACAGTGCAAAAATTTATCTGAGCTTTATAAATGCTTATACACAATTCACATAAAGCGAATAAATTTTCATTACAAGAGTTTTTAGGTTTAATAAAAGTTAGTATGGTTATTTGTATGTATTTCACGTGAAAATATATCAGTAGGCAAGTTTTATATAATTGTTTATAATTTTTAATGTAAAAAATAAGAAAAAAATGTTATTCAATGATATTTTTTATACTAAAACTATATAAGTTATACACACTCAATTGGAAATTCGCTTCATATATATTTTCAAATATTTTTTAAATTCATTGCTCATGTTTTTTTATAAATTTAAAGGCTCACTAAAAATTCCATTAAGCAAAAATAGTGACCTATTTAAAGTTTTATATTAGAATATAAATATAAAATTTCATTCTTTTACAACAAAAATTTCTGTCTCATAATAAAACAAAAGAAAACAGCCACTTTAAGTATAAATAATTTATGTTAAGAGAGTTATGGGAAGCAAAATTAAATAATTAATAACGATGATAATGTGTATAGTTTTCTAGTAATAAAAAAAATATACAATTTGGGGTGATAGAAATTGATCGAGTGAAAATAATTCAATGCTTCTTTTAAAAAAATCTTGACATGCCTCCAAACAACATCTACATCTCTATTTGCTATGATAATTTAAATGTATATATGTTTGCTGGTGTCATGTATTTGAATATAGATTGACCGCAACAGAAGCGTACGTTTGGTTTGCCCACCGAGTTGTCCGTGTTGTACACGATCGTGACCAGCTGGGCTGGATAGGAAGGCCTGTCTGTGGCTTGTGGCAATACCGCAAACCAGCCGTCCTTCTACCGTTAGGCTAACTACTCACCAATACTATAGGTAATACGTATTGAATATTAAACTGAAAGGAATTTATCTTTTAGAGTATTTTTCTATTCAAATACCCTGGGGTCATATTTGAATAATATTCACTAAAATTTTATTCGTGTATATAATAAATTTCTATTCAAGATATTTTAATATGGAATTTAATTTATGTTAGTAATAATATACTACATTATATTAAGGCACGTTATCTTTATATTATAAAATTACAGTATATTATTATGCTTTCATAGAATATTAAATATTTGAAAAATTACTTGACTGTTTAAAAAATGATTTGTTATTAATTAATTAACTAATAAATATATTTCACTAGTGCCATGTGTTGTATCGCAGTGTTAGCACCTCACGTGTTGACGTGGCCACGCCCACTTCTCTTACTAGCGCCTGGCGCTTGATCAAATGTCCATATATACGCATTTCAATAATGTCAGTACCAAATACATAGTCCACCAATCACAATAATTTATTTTATATTAATAATGTTTTATTCATTAAATTTATTGCTTCACTGTGCCATATGATTTAGGGTGGGTGAGCTATAGTAGGGGTTGTGAGTGTAAGAGAGAGAGAGAGAGAGAGATAGAGAGAGAGAGAGAGAGAGAGAGAGAGAGAGAGAGAGAGAGAGAGAGAGAAATGTAATATTCTCTTGGCTACAATATTAATGGAAATGTTTCAATTATTTATTATTAAAAAAATCCTTTGCAAGGGAGAAGTGGACGTTTTCAGTAATATGTTGTCGCACATGTACGAAATATTATATAACTATGGTAGGACTGGTTTTGTTTCATGACAAATGATATCTGATGACCCAGGCATATGTAGAAAATAAAAAGCCATTTACAACATGTAGAATTTAATTCTGCATATTATAAATGAACCTTTCTATATTCTATTTATTACATTAATATAAAGTTTTTATATGCGTTCATTATAACAGCAGCTGTGATATATTTTTTTAACAGTGATTTATTTAATTGAGTAATTTTTTTAATGCTAAAAATTTGTTGCGAAATTTCTCTGTCTTTTCTGCCAGCGTGCTCTTACATGACGTCAAAGCGTGCGAATCAGCGCTGCTCCGTTCTGCACCACATGAAAGGCTTGAGGCGACCCACACAAGAGAAATATATGCAAAGGAATCACTAGAAGAACTTAAACTCGAGCAGTGAAAATTTTACTCACTATAATATGTATAAAATATAACTTCTGTGTAAATTTTTTTATGTGATTTTAACATTTAAAGCTTAATTTTTGAACAAACTAAAGGACACTAAATTATGAACCTCTTTAAATTTATAACAATGTTATAGCATATTTGATGATGATATATATTTTTAAACTTATATGTAATATTGTATTTATATAATCTTCATTAATGCAATCAAATCATTTGTCATTCAATGACCTTGGTTACATAGCTATTGCGCCGTTTTAAATGAAAGTTTACTCGCTGAGTGTTTTAAACATATGGATGTACGAAAGGTGAATTTTGTGTTTGAAATTCTCTCGTAACTTGTGAGAGCGAGTGGAGAGGGCGAAAAGAGAGAGAGATGCTGAAGGGAGAGTGCCATGGGTGGGTGGGCGGAGAATACAGAGGGAGGCCTGTGAGGGACTAAAACATGTACTTGGGTGTCAGAGACGAATTTTGTAGCAGCAGAAAAGAGAGAAATATGAAAGCCATGAACTAGAGATGACTATTGATTCTGCTGGCAAAGTACAAGTGCACAGACACATGTACACAAAATTTCAGCAGTTCATCCAAGTAATTGCGTACTATATATACATTTTTTTCATAAAAAATCACAATGACTCTGTGTATTGTATACTGTACAGTATATATACCGTATAATGTGTTCTATATTCACACTTACTGAATGTATACATAAAAAAAAGTTATGAATAAATAATCATAATACTGATCGATTATATATATGTCATATTATTATTTATTATAATAACTTGCATTATATATATATATATATATATATATATATATATATATATATATATATATATAAAAGAAATAATATTATACACATTTGACCTATATTTTCTATGTTACTCCTAGATACAACCTTGAAAAAACTTTGCAAAGCTTTATATATAATACTGTATGTATACGTATATATGCTATTATAATATTATAGAGAAACACAATGAAATTATAATTATAATGATTTTTTTTTGCGCTTATAATCGTAAGTTTAGTAATTATATATAGTTGAAGATAAAGGTAATACCTTAATACCTTCATGAATGTTAACTTAAGGAGTCTGTGCAACGGCAGCAAAACTTAAGCCATAATCTTAATACGTGACAATACACCTGCAGCACTAGTAACAACTAGTGTGTATGTGTTGTATGGAGTAAGGATTATAATAATATACTAATTTGCTGCCAGAATTAAACAACATATTAATTAGCAATACTTGAGAGAGTTTATAACAAACTAATTTCAATATAGTGTAAGATACGAAATGAAAACTAAGAAATATTAATTTCTCTTTTAATTAAGTGTATTAAATAAAATTTACAAAATAAATTTGAAAAATAACATAACTATATTCTATACCGTATGCTGTGTATATTATATTATGGACTCAACCAATTTTAATGGCAGCTTTCGGCTCCCCTGTTTATTTTAGTAATAATTATTTCAAGAAATACACTTCTTAAGTTTTCTGAAAAGTTTTACAGTATGCTGTTAGTTAATATTTACTTCGTTTATTTAATATAATAATTTTAAGCACACGATACAGTAATTTTTGTAATAAGAAAGGATAGTAGAAGCTGCAGTAATTATTATTGAAGATACTCAGGATATAATAATACAACGACAAAGTAATGCACTTATACCAGAAGCTGTTAGTTTTATAATTTCTTGATGCAAATTCTTTATTCTCATATTATACGCCTCTAAAGAGAGAATGAAAATGGGACTGCTTTAAGATAAGGCCGGTAGCGGCGCTACTGCTGCTGTGGTGGCGCGCGCTTCAAGATAGAGTGAGCGGGATTAATGAGCCAGGCAAACATGGCATTTATATGCAAACACACGCAAAGAATATTAATTATGCTACTGTTACTACACTGCTTAATCTTAATAAAAAATCTTTTACCAACTACCCTAAAAAAAAGAGTTAAAAATTTTAGTTTAAATTTAATCATGAACTCATTTGAATTATTTTAGTCAACACAAAAATCTAGATATTTTTCTTTTTTACCAAATTATAAAACATTTACAGTGCAAATGAGTTATTATTTATATACAAAGAAAAAGATTAGAAATTGTTATATAATTTACTAACGTTAAAGAATATTTTGGTTCAATAAAACTGTAAATGATTTATTATGATGTGATTGTGTTATATCTGCGGGTCCGCCGAGCAAGTGAGGTAGTGAATCTCGCGGCTGGCGAACAGCTAGTGGCCCCCGACACTGACCGTATGGTAATGCGCGGTGCCCCCTCATGACGGGCGGGGTGTGGACAGGGAAAAGGCAGCGTGGCTCAGGGGGCGGGCGGGGGTGGTGGTTGTGGTGGTGAAGTTGCTTACCAGGAGCATCTTCTGAAATCCAAACAGAGGGGAGAGAAGATAAATGGTGGGAAAAACGAAGAGGATTTCAGGATGTGAAGAGGGGGCAGCACCATCACCAGCTTATAATTTCCAGCTCAAATATCCTTTCATAACTTTGATTCTTAAAAAATCATTTTGTTTTTTTAATTCTTTGATATCAAAAGTATTTTTGACTAATTTAAATTGATAAAGAAAGCATTTAAAATTTTATTTGTCAAAAAATGATTTTGACTTTTAAAAAAAAGTATCATACAGAAGAAAAATTACTTTTAGAGTTTAACCAATAAGAAAAGTTTGATAATATTGCAAGCAAAGCTTTCTGTGGAGCTTATTTCTTATCCTGACAAACTATATAATGACGTGTAAAATATGTGACAAAAAGTATTTTAAGTTTTTATACCTTGAGGCAACGCAAAAGATGGAAACAAAAATATTATTCATGGGTAAAATGAAAATTATTATTTTTTTGGAGTTAAAAGTTATAACAACTCACTTTTGTAATAATATAGTAAGTATAAAGCAACGCGGAACTTTGAATAATGTTTCTACTTTGTGATGTAAAATATAAAAAATCGTTAAGCTGGCTTTTACATCATACAGTTTTGCTTACAATTTTTGCTTTAAAATAAATTTTTATCTCGTCCTGTAAAGGACCTGTAAGCAAGAAATTTAATTATATTCAATATTATAAAATATCTTATTTCATATTATATAAATTAACTGTTAAAAAAATGTATTGTTGAAGTAAATATATTGCTGGAGGAGAGAAACATTTATTATGATGAAAAATCATAAGCAAAATTGTATTGTGTAAATCCAGCTTTAGAGAAATATAGGCCTGAAAGAGCTTTCAGTGCCGGTGAAATTTAATTTTTGCTTCCTCGGAAGCCATGTTAGTGACTTGTTGAGACTCGCGAGGGAGGTCACCTGAGCTGCTGACCCCGCGTCCCGTCGTCCCAGTAAAGTGTGTCACTGTAGGGAGTACGACAGAAAACTGTTTATAGTGAATATAAAAGAAGCTTCAATCAGTATATACGGGAAACAAAAATAAACGACCTTTCTTTTATAGTTTATTTTATATTTTTAAATAATTTCATAAAAAAATTCCTGGAGAGCTTGCAATAAAATTGCATGTGACACAGATACAAACTAATTATAAATTATTTTCTCATTATTTTCTTGCTATTATTTTCATATAATTAAACTTTCTTTAATATATTTTATAATATTTTTTAAATAAATTTAATTATTAACTTTAAATTAATATTATAAACAAAACGAAGAATCTTCTGTATTCTAAGTTTTAATTACGCTAGCTTGTAGTATACGTTTTCTCTGTGATACCACACATACACATAAGCAAAGAATTTATGAAGACTGCAGTGGTAGCAGTGGTGGGCAGAAGAGGAGCTGTTTTCTGCGGCACCGAGACAACAGCAGGCAGTACTGGAGTGGATTATCGTGTCACGGAAAAGGAAGCCAGTGGTGCGGAAGTTCTTGAATCTTAGCTCCTAGTCTAAAGCTGCAAGCCTAGTCACTCAAGCGATGTCTGCCGTGGTTTATTTACTTCAATTTAAGTATAAAATATAATTTCAATCACCTTATGTTGATAAATACAGTATATCCCATGTCATATTTTTTATAAACAAAATATTTATTGCAAATGCTTGACCTAGCTTAAGCTATTATGTATGTACGAGGTTACTCTTTTATATAGAAGAGGAAAGAGAGAGAGAGAGAGAGAGAGAGAGAGAGAGAGAGAGAGAGAGAGAGAGAGAGAGAGAGAGAGAGAGGAGAGAGTATTGAAAAAAAGAGCTATGAATTGATAGTTATGAAAGTGAATGTTATGAAAGTGTCAATAACAGAGAAGATTCGATTGATAGTGAAGTAAAAATATAATTATATATTACAAGAATTTTAGTATTAACAGAGATAGAAGAGTGGAAATACGTGTTAGTTGATATATTAGTAAGTATATATGAATTAATTGCAAAGTAAATGAAACAACTAAAACGTTGAAGTAATCTTCTTTAATTATTAACGTATTAATTAAAGAAGGTTTAGAAATTTTGCGGTACAGTATCTAGTTTACTTTGACTTTGTAAGCAATAAGCTGCAACCCTTATTAATCAATAAACTTAATGCTGTTTCACGTAAAGCAAACTCCAGGAGCTAACTTTATTAAAAAAAAAAAAAAAAGAACCTGTAAATTATGCAATTTGTCGGGCTGATTTATGTTACCAGCCTTTGATGACAATTTTTTACAACTGCTTGCGTGGCCTATACAAGATCTAAAAACAAAATTCTTTTTGAATATTTTGAACCTCATTTTCTAATGCATGGATATTTCATTTAATTTATTTATAATATTATAATATTTGTGTGACTCGGAGTACTATTAATATCTATAATTAAAAGAGATCGCATTCTTAAAATTAGATTTATTAAAAAAAAAAAATAATAATAATAAACAGACAACTGTTTGAAAAAAAAATCGCAAATAACGCACTCCTGACATTCTGGCTTATCAGAAGTGTAATTGCAGTGAGACATTTGTGAAGTTTGTCGTCACAACTGGTATACAAAAAATTGTTGCATAATTAAAAGGATAGAGGACCGGGAGTTATGTATAATTGAGATAATTTTAAATATCATTTTTTTACACTCTTAAAATGAAGGTGAATCACACTCTTTTACGTATTTCCTTATATTATTTTACATGTTAAATTTTTAAATGACTATGATGTCACAGTATTTTGTTAGTTTTGAAATAAATCTGGAAAATGACAATACATAACTCAAAGTTCTCTATCGATGTTTCAAATATTTATTTTTATGCCGATGGTCCATTGTATTATTTATTTTACTTCAAGAAGGTGGCTCACGACACTCACCTGCACCTCCAGCGCGTGGTAGGCCACGATCAGCCCGAGAAGAATCACAGTCGACACGGAGATGAGCGTCTTCAGCGCCGTCGAGTAGAACGAGGCCTGCAACAAAAAAATCTCGTCAGTTCACCGTAAAAGCTGCGTCAACAATTGAAATATTTTACAATTTAACTGAGAGTGAACCCATACATAAATATATCCAACTTTACAATAAATCACCATGATATTAAAATAATAAATTATTAAAAAATATATGCACAATTTTTTTTTATTGATTTCAGACAATTGGCTAAAAAATGTTTCTCCTTTAAATAGTTGAGAACATGTAGCGCTCATTCTTTTCTTGTCCCTTGTCTTTGGACGTCTTACCCATTTAACAGTTGTTATTAATATAATTATATATTTTATATATGTATATAATTATATTTTTATATATATAAATGCACTTAATATTGAATGAATAAAAATAATTTGAATTTGAAAATTAAAGCCCTTTTATCAGATATGAAAATAATGTATTGGATGAATGAATATATTTTTATTTTAGAGTTTTTTTTATAACCTTTCTTGCCTATCTTTAATCACATCTTTACAATTCAATATTCAATGGAGCGTGGATCTATAAAATTGTAAGTAGAATATTCTCTTCTAATCAATTACATCACCATATTGAATTTACTGTAAGACGTTTTGAAGAAACAAGAGAGGCACTTGATAAAACTTTATATTAGTTGAACGGAAAATTCAAGCTCCTTTATAATAATTTCGTTCAATCTCGTATGCTTTTGGAACAACATCAATATCCCCTTATCATATCTTCATTTATATGCAATATCATAGAAGAGTAGTTCTTTTCGTATAGATTATTAATTGAATGATAATTCAGATAGAGATTTTATCTCCAATTCTCTAGAGAATGAATATTTTATTCAAATTTTATCATTTTGAATAAAATAAACTATACCTTCATCAAATAAACAAGAGTAATCCATTAACAAATATGATGGTTAATTTGAAATAAACTATCGACATCATAAGCTCTTATCGTATTAAAAGATTAAATTACAACTTCATATATAGCAACCGTATTTGCCTAAATGAGTGGAATACTAACATCAATGCCTTTATAGTTGCATGTTCCATTCATTTTGTTTAAGCAATAAAATAAAATTCAATTCGTGGAATTATGTTTTCAGCATATATATATATATATATATATATATATACAGGCTAGTATAATAACGGTTGAAGGTACCGGTATACCCTAGCTCTGTGCTAGCTTGAGTATCAAAGGATTATCCTCTCGATAGCTAGTTATATTCTAACGGCGCCGACACTACCTAAGTCAACATGGCGGGTAGGCGAGCAGGCGAAGCAGGCACATTGTTAGCACAACGGACCGCCGCTCATGTATTTGCCCAGAATGCCCGCACAATACAGAAGCACAGGCTTTGTATAGCAAACGGCCTTTGCTTACCGACAGCAGCACGGCTTGCTTCACATCCAGTAGAAGGAAGCTTGCAGACTACGTATATACCAGTTAGACTGATTAAAGCCATTAGCTCGACGTATCTCAAATCACCGAGACCTTTTGTTATTATATCTTATAAAGCAAATTGAATTGTTATGTCTAAATTTAAAATTAAATTAATTATATTTTATATAGAATTTTTAGTTTACATGAATTAGATAACAAAGAGCATAAAACAAATATATTATACTGCATGTATATTGTTTATTATATAGTTTATATACAGTATTATTGTATTATAGTGAAAAAATATTTATATTTAATATAATTCTATATATTTCTTGATCCTGCTGATTTTTTTTTCATTACTCCAATACAGAAATAGATTTTTTTATCAAACCCAAATTGGGTACTTCTACTTACTAATTACTCATGCACTATTATAAGTTTGAAACCCCGAACCTTCCGAAACCCTTACTTAGCGTTTCGCGGGCTCTTCTGAAACGGGGGCGGCATTGCAATCCATCCTAGCATTTGCCTGCGATTGAGGGAAACATGGAAACCTCAGTCAGGATGGACGCTACATCTTTTGTCAATGAACCGGAAGTGAAATGGTCCAAAGCCAGGGGAACTACGTGCTGGAAAAGCGCAACGATTTACCTCAAAAATGGTCACCCATCCAACTACTAACCAAGCTCAGCATGGCTTGACTTCAATGATCTGGCGAGATCCGATCAAACGCACTGCGCTACACCTTGAATTTGAATTATATTACCACGTTAATTAAATAAAATTACTAATAATAAGCATTTTCAGTTTTTTATTTCAAATTTAATACTAAATTATTCCAACATTAATTTTCTCTACAGGGATCAATGTAATACACATTTTGTGTTGTGTATAATACTTTACAGAATCCAATGTACGGTGTATATGTTGTGATGGCATGATCAATTTTGATCACATAATACAAATGTAACGTATGTTGATTGCTGGCAGAGTGTCAAAGAGATTGACCCAGTGATGCAGTCTCATTACGTAAGCTTGTGCATCTGTGCACATTGATGAGATATACAGAGAGAGGTATGTATTCAGCAAATGCAAAGCCCAGAGCATCATGGAGCATGAGGTCACGTGGGATATAATCTGTCAAGTTGCATATAATACACCAGGGAGAAACATTATACTAGCAGTAGCGCTCTTTTTTTTTTTCTAAATATCCATCCAATAATTTTTTATCATATGGATAAATAAAAAATATCGATAAATCAGGAATTTTCTCTCTCATTATTCTCTCCTTTGCAAATGTTGTACACAAGTATTTTTATCATCGAATATTAAAAAATATATGCGTTTTTTTTTATTTGATTTGCTTATTGGTTCCAGTGCATAAAATTCCTTATTGTGGATACATTGATGAATGCATAATATTATACAAGTTATGATGTTACTCTCCTTTTTTATATGTTGAGCGTGCTTATAAGTAACTTAAAACGTAAGACTGTGGATTAACATTCAAAGAATTCAAAAGGTGTTTCCAGGGTCACATTAAATATTTTATATATAAAATTGGGAATTTGTGTTGGAATCGAATATAAAATGCTATATATATTGTATATATATTCAATGGGCGCGATTCATGAAGCAGTTAGCCAGGTTTCTAACCACGTTTAGCTTAACCACGTTTAACTAAGGTGGTTTAACACGTAAAACAGCTATAGTTAAACGTGGTTAAGCTAAATGTGGTTAGAAACCTGGCTAACTGCTTCGTGAATCGCACCCATTGTATATATATTATATATATTGTATATATATTATACAGTATATATATATATATTATACCAAACAAATTTTCCTTCATTTAATGATAATTATTTATTATATTATTCAGTGATAAATAATAATAATAAATTTCCACAATAATACTCATGATTTGCAGTAAAAGCTAATATATAAGGTAATTCAAAACTTATAGCACATTATATATCTACTTTCTCTCTTCGTATTATAAGGGTAACTCTCTATGCTTTGCTTCTATAGTGATATAAAGATACTTTGGCCCAAAGTCAAAAACCATTTTCTAGATTTACAAGCAATAAAAACCTTACGAAATTGTAAATGATGTCATGAGAAAAAGTAGCTAACTGTTAGTGAAAGGGAGAAAAATAAATAAAATAAGAACGAAAAAAAAAAAAAAAAGGAACGCGTTAGAGATGTATTGATGAAAGAAGATAAAAAGTTTTTCTTTGGCTTTGTAGAAAGCTTGCAATACAATGTCTCAATATAAAAGGATAAAAAGAAAGGACTTGTGATGAAATTTTTATAAGAAAACAAATAATAGTCCACTTCGAAAACTAGTATTGCATACAACAAAATGTTGGTTGCGAGAACGCCCGCAGCGCCAGTCAGTCGTAGTGTTTGCCAAATCAATCAACCTCTTGTGTTTCCTGTTGATTCAGTGAGGAGGCGATTGTGACCGACCTGTATCAGCGTTATTAAATTTCACAACACTCAATGATTGATTATATTTTCAATTTAAGACGTCCAAGACTTTTAGCAACAATAATGACCTGTATTTAATAATAAAGAAATAAAATAGTTTCGTCAGCACTACTTTATAATACAAAAATATAAATCACTTATTCTCAAAATGATGAATATTTCATATTATGACAAATAAGTAATTAGTGCGACTTCAAAATTTTCTTCTCACAGATCTAAACGAACATTAGATTTTTGGATAATGCAAGTTGCAGAACCAGCCCACATTTCTATTAATATTTATTTTTTGCATGAGTATCTGTGTTTTATTTTTTAACAGTATTATTTTATTTCTCAAACCAAACTTAAAAAGGAATGTTTGGAGGGTAGTAAATAGTGTCTATAAATGTATGTATGTGTGTATTGTATATATTGAGTGGGAGTTTTGCTTTCCCCTCTCTCCTCCCAAAAGCAGTGATGTTATTATACACCATAAAGTTATGAGGTTCGTGCTTACAAAATATGTACTAAAAGCCAAAGGTTGCCAAAAAATGGCTATACCCATTTCAACTTTTACTTTTTTTTTTTCATTTAAATTGCATCACTCCAGCTTTAAAGCACGAGTCTAATAAAAATACTTGAGAATCGTATGTTTGTATTTATTGCTCGGAGTGTAGGATGGCTATGCAGCAATAACAGTTGAGAGTGGACGGAAGAAACTAGAGAGAGACGTTCACTCGACACACGGTCTGATGGTCTTTGCTCGTAACCAGCTGAAAAAATTCTGCTATATAATAATAGTATTTTCGTTACTTCACACATGGATATAGGTCAAGACTGTCATAAAAATATGTACTTAATTTGTTTTGCATAATTTTATTGTAATAAATTTTAAAGTGTTGCTGTTACTTGTAATTTTGCATTGTATTATGTTAATTCCAGTTACAGCATTTTGAATAATAAACATAAATTAACACAAATTAATAATGTGTCAACTTAAATAAATTATAGCTACGTTGTTTTAAATTTGAAGATAAAAATGATTCGAGAGTTTAAAGATATATAATTAGACAGATCATAAATATCATGTCACATAAGTGGAACATAGAAAGTGTTCTGCAATGGGCTTAAAATATTGTCGAAGAATAAAACAAAATTATATGTGACATTAGAATGTTAAAAAATATTCATGAAACATTAGAATTGTAAAATATTTTACTGTATGTTGTAGTGTAGGAAGAAGCTAAAATTAAAGTTTTTGGTATGTAGCGTTAAAATTTGTTGTAGTAAGATATACACAAAAAACGTAAAGAAAGAATACACTTCTCTCGCTACATAGCTATATCTATATACCGTCTAGAAACGTTCATTTCTTATTCATTGAATTCTCTTTGCTTCTTCTACTTTTTTTTTTATTTTTATTACTATTGTAACTTCTTTGAAGCTCTTTATTTCTTTTTGGTCTCTCTACTTTTTTTTATTTTGTTCTTTTGTTCGAGTTGTGAGGTAAACCTCACAGGTCATAATTTAAGCATGCGTTACTAATTGGGTCAGGATTGGATTAAAGGTAGAGAGCGAGTTCACTTTGCTGCTGTCTACCTGCACACATGTTAGATTGCAATGCAAGAGGCATGCAAACTCGTGCAGGCATGGCATTCCATCTCATATAGACGAGAGGCTTTGGAAATTAGATTACATGCCACAAACACCGCAAGAGCAGCAACCCCACTTGCGTAAACCGACAACAAATGGACACTCATCGATTTGTCATCACAAGTCGAGAAGTTTGGTAAACAATTCTCAACTTGTTGTAGCTCTCGGTTCCACCTCTTAACCCAATTATACTTTAGATCTAATAAACTTAATTAACATTATTTCGTGTCATCTCCATTTTATAAGTTAATTATGAGGTGTTTCTAGTTAACTAGGGTGACAAATAATATAATTGAGTAAAACATATTCAAAGTTAAAAACTCTTGGTTATTTTTTATGTGGGTTGTATTATTGAATTTGATATTTTAAAACATATATTCATTCACCCGTAAGAGAGAAAAATATAAAATATGTATTTTTTATTAAGACTCAATATTAAAATTATTTAAGAAACATTACGTGGTGAAATTTTAAATAATTCATAATTAAAAATTGGAGTAGTTTATTTAACATAATTCTAATTAATTAAACATAATTTCAATGATAATTCTCTTTAACACAAATACTATAATTATTGTTAATCATCAACTGCAGATTAACTATTATTAGTGTTCATTCTCTTATTATAATATCGCAACAGTGGTGCCATTATCTAACAGTGACGACGGGGCTTCGTCGTACTAAGAGGATCAAAGAAGCCTCGCTTATCTCCTCCTCCTCCTCTCATCTGCATGAAGATTACCTTGACGAAGAGGTGGGTAGACGGGGGCGTGATTGCTTGACGACGAGAAGGGTTCACAAGGAGAAGGAGGAGGAGGCGGATTTGATTTGGCGGAAACGTCTGTTTGAACGCTTCAGTGCACAGTTATGTATGGCACCGTGATCATTCTTGACGAAGGTTCAGTGCGTGTGAAGAGGAACAAACATTTGCTTACAAACACTTACTAATTTGTGTTCAACTGCTGTTTACGTATATAATCAAAAATAATATTATGTGTAGTACTGCAACATGGCGGGATCAATATTAAGCACGATTTCAGTTTTAAATATAATTAAAACTTCATGTTGTACGAGATAGCACAAATTTTACCCCTGATTGTTGGACTTGCAGCTTGAAGAGATGAAGATTTTATATTTTTGGGGAAGAAAAAAAGAGCACCTATATTGCCTTCTCAAATTCGTTCTAGTTCAACACACCTCCAAAGGCTGTGTGACCCAAAGGCCCCACAAACTGAGTATGGGTAAAGTTCGTGCCGTCCCGAGGCGTACCTCGTTTAATTAAAAAAACAGCTTGACCTGTTCTACAGTTACATAGATAATATTATTTTTTTAAGTATTAAAACATTTACATCAGTATTGACTATTATTAGCGATATATTAGTAAAGTATTTTAAAGTAAGGAAAATTTACATAATGTGGGTAAGTTATAGTTTTTGCAGCTTCATATATACAATGGACAACATGCATGAAAAAATTTTATTGCAGAAATTAATAGAGGGTGCCAAATTATGCTACTCTGAATTTTTTCAAATTTTTTTGAAGCCCAGAACTATTTTTAAATAATTATTGAAAGTGCGGCCACGCCCCCTGGAGGCGTCAATAGGCGTCCAGTCTCTATCCTTTTTATTAAGAATTCAGAGGTGCCAACTGAAATCACAGGACTTTCAATAATTATTTAAAAATAGTTCCCGGTCTCAAAAAAATCTGAAAAAATTCAGAGTAGCATAATTTGGCACCCTTTATTCATTTCTGCAATAAATTTTTTTTATGTATGTTGTCCATTAATGTAAACTGAGAAATTTGAAATGGAGTATTGTCCTCAATTTTTTTTATTGCAGAAATGGATAGAGGGTGCAAAGTTATGCTACCCTGATTTTTTTCAGATTTTTTTGAGACCTGGAACTATTTTTAAAAAATTATTGAAAGTCCTTTTTGTGACGTCACGCGGCGGCAAGTCCTATCTTTTTCTTAAGGAGCGGCGTCTCGTGACGTCACGAAAGGGACATTCAATAATTTTTTAAAAATAGTTCCCGGGCTCTAAAAAATCTGAAAAAAAATCAGGGTAGCATAACTTTGCACCCTCTATCCATTTCTGCAGTAAAAAAATTTGAGGACAATACTCTATTGTTGTACTCGTCGTATATAAATATAAAACATGTTAAAATGTTGTAGCAAAATATATTTAGTATATATAAATAATAAATATGTTAAAATCTATTAATAAAACTGATGCAATAAAAATGAAATTGATATAATAATTCTGAATGAATATTGTGAATAAAGTGAATTAAAAATTTACAATGTTTTATACGAATGACATTTATTTTTATAACCATTCATGTATTGAATCTATACTATATTATTTATAATATATATTGATATTTAAATTGAAAATTCCTATTGACAAATATATATACAAATTTCAATTAATTATTTGCTAAAATACATAATTGCATTCCTCGCATCGTTTCATACATTACCGACTAATCAATTTGCACATCGAGCCAGCCAGCACAATCGCGAGCACGCATGACTGATTAACACCGCTGCCATATCACTGGAATTCATATCCCTTTACTGATTCCTATATGATATTAATCCGGTTATTCAACCGCGCGATGCTTTCACAATGCTATACCGGAGATAAGTGTGCACACTGAATGAATTTTACGTCCTGTTTTATGTGAATTTTTATTTTTATGAAATATTACCACTATTTTATACAAAAAGCTATTTGAGGGGTATATTATAAACGATGCAGAAAAATACAAAAATGGGAAATGGGAGTTATGAAAATTATATCATTTATTCTGGAATCTCATTAAAATATTCTTTGAATTCTTTGTATTTTGTTTTATGACAATCAGCCATGTCACTTAAGCCTACATGATACATTCGCGTTTGTCCCCTTTTAAATTTTTTCAAAAGCTCTTTATTATACAACTGCACACTAAAATGTTCAATTTAAAATTCTTTGTCCTTGCTACTTTGACCTTTTAGAGCCTACTTTATTAATTGATCAAGATGTGTTGGTTGTATTTTTTTAATCTTGATTATAGTCTTTGTGCATTAATATTAATTTTACTTTCAATTATTTAAAAAAAAATAGTAAATTTAGCTATACCAATATAGTAATTTATTTTATAATGCTTAAAAGGTTTAGTGTCATCTCTGATATATTTTGTTACGGGATGCTGAATTAGCGCCTTTGCTGCGACATGGTGACACAATTTTGTCTGGGTTTCTTCATGCCTTTATCTGAGATAGTATATCGGTATCGACATTTCACTTGATGGATGCGAAAACTACGAGTCGCGCGTCCCAAACTGCGAGTCAACCAAAACCTGCTGATCGTTCCATAAACTATTCCAGACGTCTCAATCATGTTATCCAGTTTCTCGGGAGAAAAATTCAACGTCCCTGCGCTTTTGACTAGCCGATTTATAAATAGTATTGCATAAAGTAGAATCAAATCAATTAAAAGAACTTGAACAATTTTCATGGAAATTAATTTTGGAGATTTCTTCGAATTGATACTGACTGTATAATATACGCTTTAAATGTGTATAAAAATATTATTATATTAATATAATACTTAAGTACTTGCTTGTAAGAATAAATGAAGAATATAAGGATTATCAATACAACAATCTTTAATTGAAAAAAAAAATGTGAAATAAAAATAGAACTGATCAACAACATAGTTTCTCCAAAGATTCAGGAGAACAAAAGGAGTATCGATTGATATGCATTATAATCAGAAATAAAAATTGTATATGAATGCTGTCGATTGAACTTAAAAAAAAAATGTGATGCATTTGTCTTCATTAAATTATCTGTTAATTAGTCACTACGTTTACATGATGGGTGTTTAATACGAATCCGTTGAAGACACTTCATATATAAGAATACCATTATCCGTCATCAACGAATAAGTATTAAACACCATCATGTACACGTAGTAAATGTTTCATATGTGTTACAACCATTTGATTATCAGCAATTCTCTGTCACGATGATATCGCTGGCTTCAGATTTCAGTTGTGTCATGATCATAAAGACATTTTTATGTTTATATTATATTTCCCATGCGTGTATCCGTACAAGAATAATGTCTCCAAGTGTTGTAAAGTTCCCCAAGAGACGTATAAAAGTGCTGCCATATATTGATATATTGACATTTTTGTGTTTCTCTATTTTGAAATAAATTCACACATTTATTCCAAAATCATATAAAAGAATATTGATCAAACTATATTATGTACACAAACATTTTATAGGTTGTGATTCTTTCTAAGGAAATATCATTCGTTGTTGTTCAATAAAATGAACTGAAAATATGCGCATATTAGAAAAAAAGACCAAATAGCTTTATTAGCTGTAAAAATTAAAGGTAAAAACTACTTTTTTTATTTTTTAAATTGTGCCAATTAAAATAATTATAATATGAAATTTATTTTATTGGTAAAAAATAATTAAATGTAAAAAAAAGTCTATTCGCAAATTTGACAGTTGTAATAAAATTTACTGATGTTTGCTCTCCTTTGTCCTCACACATGTAAAATGCTAAACGTAAAGTGGGGATTGACCCGTGTGACGTCAGAGGGTGCCACATCACATGTCGATCAGACCTCAGGCCAAGGTGGCGGCCTACACTTCCGGTCGGCGGCAGCAGCCAGAGCACCGAGGCGCCCTCAATTTCCGGCCTGGCAGGATCAAATAATAATCAGAGAACCAATCACCACCCCTGAGTTGCGTAGTCTATACCAGCATATATTAAACTGTTCACGGAGAAAATGTAAACCAAAGGAGAACATGTATGGTTTCACATTGAATTAAAAAATAAAATTCATTGTAACATCAGATACTAAAGGTTTAACCTAGGGGCTTATACAATTCACATAATACTATTATTACATTCTCTAAGTTTTAAATTCTTTTTGATCTTTTCAATTCAATTGCAAATATTGTATCTGTTCTCTTTTTAAAAATTGTTGAGATAATTTTCAATATATTATATAATAACATGCATGACTCCAATATATAATTATATTACTTCCCCATAAATTCATATATTATATATTATGAACCTCGTCCTTTTGTACTTAAATAAGTTTGTAATAATTTATTGTAAGTACTTTTCCCCCTCTTAACGTCAAGGTTATGAATACTCAAGCGTTTCTTAACTTGAAGCACCAAGTAATAAGAATTTTGAAAATGGGATGCAGTCCTAGAATTGCAACTAATACAAAAAAACGAAAAAAGATGGAACTTTTTAGTTTTATCATCGAGCAAGCTGCTGCAGGGTCTGAGAATATTACTTTGGTAAATGATCACACTGAATCATTGGCAAATAAAACTGTATATTATCTTACTAAATTAACTTCATAGGATGCAGCTGTTGTGCTTGACATGATTAATAACAACTTTGTGTTTATATGATGAACTGATGTATTATTTTTTTATGTATGTATTGGAAAAATAAACATATCAAATCAAATGAATTTTTCATATCATCGTAACTTTAAGAGAATATGTATTCTTGAAATAGAAAATCTCAGATATCTAGAAATTCAAACAAATATATTGACTTAATACTTCGTGAAATATGGCTTTTTACTATCTTTCATGACGTTACATTTATTGGTATTTTGACAGTAACAAATATTATTTATTACCATTGTTTTTATGTAATGTAGAAAGAAAAAAAAAATCAAACATTCTGTATTGCAAGCTGACCTTTTGCAAATAATAATCTCTGCATGCTGTTTCAATCATGGGGATTGTATAATGTAAATATTTATTCCATTTTTTTTATACTGCATAAAATACCTAGTGTGTTAATTAAAATGTGTGGTATAGTATCGATTACAAATATTTATCGACATTCCCTAGAGTCCCTTAGGTAACACAGTGTATAAAGTGGTATAATTATCACTGAAAGTAACCTAGAATATTAAATTTGTTTTTACGAGGTTCATATGATGTGTTATGCAGTTTTGAGTTTTACAGAACGACTAACAACTGGGAAATTTGTCATTTGGTGAATTTTAACACTGCAATGCTATAGTGACTTTTCTTTACCCAATTAATATTCTACTATTGACTTATGTGAAAAAGCATTAATATCTTTAGTAGTGGAACCCTCCAATTATAATCCCCACGACATACGCCGCTCGTTATTGGTAAAATGAGGTTGTTACTCAGAACTCCATTACCACCACTCACTGTTCATACTCGGAGTTTGCTGCTGCGGTGGTTTTTTCTGGCTGTCGTTGGCTACAGCAGCACACAATTAGTGGTATTGACAGACAGCGAGCGGAGAAGAATGGCACAAGTTTGAGCCAAGTTTCTTGCTGCTGCTGATGCTGCCAGCTTCATTGTCTCGTTCGTCAGTTTCATGGATCAATCAAAATGTGCCAACAACATTGACGAATTCTCCAACGAATTAAATTTGCTTGGCTTCCAAATTTGTTAAAAACGTATGAAGTTAAAGCTAGTACAATGGTTAGTGATACTTTTTATTTGAATGATCAAAATAATTTTATAAGCAATTTAAATATTTTATGCTCTGTCTGCTGAACAGTTGATTTTTTTTTTAAATGATATATGGTTGATTTCAAAGTTTTATATATTATGTCTTGTTATTTATTAATTTTACAAACAATTTGAAATTTAACAAGTTGAATAATATTATATTTATATACTTTTATATTTAAGCATGTAAAAATGCAAAATCCTCTTTCTTATTTTACTTCTAACTTTTAAAGATTGTGAGTACAAATTTAGTGATGTGTTATGAAGTTAAATTGGAAAGGATTTGAAATATTGCAAGCAATGAAAAGTGATTTATTCCTAATAGATATATAATCATATGATACATCAAAGAATATAATTATGTTTTTGTTTTTTTTCCTGTCTTATTTTGTTTTTTAACTTGTCTAGACGAATTAAGGTATATAATTATATTGTATAATATTATGATTATCAATGAACCTAATAAAAGTGTTAATGTTCAATAATAAATAAGTTTTAAGCATACTTAATTCTAATTAACATTAAGCTAAATAAACCTAGCACACGAGTATATAAACAGAAAGTTTTAAGTCAAGTAGTAAAATATTTATTATTGACGATTTCATTAGGTAGAGTGCAGTGATGTAATATAACTTTAAAGCTTGCCTGTATTAACCTAAGGCTATCTGCATGCAAGCTAAGGCAAGCAACGTAGGTCACAAATAAGCCAACCATTAATATACGAACACACCAAATATACAACTCTCTCAGATTACTAGCAACAGCAGCGTAGTTCTGGTTGCGAAATGGTCATGCATCTAAAACCGTAAACATCCAAGTCATTTCAAGCATGCAATATGCCACTCTACTTATTAGTAGATGCACTTGGTTTAATTTCTGTAGTTAAGTTTAAGTAACATTACTCATCTCTTATTAGAAATATCATGCAAGTATAAATATTTAAAACCATGAAAGAGAACTACTATAGTACGTATTTATGTGCTTTGATGATAAATAAAAAATTCATATTTCAGTGCTTATATCTGCTTAACAGAATCAATCAAGCATTTTATTTAATTATTATTTCTTGTATAACTATATTCCAAATATTCCAAATACTAATTGTTTCGTTGTATATAACTATATAATTTGTAAAGTATATATATGAATATTTTAAAATATTCGTATATAATATATATAAAAATACATTTAGTAGTATATATAGGTATGAGAAAATATAATTTTGTCTAGAGAAATTGAATAAGTTGAACAATTTAGCACTTTTTCTGTCACACTTTACCAATCTGGTTTTTAATTTTCCATCTACCACTATATAATATATTGGATATACAATGCATATATAAGCTATATCATAAAACTAGTAATATTTCTTATATATAGCTATTTTCACATGGAATTATTTTTTTATTGAATATCTTTTCTGCAAAGTGTCAACACCATTTGGTTCGAGCAATAGTACAGAATGATAAAGAACGGTGCTGCAATCTCAAACTCAGATTTATGACAGGAATAAAAATTTATTTGCATATTATTCTCCTTTACATTTAAACTTAATCTCAAATTTATTAAATTTGCCACAAACAAATATAATCAGAATGTCATTTTATTACACAACATATAAAGTTAATTTCTCTGTTAACTAAGTTTGACAGAGTAAATTTTATAAGACACTGGGCTGTCGTGTATTTTGGGCTCACGGTAAATTACACTCTTCTGGATTAAGGTAGCCTGATAAAATGAAGTCTTTTTGTGATAACACAAGTTTTATGTTTCGCAAACCAACCAACTGAAGCTACCAAGCTTTATTCAAGAAAGTGTGGTGAATTTTTGACCTGTGTTTGTGGTAAAGGGATCTGGATGGCTAATCCTTGCCATTTTATTTTACAACTACAGCTTAGAAAGTTGGTATTAGAAAATGTGACTAAGCTTTGCCGTCATCGCTTGCTGACGTAGTAGCGTTTACGTATAAAATAGAAAATTTGTTTAAATAAACACTAATTTAAACTTTAAAAACAAAAAAAAAATCTAACAATAGTTTTGTTTGATAATATTTTTCTTCGCAGCTATTTTTGTTTAACATCAACATTAAAGGTGATATATTTAAGTTTTGCTTGCGTTGTATTTTTTTGGTGTATTTTTTTTTTAATAATGTTTTATGCTACTCATTTAACTTAATTATTATAATATGCAGTACATAATATTATATGATGAAAATTACATTAATACAATTTTAACGTTTTATCTACAAATCTCTTACCGCGTGTGTTAGGTTATAAGATTTTACACCATTTACTCTCACCAATGAAAAAAAAATCAATTTTTACCACTTTCTATCATCACTATAGTAAAAAGAAAGACAATTACTATCTTTTGGGAAGTTAAAATTTTTTTATTTTGTATTCCCTCTGGACTACACGTTAAGAAACTTGAAGAATTATGAGAAAAATATTAACTATAAACTTGCTATTTTTCACCACAAAACTATAGCAAACTCAGCTTTTCCTGAACTATAAAAAGTAAAACAAAAATGTAAAAGTAGGAGAGAAATCCAAGCACCTCTCTTTCTCTTTTTTAAAGTGACTCTTTCATTTCTTTCTTTAACATCTTTTCTTGCAAGTTTTTACTGTCCCAGTGGAGGGTTTATAAATTAATTTAACTTTTCAAAAGCATAAGAAAAGAATAAAAATAGTAGCAATAAAAGATATATACATCTTATAGTTGCAGTAGATTTCCAACAGCAAACTTTTTCAATTAGTCCAGATGGATTGCGTCGTAAGCGTGGAATATTCCGAGAGCCAACAATAAGCTCGGTGTATTGACATGTCAAATAGGAAAACAAGGTCCCAAGAGATTTGTAACCATGTATGATACATGAAGCTAACAATAGCTAGTGGTACACACATAAGTTATTATCACGTTATGATATTTTGATCAATGTTTTATTTATTGGAAGTGATTTTTCATACCATATCATTAATGACAAACAGAAGTACGACAAATATACTATAGATACTTTATCAAAAATATATACTAGATTGGATTTTATCTGTCATAAATCATAGTTAACGTATATCAGAGCTTAAGTAAGCTAGCGTTCTTGCCTGCTAGACATTTTTTATTCTACATTATAAATGTTAGGGATATCAACACGTATACAGACAAAATTTTTGTCTTTTAGTAAAGTACAATCACTGCAAGCACCACGCACTTGTCTAATACCAACGTTGCACGAAGCCAACATAATGAAGAAACACTCGACTCTAAGCTTGTTTGTTGACTTATTTTTTCGCAGCTCAGAATGATTTTTTTTTTAATTTTTTTTACCTTTACTTTAAAAAAAATATATAGTATATTCTCATGAATAAAGTTAATTACAAAAAGTGCAACAAAATTATGTAATTCTCTATGTAAGTATCCTGCTGACTAATTATCAGTACTAAGAAGATTAAACTAAGGAATTTTGCTAATTTCCTAAGAGGATTGAGCTCTTGAACAAGGAATTGATAAGGAAGGGGAAAGTAAATATATAAATACATAGCTTTCCTTAGTATTTGGATGTCTCGTTGAGAAAAGGGTATTTCCTTACTGAATTATAAATTATAAGGGTACATAATAAAGATAAGACCTCACAAAATGTTTAACTTTTATGAGATTAAATTTTCATGAGGTTGGCTAGCTAGCTATGCATAAGGCGGTCGAGCAGAATTTCCTACATCCATAGGCCCATTTCTGTGGCTTTAAACTCGCAGAAACGTTTTTCATATTTTACCAGCTAGACCTTTTTTTTTTCCCCCTTTGAAATTTTTATAACTTGAAAATTTGTACTAAAAGTCTACACTACTCACAAAAATTATTTGAAGATTGTGCGAAACGATCTCGTATGCTCTTTAATATTTTTTAATATTATTTCAGATTTAAAATATATTGAACACTCTCAATAATTAATCCATCATATACGCGATATTTTATATCTATATCTTCTATATTAACATACATATTACTTTGAAATGAAAAGTAAAATTTATTTATTAGAGTCAATGATAAATTATTGAAAGTCGAAGCTCAATACTGACAGAAAAATAAACATAGTGATGTTAAACTGAAGACTGAAGTTGTAAATTACTATCATGCAATTAATCCATTAAATCTGGGTGACTAACTTATTCATGAAATAAAAAGAGCATAAATATTGATTAACTTGCAAAAATAAAATGGATCTGCTTTTCCTAGACCAGTAAAGCAACTCGCTTAATAATTTATTGATCATATTTTAATTTTACAAAAATTTATTTTATAATTTATAGCTCAAATGAATTTAATGATTTTAATGACCTAATAAATATTCATAAAATTTCATTTCAACTAAAAATACATGAGATTTTTTTGTTAAATCTTCAAAGTTTGTCAAGCCTAGACGATAAGAGTCTCAACTGGAGAGAGAGAGAGAGAGAGAGAGAGAGAGAGAGAGAGAGAGAGAGAGAGAGAGAGAGAGAGAGAGAGAGAGAGAGAGAGAGCGAGAGAGAGAGAGAGAGAGAGAGAGAGAGAGAGAGAGAGA
This sequence comes from Siphlonurus alternatus, assembly GCA_949825025.1. NCBI lineage: Eukaryota > Metazoa > Arthropoda > Insecta > Ephemeroptera > Siphlonuridae > Siphlonurus > Siphlonurus alternatus. Next base: position 35,902,135 of record OX463778.1, read on the forward strand.
GAGAGAGAGAGAGAGGAGAGAGAGAGAGAGAGAGAGAGAGAGAGAGAGAGAGAGAGAGAGAGAGAGAGAGACCCTCGAGGCATCAAAACTAGTAATTGTGCGAACGTCGCTGGGTCCACAGTCCAGCTAGGATGGAGTTAAAATTGGCTGGAGAGAGAGGACCGCGCGACGTGATTGTGCCTCAGTCAGAGGCAAAGCTAAAACCACGAGCCAGACAGCGCTAGAGCACACTTACTGCTGCCTAGCTGTGTGACCAACACACGTAAAGAAACAGATTTAATTACAGCAACTGACAATTGAGTGAGGTAATCTTGTCACCGTAAAATGGAACACTTTCTTTTTCTACCTTTACTAAAATTAGATTCACCGTACACAATGTCGAATGACATAAATGAGATATATTTATATATTATACACTTTTTGTGACAGCAGCTTTAGAGGAATTTTTATTTGTGTAATCAGAGAAGCAAGTTTTAATTAGGGGATAAATTTTAAAACCTTACATACGAGATAATAATAAAATATAATTCAAGTACATCTCGGAACGGTTGGAATGTTTTGCACCTAACCCATTTGCTGATATTTGAAAAAGAATAACAATTTGAAATTTTGAAAGAGATTTTACAGAAAATTCAAACTCCGAAAAAAGAGTTAAAACAAGCCCTAGCTACAACAACGTAGACGCTGTGGCAATGGCTACAAAGATTGAAGTATTAAAACATTCGGGCTTTCTAAATGGGTATATGTTGCGTGAAAACATGCGTATTTTTTCAACATAATATCATGTACTATAATGTTAAAAACAACAATTCGTTACTATTGAAACTTTTTGAGTTCAATGAAACATTGCAACACAATCCACGTGCTTATATATTTTCATTTCAAAAGAATTTTTAGGTATTTTTTTTTCTTTGTGTATATTCTTTGTGTATATTTGTGTAAATTTAGAAAAGTATAAAAAATTTATATATGAAGCACTCTAAATGTATTTTTTTTTTTTTTTTTTACATTTTCATATAGAACACGGGTAAACTTATGGAAATAAAATTCTGTCTCATAAGTTATAAACTACGAGTATCTAGGGGCTCATATTGGTCAAAAAATATGGATAAGGTACCTTATACATAAGAAAAAAAATATTGAGTATATACTGTATATTCCATAGTATATCCTTGTTATTTGAAACATAAAGTATTTTAGGCTACGTTTTCAGCACGTTTGGGGTTATAGTGGTCTCTTGGGGTAAAGTTTATGGTCCATATCTATGAGTCACAGTATCTCTTGTAGCTTCAGGAAACAATAAGCTTATACCTGTCATTCTTATAAGCCTGGTCATTGTTGCAACCTATAATGTATGTTTTCCCTCAAGCTAGGCTATGTTCGGAGCATTCTAAATCTGTTTTTAGTCGACACACGTTTACCACAACGTTTATATACAATGCGTCACTTTATAGGCTTTTGTTATCTTCTCTCTTATGTATATTTACATTATAATATTAACAACAGAACATTTTTATGTTGTTATTTAAACAGAATAATTATTGTATTTACAAAACTATGTTTTAGAGTTATCGATCCAACTTGTTTTCTTAATTAAATTGTAACTTTATATATTATACATAATATTTTATTATAATATTTATAAATAAATATATTGCTAAATTTGAAACATTTTTTTCAGTAAATATAGTGTAAATTTAATGGCTACTTCATTTACCCATAAACAATGAATAGTGCTATTTTTTTAAAAATATTTGACAAAACCAAAAATTGTTTGAAAAATTATTTGAAGTGAAATAATCCTTTTAATTGGGGAGCAATAATGGAATATATTATTTACTGTTACAACTAAAAATTATATAATACACAATATGAAATTTATCAGTTTTTATAAAATATTATACGTAAAAAAAACTTGCAAGACGTTGATGGGTTTATTATTAAAATTTAAAATTCATATTCTAGAATTAATATACAATTCACGTAATTGTTTTCTATATAGTGCTTGATATGAAAGATATTTCCTCCTCATATAATTGAATTGAGAGACCATCGATGAAGTAATGGTTAAAAAACTATTTGCTTGCCATATATTGATAACGTCACTGAGTGACACACTTTGCATTTTATCCTTCATCTCAAACGCCACGGGCACTTTAAATTGCGCATGCGCATGCTCTTCACGTCTGCAATTTCCGAGAGTAATTAAACCATCCGCCCGCCGTGGAAATGTTAATCGCATTAAGCTATAATAGAGCCGAGCAGTTTAAGAGAAAGTCTTCAACCATTATTCATCAGCTTATTGATTAAGACTTTATTCAGTCATTTATAGTAAACCATTTCTTTCAAGGTATATATATTATACGCATATATGATAAAAATATTAAACGGTTCATTAATTTTATTATCTCACAAGGGAACTTTTTCAAATGTGAACTCTCGATTTTCATGAAAATTGGCATATGTGTACAACTCCTAAATCTAAGAGATAGACTTTTTTCAGAATTTCCTGACGAGCATTATTTCGCCCGTAAACGCCTATGTTATATGTTAATTTCCTTATGCATGGTTTATATGGGCGATGTACCAAATTTCTTTGATGTAGCCAAAAATTTCAGAATCACCAATTTAAGCAACCCACAATACGGGAAAAATAAGCAAAAAATTCTAATATTGGTATTTTTTCCGAAATTAGGGGTGCGAAAGGTCTATAGCCCACACAATGGGACTGGTAATGGGGAAAACATAAAGTTGGCGTATTGTCGCGAAAATTTCAGGATCACCTATTTAGGCAACCCACATTACGGGAAAAATAAGCAAAAAATTCTAATAGTGGTATTTTTTCCGAAATTAGGGGTGCGAAAGGTCTATAGCCCACACAATGGGACTGGTAATGGGAAAAACATAAAGTTGGCGTATTGTCACGAAAATTTCAGGATCACCTATTTAGGCAACCCACATTACGGAAAAAATAAGCAAAAAATTCTAATAGTGGTATTTTTCCCAAAATTAGGGGTGCGAAAGGTCTATAGCCCATTCACACAATGCGACTGGTAATGGGGAAAACATAAAGTTAGCGTATTGTCGCGAAAATTTCAGGATCACCTATTTAGGCAACCCACATTACGGGAAAAATAAGCAAAAAATTTCAATGTTCTTTTTTTTCCTGAAATCGGGGGCGTGAAGGGTCTATATCCGATGCAATGGGACTCGTATAGTAGCTGAAACATAAAGTTATAAAGCGGTCGTCTTTGAAGATTTCAGGATAAAGCCTATATACATGCAACCACATTAAAAAGAAATTGAAAATATATATACATATTATTCCAATATTCTTTTCAATTGGTTTTTATAGTGTTTAATTGATTTTTAATACAATTAAGGCACTTTGTAAATTGAAAGTTCTTTAAAATTACGGTTCTTGAGATAAAAAAATATCATTTACGTAATCGTTAAAAAATTTTTGCCATAAAAATTATTTGATTATATTTATATCATGCAGTAGGTCATAACGCAATTGCTACAGGATTGATTGCGTGATTGATTATTTGATTGAAGGACGTAAGGAGGTGTATTTCAGTGACCGTAAAACATACAAAAATATACTGTAATTAGATATTTCATATTTCTTTAGTTTACTTATGAAGAATATAATTTCTAATGTCATTGTGTTAATTGATAGTTCACATTTATTATTTATTTATTTATTTATTTATTTATTTATTTATTTATTTATTTATTTATTTATTTATTTATTTATTTATTTATTTATTTATTTATTTATTTATTTATTTATTTATTTATTTATTTATTTATTTATTTATTTATTTATTTAATAAGTATCTATCTAGTAACTTACTCAATTATTATCGCATTCTATCTATTTCAAGTGGTCAATTTACACAACCAATATTCTATTATAATAATTTTTATTGTTTCAAGTAGAAAAAATGTTTAAAAAAAATGTTACCATTTTTTGTGATAAAATTATATTAAATTATATTTCAATGAGACACCAGCCACACTTCAGAAACTTGAAGTTGTCACACAGCTCGCAATTCTGAACTATGCATGGCACAAAGGAGGCTACCTCGACGAGAGGCAGCACAGGTTTGAGACACCAGCAAAGTTCTGCTACAACACAGACGGGGGCGACTGCGAGCTGTGTGACAACTTCAAGTTTCTGAAGTGTGGCTGGTGTCTCATTGAAATTTGCTTTAGCCATTTTTACACGTCTCACCATCCGTGTTATAATTTCAAGGAGTAAATATGTTAGTTTAGTATAAAGTATGAGAGCTGTTTAATTATATAATATTTGTAACCATTATCATCAAAGCTAATTCATAAAAAGTCAAAGCTTGTATGTATAAATATCTTTCGTTGATATTTTATTAACAAATTAATTGATTAGAAAGTATACAAATATTAATATGTAAATTGTTTCCTGGAAAGAAGTATCACATTATTAATTAAACATATATTTTAAAATAGAAATCCTGTAAACTAATTTAATATAATTTTAACACAAAAAATTGTAACATTTTTTTTAAACATTTTTTTTAAACATTTTTTCTACTGAAACAATAAAAATTATTATAATAGAATATTGGTTGCATAAATTGACCCCTTGAAATAGATAGAATGCGATAATAATTGGGTAAGTTACTAGATAGATAGTTATTAAATGAATAAATATATAAATAAATAAATAAATAAATAAATAAATAAATAAATAAATAAATAAATAAATAAATAAATAAATAAATAAATAAATAAATAAATAAATAAATAAATAAATAAATAAATAAATAAATAAATAAATAAATAAATATAAATGTGAACTATCAATTAACACAATGACATTAGAAATTACATTCATCATAAGTTTCATAAGTAAACTAAAAAAATAATGAAATATCTAATTACAGTATATTTTTGTATATATTACGGTCACTGAAATACACCTCCTTACGTCCATCAATCAAAGAATCAATCACGCAATCAATCCTGTAGCAATTGCGTTATGACCTACTGCATGATATAAATATATTCAAATAATTTTTATGGCAAATTTTTTTTAACGATTACGTAAATGATATTTTTTTATCTCAAGAACCGTAATTTTAAAGAACTTTCAATTTACAAAGTGCCTTAATTGTATTAAAAATCAATTACACACTATAAAAACCAATTGAATAGAATATTGGAATAATATATATATATATATATATATATACAATTTCTTTTTAATGTGGTTGCATATATATAGGCTTTATCCTGAAATCTTCAAAGACGACTGCTTTATAACTTTATGTTTCAGCTACTATACGAGTCCCATTGCATCGGATATAGACCCTTCACGCCCCCGATTTCGGGAAAAATAAGAACATTGAAATTTTTTGCTTATTTTTCCCTTAATGTGGGTGGCCTAAATAGGTGATCCTGAAATTTTCGCGACAATACGCCAACTTTATGTTTTTCCCATTACCAGTCCCATTGTGTGGGCTATAGACCTTTCGCACCCCTAATTTCGGAAAAAATACCACTATTAGAATTTTTTGCTTATTTTTCCCGTAATGTGGGTTGCCTAAATAGGTGATCCTGAAATTTTCGCGACAATACGCCAACTTTATGTTTTCCCCATTACCAGTCCTATTGGGTGGGCTATAGACCTTTCGCACCCCTAATTTCGGAAAAAATACCAATATTAGAATTTTTTGCTTATTTTTCCCGTAATGTGGGTTGCCTAAATAGGTGATCCTGAAATTTTCGCGACAATACGCCAACTTTATGTTTTCCCCATTACCAGTCCTATTGGGTGGGCTATAGACCTTTCGCACCCCTAATTTCGGAAAAAATACCAATATTAGAATTTTTTGTTTATTTTTCCCGTATTGTGGGTTGCTTAAATTGGTGATTCTGAAATTTTTGGCTACATCAAAGAAATTTGGTATATCGCCCATATAAACCATGCATAAGGAAATTAACATATAACATAGGCGTTTACGGGCGAAATAATGCTCGTCAGGAAATTCTGAAAAAAGTCTATCTCTTAGATTTAGGAGTTGTACACATATGCCAATTTTCATGAAAATCGAGAGTTCACATTTGAAAAAGTTCCCTTGTCAGATAAAATATAAGCAGAATTCATTTAATTACTTGGAAATTTTAACATTTCTTAATATCTAATCATGCTTAATTCAATTCATAAATTATTTTAGATATTGAATATGAGCCCACAGAGCCCATATAGCTTGTTGGTAAAAACTTAAACTACGGGATCAAATTATCGTAAATTGAAATAACATTGTCATGCATAATTAGTTGCCATATATATATGCCTTCAGAAAAGTATGAAAAATGACATGAACTTCTATATATTTAAATTTTTGTTGTTTATGTGACTCTCCCAATTCTATTGACCTAAAGCACCAAGAAATTGCATTGAAAACGTCCTCGATGGAGTTAGTATGACTCAACTACACGTGTACTTTATTTATATAGTCAGTAGCGAAAACTCTGATATCAGAACAATGCCACTTTTAGAACCACTCAGGTAAAATCTACCAGATGTCCATACCTGAATTGCCTCGTACTCGTTACAAACGACCAAAATTTCTGGCAACAGAACCATCTATTGGTCCTTTATGTTTTCAGTTGGTGTTTCTGAATGTTAATACGGCAACGTCTAAGGCGTCTCGGTGTTATTGCGGTGTACTGGCAGTGCGGGAGAGGGTTGGTGTACAAGTACGGAGAGCTCATCACAGCCCAGCGGCCGCGCGGGTAATTCTCCCAGCATTTCCAGCCACGCTGCTATACAGCCTAGCGACCGGCCGCCCTAATGGAACGAGCTGTCTGGGAGAAACGATAATTGCACCTCTGCTTTCATCACACAACTTAAGACCTTTTCGCTAATTTTACAAATCGTCAAATACACAACAAGTCAGTGATCTTTAAAATAATGGATGGAGAATAAAATAAAACGATGATGACTATTACATTCATTAAATTAAAATGGATATTGCCATGGCTTGGAACGAAATAGTAGTTACTGTTCTTATCAATGTAAATTGAGAAATTGTAATACCATTTTATGTTTTGCAAATTTCAATTGTTAAAATATACAGATAAGTACTTTTTAAATTAAATAAAACCAATAAAAATTCAATTGAATACACAATTTCCTCTTGAAATGTCGTAAAATTTGATCATAAAAATATGATGTAAAACTTAGATTACATAAACTAATATACTTGCATTAATTTAAAAATAATGTTTAAATTTAAAATTTTGTTATTTTTAACGGTATTTTATATTTCATGTTGTTGCTTTTTAAAGAAAAATGTTATACTTTATACAAAGTAAAATAACGTGGAATTTCATTTTCACACAATTTCGTGCTTTATTGTTTATTTTTGTGTACATGCAGAGAGAGTGAGATGAAAATTCTCGTTGTGACACTGCAGCAGTAAGTCCTGATTAAACCGTTCCTTGATTCGCTCGCAGCGGGCGACATGTTGCGATTTCCATCTCTTGTTAACGCTGAGCGGCGTCTGCTGGGGGAGAAGGAGGACGGGGGGAGGGGAGGGGGCGAAAATTGCGTCGTGTTGGCATCGATCAAGGCCCTCTCGGAACCACCCTGCGTGCACCGTCATCAATATTCGGAACAATCGCCATGACTGAGATAACTTTATTAACACGTTACAGCACGATAATAATTTTACTACCATGAACTTTATAATATTTTATTCCATTTTGTTTGCTTTACAATTTTTTACGAAATGAAGCAAAAAATTTAGTAAAAATTTTGATTAACAAACATAGCTAACTTCGTAGCTTAAAAGTTTAAAGTAGTTAGGTGATTTTTTTTGTTCAGTATTTATTTAGTTTTTTGCTAATAAGAGAGGGAGTTTTATAATGATTTTTTGTTATTAAAAGTATTAAAAGTAAGCGATGTGATAGGATGTGCTACAGTAAAATTATCAAGCATAAAAAGATTAAATTATATAAAGGAAATTTAAATTATGCTTATTTATACTTTTAATATATTATTTGCATAAAAAGTTAATTTTTATAATAAATTAATAAATATTTTCATATTTTTCCCTCACACAGTAATTATTTCCTTGATAATTAATTAGTTTGTCTGATTATATGATGTACAGTTTATTATCATGGTCTTCATAACTGTGGGCACATGGTGGTGAGAATTGAGGATGCCGACGAAGGTTCACCATAATGGTTGGATGGAGAAGAAGGGTGGGGGGAGGTCTTGGCCGCCACATTAGAGCCACCGCGGAGGAATCTGCAGCAGCACCCCATTACTCGTGGCCTAATGAAACTCCAAGCCCGCATAATAGTCATCATCACATCTCAAGGCAGAGTGTAACAGTTACTGCTGACTGTAGAGGAATGCAACTCATCTCACGATCTCACCCTCCCAGTCGTCAAATTGCAGCTCGAGCTGTGATTGCGGTCTGCCACCACGGTGATTCACTTGACAGCACATTTCCTCTCCGTCTCTTTCATCTCCCTTTCTACAAGAAATGCTAAGACGTATCTTTTTTTTTTTCATGTAATAATGTACACTTCAGTAAATATATAATATCTTGTAGCATACTGTTATGATCACTACAGTGACTTTTCATCGTTATTTTTTTAGCTTTAGAAATTAATGGTTACCAACTAAGAAATATGAAAATTTTCATTTTTTTTTTGTATATAATTATGCTTCTTTCATATTTTTTTAGTATTAGTATAGTTGGTAATCTAGAGTTAAAAATATATTTTCATAATAGTTTCAAAGTGAAATTTAAATTCCAAAATAAGATATTTCTATAACAAAAACGTAAGCAGTTTTTTTGCATTCATTCTAAATGAAAAATGCACAAACAGCTAGTGACACTAAAAATTCTTTTGCAATGTTTGCATTAATAAATTTTTAATAAATAGTGAAATGCATTTTATACGATACGTAAATATAAATATTGTCGCATCTTTATACGCACTTTGATATGTGAGACTGTATGCTTGTTTGTAAAATTATTCTTCCCTACAGAGACTCGGCTATATAAAATTTCTATAGTTTTACTACCAGCATTCTCTTTCTCTTATGCATGCATTCAACGCCACGAGAGGCCGATTTAATAAAGCAGGGCATTTATTTTTTTTTATGCATAAAAAAGTTTTGGTTTATACTGTACCACAATGAGACTTTTTAATGAATAAAATTAGACAAAAAAATAATGTAAATATTTTTTATACATGAAAAAAATTTATTAAGAATTTCAATTAAAAATGCAGACTATATAGTGGTGGTATGGTCGATGGTCAGCTTGTCAATAAACTCGTTAATGGCGGTGGGTAACGTTGCTGGCGAGATTAACGCTCGGCCGGCCCAGTAATTGGATCAGTGAGCGCGTTGTCGCTCGTGGAGAGAATAAGCCCCAGGGCGCGACGTACGAGCCCCCCGTTATAGTAGCCAGGGGTCAGTCAATGTGTGTACTGAGCCCAAGTAAGCCCCCTGGCAGCTTCAAACCCCAAATTTGGCTTATTAGAACAACAAATTATAATTAAGTCTCATCTAGCTGTCAAATTGGAACTAGGATAATATATATTTTACTTTTATAATTAAATTATTTATTAACTGAAAGTTAATTATAATATCCATGTTGATATATTAAAATAATTAATATGACGTGAATAATTATATAATTTACACTGGAAAATATTTTTTCGATCATTTATGAACCTGTTTTGAATTAAATGTAAATACACAATATTATCAAGATGAAGGGATTTTTTTCTGTAACGTTTTTAATTTTCACAAGTCCTCTTAAGGTATAGATAATACGAATAAGCTGTTCGACGAAGTCCCCTTTGATTAACATGTAAACCTTAGCAATTTCACAAAAATTCTGATTTTTTTTTTTTTTTTTTTTTTTTTTGAGAGACAGATTTTCCCAATGAATGAAGAGACAAACTAAGAAATCAATTTTAAAAAATCGGCTCGTTAAATTGTTTTGAAATTTTTTGTATGGCTTTTAGGCACTAAAATCTGCATGCATCTCAAAAAAATTTCAAATTTTTTCTGAAATTGGCGTAAGTTTACATCTTAATCAAAGGTGACTACGTCAAACAGCTGATTCGTATTATCTCTATCTTAAATTCGTTTTTCTCTTCTACTGAGTTTTTATAACGGAAGAATAATAACGTATTTCATTCTTTATAACATTCTGGTAAAAAAAATAATGTAATTGTCGGTGAACTCAAAAGAAAATAATACAATTATAGTATCAATAATCTAAACTTTTATTGTCGTTCAATAAAAAGCAACGAGGAGTGACCATTTTAATGCTATACTCTGATGTAACTTGACATTAAGCTGGGGGAGGAAAGTCACAATTACTAACTGAAGAGTTCAACGTTTATTTTCTTATCTTTATTGAAGAAAGAACAAGTAATTACTTCGTAAACACTAAAATAAACGTTTTATAGTATTGAATATTGATTATATATATTATATGCAGCATTAAATTTTTATATTCTACACCTAAGTAAGCACTGAAGTAACAAACGTAACAATGCGTAACAATTTAATGATGGTGTTCTCAGAGGGTATGTAAATTACATGAAAAGCTCTCTCAAGTAAAGCTAATGATGCTCCAGTTCAGGACCATTCTTGTAAAGCAAAATCAACATTCTGACTTGAGATGAGAATTTTTTTACTCTAAAGTTAATGGTATTATCCATGTACTATCATAGCAAGATATTGAGTTGGTTTGAGCTACTGAAACTTTAACCAAAAAGACAAACTCATCAATCATTGCAGTTTCCGACACCAGTTGATTGCAGCTGATTCAAGAGTGGGTAACCTCTCAACATAAAAACCAACGTAATCCAGTATAGAGAAATTATTAATGACTGTTAAATTATGACTATTAATGATTTAAGGCAGGAAATGTTCAAAATGTAAATCATAATTGATCAAATCAATCATAATATTTTGTTATTTGACATTTACATAAATAAGTAATAAATTTAGATTAGGTTACATTGTTTATGCATTACACTAAATTATTATTCAAACTAATTGGTTTATCGTATTATTATTATTATTACTGTCGAGACTACAATAGAATTATTATAATTGAAAACTTTGCTCATTATTGTATATCAATCAGGTAAAAGTTAAAAGTGTATTATGTTATAGAAATGTATAATATATGTAGAATACTACATTCACACAATCCATGAATAATGTTTCAGTGTTTTTTTTTTTTTTTTTTTTTTTAATTTCATACAGTAAAATTTGTGATCCATAAAAAAATATGTACTATTAAAAAACCTGACTGAGAAAGAAATAATTTTTTAATATTATTCTAAGTTAAATTACATGATGGAAGATGGCCATGCTTAAGTCATATAACAGAAAAACAATTAAATTTCATGACTTAATCTAATCACAATAAATTTAAATTTTATATCCTCACAATGGGGAAAATATAAAAAAGGGTACTCTCCGTTAATGATAGTAATCCTGGGTTTTGATGACATGTGTGTTAAAGTCAGCTTATGACGAGACGTATTATACGTGACAGGTTTTGCTGCTGGGGGCAAGCTTAGGTCATCTCCCTAGCTCACATCAGATCATTCCTGGAAATTGCTGCACCAGCACAATCCCTCTCGTCCCTCGTCCTGTCCGTCATCATGGCCGGAATTACGTCATGGTCAAATGACACGTCGCAACATACGATATTTGATTTCCTTCTATCTTCCCAACATTTACAGTAGGGCAAACAATGCTCCCTGGACCAAAGTATGTCAGTCAAACCAATGATCCTTAGCAAAATTTATTATTATTGATTTTGATTAAAGGAAAAATAGCGTAAGGAATTGTATTCCATAAAATATATATATTATACTTGTTAAAGTTCTGAACGGTACGAAAAACGAAAAAAAAAAAAAAAAAAAAAAAAAAAACGTATCAAATTCTGTATGTTACACGTTTTTATTGTTTTACTGTCCAATCATTTTTATGTAAAAAAAAAGAAAGAAAAGAAGGAATGAAAAACATGTCACTATAAAGTTTTGAAATTTTTTCACAATCGGAAGAAATATGTTGTCTACTACTACTTTTTGCCTGCTAACATAAACTTCTTACCCTGCAGATTTTTGCAATAAAAAGAAAAACAGACGATAGTATCACAAAAATCGCTTTTTTATTTCATCCTACTAGCAGCTTGCATCGGAGAGCGTGTACCGCATTACACGCATGCCCAACTGGTTGCATACTTGTGGTGCTTGCAGGCGTAATCTGCCTTTTGAATGCAATATTTTTAAAATAAAAACTGAAATAATATTTATATTAGAATACATTAAAAGTATTAAAACAGAATACAAACATTGCATACATGTAAAAATAGTACAATTATAAACAAATTTAAAGGGGCATTCACAAAGGCTTAAGGCCACATTTAGGGCTTGATAATTTAAGACCAGAAATTTTGGGTGTAAAAAGCATGCCTAAAATCGGGCTTTAAATTATCGAGCCCTAAATGTGGCCTTAGGGCTTTGTGAATGCCCCTTTTAAGCACTAAACTATAAAACATAAATATCAACTTCATTTTTATTTCACAAATTCAAAATTCAAGTAAAACTTTTATATTTTGCAACATAATTTCATCTTGAAAGTTTAAAAATATGTAAGTAATGATAAGAACTATAATTATAATAATTTTTGTGTGTCTGTCTGATTTCGTAAAAATGCGCGTTTAATGGACAACATACTGTACATGAAAAATTTTTATTGCAGAAATGAATAGAGGGCACCAAATTATGCTACTCTGAGTTTTATCAGATTTTTTGAGACCCGGAACTATTTTTAAATAATTATTGAAAGTCCTGTGATTTCAGTTGGCACCTCTGAATTCTTAATAAAAAGGATAGAGACTGGACGCCTATTGACGCCTCCAGGGGGCGTGGCCGCACTTTCAATAATTATTTAAAAATAGTTCTGGGTTTCAAAAAAATCTGAAAAAATTCAGAGTAGCATAATTTGGTACCCTCTATTCATTTCTGCAATAAAAATTTTCATGTATGTTGTCCATTAAAGGTGTGCTGAAGGGAACACTTTTTTAATATCATCTTATCAACAAAAATAAGACCGATTCACTGGTAATAATCATTTTCTTGTTCAGGCCCCTAAATTTGAATTCCAGGGACCAACGGCTAAAAAGTGAAGTTGTGACGTATCGGTCTGGTCACACGCGATGTTCAGTAGCAATTTTATGGCGAGATGAGAGCAGATGCGGCGATACCGGATGTTGGCTGTCATTAAAATAACCACAAATTTTCAACGTCTATGAGAAATCATCTTTCGTCTTTTTCAACGATTGGGAAGAAATCACAATTCAATTCCCTATCTAGCGGTACAAAAATTATTTTTCTGTGATGATTAGAACAATTTATAGTTAAGTGCAATTGCATGAAAATGCATTAATGCAATTCTCAATCTCAGCTAATATGCATCGCACAAGAATGAAATTTATACTAATCGATTGGAAATTTTATCATCAGTTACGCACTATCATTAAAAATTACGAAAATTGATAATTAACAAAAGTTGATATTTTGTATTTATTAAATTTATTTTATTGACATCAGTTAGATTTATGATTTCCGGTGAAGCGCGGCGACTCCGGCGACGGCTATCATCACCATCGCCACTCCAATTTTTTTCCCATATTACTACATTCATGACAATGAAATAAAAATATAAAATTTTATCTTTTGTTAATTATCAATTTTCGTAATTTTTAATGATAGTGCGTAACTGATGATAAAATTTCCAATCGATTAGTATAAATTTCATTCTTGTGCGATGCATATTAGCTGAGATTGAGAATTGCATTAATGCATTTTCATGCAATTGCACTTTACTATAAATTGTTCTAATCATCACAGAAAAATAATTTTTGTACCGCTAGATAGGGAATTGAATTGTGATTTCTTCCCAATCATTGAAAAAGACGAAAGATGATTTCTCATAGACGTTGAAAATTTGTGTTTATTTTAATGACAGCCAACATCCGGTATCGCCGCATCTGCTCTCATCTCGCCAACTAAATTGCTACTGAACATCGCGTGTGACCAGACCGATACGTCACAACTTCACTTTTTAGCCGTTGGTCACTGGAATTCAAATTTAGGGGCCTGAACAAGAAAATGATTATTACCAGTGAATCGGTCTTATTTTTGTTGATAAGATGATATTAAAAAAGTGTTCCCTTCAGCACACCTTTAAATAATTAATCAATCAACTGAACTTGACTCTAACCAAAGGATAGTAATATAAAGTAGAGGTGTCCGTCCTGGCTGAGATTTTCCACGGTTCCCTCAGTCTCACCTCAGCGAATGCTGGGACGCGTAACAGGCTGTGGCCACCATCCTTTCTCTTCCTTATCCCTACCCATTACCACATCGAGCTCCAAGCTTATAGGGGTGTATCTTTTTAATAATATTAATATTCGTATTTAAAATTACTGTTTTGTACTGTATGACTTTTATAATGTATTTATACTTAAACAATATAAAAAAACAATTTTTTTATGATAACCTTATAGTTAATGATATCAAATTAAAAGATAATTCAAGTCGAGCCCGCGGGTAGCATATCGTGTTACGTTAACGATGATAATGATAAAATTTGCTGCATCATCTGGCAATCAAGTTATGATTGACGAGCGTTGTGTCGATGCGACGCAGTGGCAGTCGGCGTGGCACACACTTTGCGGCGAGGCGGAGGAAATAAGGACACGCGAGACCATCACGCAATCTAACACACGAGAGGGGTCTCTAATTCATATTAAATAGCGCTCACTTTAATTATTTACCTATTTAAAAATGCATTATTTTTTAATTAACACACACGTGTCTTGCTTATAACTTAAATTAGGATAAGTATTTAAAATTATAATGAGAATCATAAGCAAAAACATTTTTTTACCAAATGAAAATCCACACTTTTCATTAATTTTTATTTTGTTAGTAAGAAACTTTTACGTTAGACATTTACACAAAGTATCATGTTTTTTATTATTAGTGCCCACCTTTACCACCCGCTATCTCAATTTTTAGTAAACAATTTTTTCCTAGTGAATAAACTTTAGACAAAGTTTAACAGCATCAGGACAACACTTCAAAGCTATTTTTTTTTTGTATTTTTCTTTTATAAGTTTATTATATGTATATATTTTTTTGTGTATCTGAATTTCACAAGCGTTACCATCTTGCTGTTAGGTATACGTGATCAGGAGAAAAAAACAAAATACATTATGCTCTCCTAAAGGCTTTTTATTGAGTGTCACGGACAGAGGAGGCCGGCGGGCTCATTGCTAAGCTCGGCAGGCTGACTTCCTCGTGAGTCTCGGAAATACGACGACGGTCCCTGGTAGCGAGTGACAGAACTGATCGATGAACGGGCGCTCGGGGACTCTCACATGCTAGCAACCCTCAATGTCGGCACAGCAGGCGTCGCTGAGCAGTGCAACAACCAGTAGCAAGATAACTCTGTCAAATTTGCTGAGGAGTCTGTGTTTAAAAGATCAATATGGAAGATAACAAAATGTTACTTTTAACAGACCTAGACTACAAATAATAAATAGTATCTGTGACGTAAGACCATGAATTTACATAAATAGTTATCATATTTTGTGAGTATTTTGGTTCTTAGAAATTTATATGATTTTTTTTTCATGTAAATTAAAATGAAAATTTAAATTATATTGTTTTCAAAATAATAGTAGTGGTGTGTAAAAAAAATAGTTAATTTTTTTAGTAAAAAAAAAAAAAAAAAAAAAGGCAAAACTTTCACTTCAATTCCACTGAAATACATATTCGCTTTTTCATATTTCTGTTCGTAGTTGATATTTGAAATAATATTATTAATGTATGTTACAAAAAAATTGTATTGCTAAAAAGTTTGATAAAGTTTTATATTTTGTTGTATAAAAGTTTTATTCCAAGTGGAGTTCATGGTCTGACAGCGTCACCATCGCTGCTACCGTTCCATCACGTCGCTAACTGGAGAGATGGATGCTGGAGTGACGACGAGGAAGCGGCCCGCCGACCCGGGACTTTCGCGCCTCGTGCGTGACAAACAGCCCCCTCGTCCCCCACTCTCTCACACACTTACTCATCACTAACTTTCACTCGCTCAACGCTAGTAACTTATGTGTTCACAAAAACGTACGAAGACCTGATTTTTTAGCAAAGATATATATAAAAAAAATTACACTTTGCAATTTTCTATTTATTTCTTTTATTTTTGTGCTAACTAAAACATTAATAAATAATACGTTGATAATAAAAAGAAATAATTCCATTAAAAGAAACCATAGCATGATGAAAAAATATCTAAGTAATATTATGTATGAAAATATATTTATAAGCGTATTTAACATAAATTTTATGTACTTAATGGACTTTATGTACATTTAAATAAAATTAACAAATGCTTATTATACTGATGTCATTATGTGTTATGAAAAAAGGAAAAGAAAGAGTCTTTTTTAAAGTAAAATCTATGTTTATAGTGGATATAGTGTCGTTATAAAGGTGAAAAGCAATCGGGTTTGTTTTCCAGACGGCCGAGCGCAGCGTTCAACCGTATGCTTGAACCCAAATGCAAGATGGCTACCGCCCGCAAGGCCCGCTCCCAGTTTTCGTTGTATTTCCCTGGTGGGGTGCGAAGAAGCAAGCAAGCATGTATACATTCATATATATGGTGGAAATAAGGGGTCAGTTAGCCTATGCAAGCTTAATGCGATGGAAACCTAGCTATTCGTGGCAATGTTAAAACCCCGAGCTCTTTAAAATGGAAATATAAGCTCTTTGCTGACCTTTCGCACACTTGCCACTGAAGTGTATTATACATTTTGAAATGGTAAAGTGAAATCTTATGTTTCAAGCTCTAACTATGTATTGTAATTAATTAGCAAAGTAAAACTTATGCAAGTTCATGTCCAGTATAAACTTCTCAGAATAATAGTAACAAAGCCATATAAATAGTTTAAACGTACTTAAGAGAGCAAATTAACATTTCATTTTATGAGTTAATTATTACGTCAATATACACATATATAATAAAAATAAATTACGTTTTAATCATTAAATAAGTAAAGTGTGTTAAATATATATAAACAAGCCACTTATAAAATAATTACCACTCTATGTTAATGCTTTAATAAAGTGATTGTAATTAAACGGCTTCAGTATTTGTAGCATGTCATGTCCACTACGGAAAACGATGAGTTTTTCACGCACTCTTAATCGTTAATCCATCGATTGGCCTTACATTTCGTGGCATACAATGGTTGGTATCAACCGCGAGGTAGTGGGGGGACGCGTGGGGGTGAAGGACAATTGATCTCCGCAGTTGCATAATTTAGAGTCCCTCCTCCCCTTCATCCCTCACAACCAAGTAAACACGTATGTGAATTATCAGAGTGACAAGTCGCCATCACGCTACATGGCTCTGCACAGTTATTGAATGTATCGCTGAACAAACACAAAATTTTATTTTGATTGCTATACAATATTCACCCTATTTAATGAAGCAATTGTTATATAACATATTTTTAAAAATAATAACTGAGATATTTATAAAATTCAATTACTCGATTATCTACTATACACATTATTGTTAACACACTAAAGGCTACAAATATTTATATACTTTTTTATAATTGTAATGAGTATTCGCTTTAGATTTTTTTGCATTTATGTGAATTAATTTTAGATTTTAGGTGTGTGATAACAAAATTCTTCAAAAATTGTAAAAATAGCAAATTTAATAAAAATCAATTTCTTGGAACGTTCATGCCTCATCATATATAACATTGAAATAATTACAGGAATAAACCAACAAAATCCACTGAGTTTAGGAGTACGTATTAAATCAAAATTTATAGACCATTTATAAAAATAAATAAAAAAACGTGTTTAAACAATTTAATGTGGACACAAAATAATCGGATAATATATTCAGTGTCATATTATGCATTGTCAAAGTGTCACTCAATCGTTCACTATATTTGCATTGAAGTGGCTGCTGTGATTGGGACAGGTGGACGATAGAAGTGTCACAGCAGTTGTCATGGAAAGATCGATGTAATTTGGGTTTAGTATTGAACGTAGGCAATCGTCACGTGGTTTTACGAGTAGTGACAGTGGATGACATCAGCTGGCAAACGTCCTTGGCAGATTGAACCTGACAGAGCTGCGAGTTCAACTATGTTTACATTGGTGCGAACGTCAAAGCCGCTTGTCACAGTAGGTGAGAGCTGTTGTCATGTTGTTTTGGAAGGCGTGAAGAAGTTGATTTTTACAGGCAAATAATTAAGTAGCTTTAAAAGTTTCTATCCATAATCAACCAAGCTTGCAGTTTTTTTTTACAAACTTTTTTTTTTTTTTTTCAAAAAGGATACATTAAAACAATAATAAAGGTGCTAAATTACTTGTTCCAATTTTACACTTCATCGCATCATGAAATTTAATTTGAATTGCAAAAATATATAATGTTATCTTTGTTACCTATGCTTACAAACTAAAATAATATTATTATATACTATCTAAATTTATGCTACAGTTTGCCATTCATGCAAATAATAAATTACATACATATTTATTGTGCTCATACAATAAAACGGACACTATAGATGTGTTATCCGACAATATAATTGGAAAATTTTCTAATCTTGACACAAGTGGTGCTAAATATAAAAGTTAAAATTTATATAAGTTTATTCAAAGGTATTTTTATACTCATGTACATAAACTACATAATATACAATTTGCATTTGATATTGTATTCCCTATTTCCAGTGTAAGAACTCGTGTAGTTAAAACAAGTTGAAATATTTCATCTCGAGTCCTCTGTGATCTGTCATCGCTGTACTCGCCATCACTCCACATGCACGTTGGTCTTTTTTGGCGGCTCGTGTGTAGATCTTGGCACGCGCCAAGAGCGCTAGGCTTGCATGGTGACGATAAACCTACAGGTGCAACCAACCGGAAATACATAACACGTCTGCTTTGTGTAACCAACCCATCATTCATCATCAAAACTCAATAAACTGACAAGTATGATGTGGGGAATGTCTTTTTTTTTTTTTTTTTTTTTTTACTATATATTTATTATAGTTGTCTAGACATTAAAAAATGGTGTAAAAAAATAGTTTCCATGAGAAATATACAGATGCTTTATAAAATGCTTAAAAAAAAGGCATTGTACACAACAATGGGTAATACATTATTATAAAAAACTGAAACGAATGTTAAACGTTTTGGTGATGGTGATGTAGGACATGACTGTGGGTTTTTGTGCCTCGGGACAAGGATGGTGGGTCTCGTGTTTTGTTGCGAGAGAATGTTAGATAGCTCGCGACCATTAATCACGGGGGCGGACGTGATTGTGGCTGCAAGTGGCCACTGAGGTGACCTGCCAGCCTACACCGCCGCTCTTACAAAGAGAGATAAGAATGAGAAAAAAATTGTATAAGGAAGGCAAAAATAAATATAAGAACCGCACACTGCATTAGGGTGTACAGTAGGGTGAAAGAACCAAAAATTTCAGTTATTAATAAAATTAATCACGAGAAATATTAAAAATTTATCATTTTATAATCTTCCAGTAATCTCTAAGCTTATTATAACAAAAAATTATATTAAAGTCTAAATAAGATGTGAAATATATTCATAAGAAAATCTTTAAAATTGTTGTATTTTATAATATTCGTTCTAGTGTACATTTTCTGTAGAATGAAGCTATTAATTTATGTACGTCAAGGCAAAACCACTCACTATACGAGCCTTATTATAATATTTCAAAATCTATAATATACATTATAATTTCCTGTATATAATTTGTTCAAAATGATTAATAATAGCCTAAAGCATTGTATAATTTTCATAATGTGTTTACAGTTACATGCTATTATATTTTTTGTAAAGAGAAAATTTACACAAGATGCATATCTTTAATACAATACAACATTGAAGTAAGTTTGTCATAACTATATGGTGCATTATTACAATCTCTCTCTCTCTCTCTCTCTCTCTCTCTCTCTCTCTCTCTCTCTCTCTCTCTCTCTCTCTCTCTCTCTCTCTCTCTCTGCATGTACGCCATGTAGCTCTATAGGAACGTTGATATTATATAGTTATACTGTATAGTACCTGCTTCTGCTTCGTAATACTGAACAAACATCGATAATAGCTCATTATTAAACCATGTTCACTGCAGACATTTTCTCTCTGTCTTCATGATTTATTTTCTCTTTGATGCAAGACTAGCTTATTCTTCGTTCTTAGCGCAATAAAACAGTAGTAGTAGTGGTGAAACTAAGAGTCTCCAAATTGGCTACTGCTAGCTGGTAAGGAGAGGGTTGGTGGTCATGTTGCCTATATAGTGTAGTATAGGCTTGATGTTGCTACGGCTCGTTAAGACGACCTCTGCTCCTCAGTGGTCTGCTGCTTGCTCTACTGGAGACTATCCAAGCGAAGAGCAGCCAGAACGACGACTAGGGGAGTCCTACCAACACCACAAGGCACAAAAACCCCAAGCTGGTTACGTTGTCAGCCAGGGAAACATTCAGATGTCATAGCCCGGTGGTTACTATAATCTCTCCATCCTTCTTGATACAAGAACCACATGCTTAAATGTTTAAATTGTACAAAAAAGTTTATTTTAATGATAAACATTTTATACATAAAAGACAATCTTATTAAAGCTATGTTTAAATATCCCAGCTTGTGGGAATAATTCTAGTGATTTCGCTCTAGGGATTAGGGCGACTACCATGTTAAATAAAACAGCTGCTGTTCCTTGCATTATACTACTTGTTTATTCACATATATACGTGTTATTTTACTGAGATGAAGAGATTCTACTGTTCTTGAAACAAACTCAAGTGTTCATGCTGTTTATGTAGTTATTTTTAATTGTTTATAAAATGATTTGTTATGAAATATCAAAACTTATTGCTTTCCTGCTGCTGCTACAGGTTATAAATTATTTGATGGTGTTTTCAGAAATTCAGTTCTTCTAAGAATTTTAGATGTGTCAATCGCCAAATGAGTACAAAATTTTATCTGTATGCAACGAATTTAAAGAATTAATGTCGTAAGCCAAAGATATTTATAAAAAAAAGTGAAGATTTACATTGCAATGATAAAATGAAGTAAAATAAATTTCGAAAGATAGTTAAAGTTAAACTAAATAGAAACTATTTCTTAACAAACATAATATATTTATATTAATACAGACACTCTATATTTAAAAACTAATGAGTCTTGAAATCTAATTTCCTTATGCAAATGAAACTCTATTTTTAAAATGAAAAACTATGCAATAAAAAATTTAATAAGAATTGCCAAGTTAAGTTTTAGTAGCATCATCACAAACTTTATTAATATAAATTTAAGTAAGAAAATGTTGTCAGGAGAAATTTTATTGACGTGAATGCACTTTTCCATAATTATACAAAATCCTACATTTAAATGACATTTAAATAGATTGTAAAATAAATTTCATAAAATAGGTTGCAAACGTAATAATTCTATAAACTATTAAGAGTAGTTTTGTCATAATTACATTCAAAGGATTGAAATAATTGCATTAACAGCCATCAGCACCAGTTTGTACTTGAGCTGCTGGGGTGGTAATTAACTGTCATGACCCAGTTCACGAGAGAACCAGCTGAGAATAGATTACTTTGAAGGTAACGTAAACACTAACAAGATAACATCATCATTATATTCCCATTGTGCCAAGAATGTAATATTTTAGAGGGGGTTAACAAAGTGCACGATAAAATATTTTACATATTTGTCAACCTTTGCTCCGTGATAATACCTTATCATACTTTATATAGGATGTTTATAAAATTTATGATATTTTACCCTATAAAACATCCCTTGAATACGCCCAATGTGTTTCCTTTCTCGCATCGTAAATTTTGTACGGCATTGCGCCTTAGGATAGAGCAACTGGTTTTACACGAATACGCAGCGGGTTGCCTAATCATAGAAGATTCAAGGCGGCGGTGTCTCTGATCCGAGTTGTACGTGAAGAAAATACGTATAATATATATCAGCTTATTACAAGAGTGAAGAGATAGAGAGTATCTCATCAAGAGTAAATGAGTCACATGATGACGATGAAGAAAAGAAATGAGATTCTTGATTAGGTATTCATGAAAAGCAACAGGAACAGAAAAGAAGAAGCAATTCATGAAAGGAGTTAAAATGTGTGAGATCATGTGATGAAGGGGAAAAAAAAAAGAACCCGAGGAAGATAAAAAAAACTTTTAATTTTAAAATGTTATAATAGGAAATAAAAGTATAGTCTTTTAATTGCAGCTAAATACAATTAATAATTTAATGCTAACGGGATTTTTATCTATATTTTAGCTTATACTTTCTTTAATAATTTATATTAATTCCACTTTAAAAAAATATATATCGAAAGTTATCACGAAATTAAATTTTTGTATGTATATAATGTATATGGGCCTATACCTATTTACGTTTTTACGTTAAAAGTAGCACAGAATATAGCTGAATCAAAGTCAGAAACTGAAGTGAGTGTAATATATCGTATATGTTTTTCTTATACAGTTGCTGTCAATATAAATTTTGTCACATATTTCACTCCATATATTTTTGATAGCTGCACCCTTTTTGCTCTTCTTTTAATGTAGTATTTCTTGTGAGTTCACTTTGTCATTTGTCTCGGAAGGTTTTCTTCTCAACACATATCAGTACAAGTAAGAAGAGAGAAAGAAAGAATTTCGTCCACTTTGATCGGCTATTGACGACAGTGTGTGGGTTGTGACGCCAAAGACACGAGATTGAACTTTTGCGGCCTCTTTTACCGTCTCGTTGAGCGCGGCGTGTGAAGCCAAATATGAAGAAGAAGAAAGACCAAAGATAGACTTGTGGTTCTGGGGAGACTTGACAAACATTCAACCACAAGATCTCGAAGCAATTTCTACTGCACGTGATGCTACACTACAAAGACAGCTTTTCACTCCACTTTTCCTGCGCTTTTATTTCTCCCTCTTTTTGCTCGTCATTTTTCTTAAATATTGTCATATCTTTAGAATGAACGAAGGATAACGTAGTAGCGAATAAAGGAAAATATTTATTCTACGATAAAGCAGAGAATATGTTGTTTATAATGTATAATTTCTTCAAAAAATGATTCGAACAACTCAAAAGAAATTTTTTTTAAAAAAAAAGTAAAATATTCTTAAGATTCTTTCTGTGTTACTTTAAAAAAATGCAGTTAATGTTGATAAATGAAACTTTCTTTTAGTTTAAAAGTTGTCTTTGATCATTTCATGCTTAATTGAAAGCATACATTATGAAATTGTATTGAGTACACGTTACATGTTAATGATCTGTATTAAAAATATTCTTCATTAAAAGCAAATATAATGAAAATAGAATTTAACTAAAGAATTAAGTATTTTAGTATGATATATTGAATGGATTTTATTTTAAATACGAAATAATATTAAATTTGTCACCTAAAATTGTAAAATATTACAGAATATTTGTTTTTCTAATTTACATACTATGGTATTGAACCTAATAATAAATACAAGAAATGATGATATGGATTAGACCTTTTTAATAATATAAAAGACTTAGAAAGTTAGAGTACACAACAAGAAGTGACGTGAATAATAATGACATTTTGACATAGTGCGGAAGATGTGAAGCCACGTCCTCAGCTCTGCAGTGGTGGTGGCCAGCAGTAGACCTTACTTATATGTGATAACATCACTTGAGGAAGTGACGGGCGTGACGTGCTTGGTTGTGAGGTCACGTGACGTCACTGCCAAGGACGAGGAGGTATACTGAACCAGCTGATGCTATTCTGAGCACAGCCGAGTTGTATTGACACCTCACTGCTTCGTTATATACAGAATATTATCAACATAGAACAAAAAAGTTTAAAAATAAACGATAACGTTTTATATACATTACATAAAATAGCTTTATGTGCTATAATCTGTATAGTAGCAGCAAAGGATTAGATCATAAGTTATACGATGTACTTAATTGCAAACTATAATAGCTAGGCCATGCATGCTTACTATATAGTGGTGGTTGGTATATAGTAGTCGTGGTGTATTCTATGCATTAATGTATAATATGCCAGTATATATTAGTTGCTTAATATGAAATTCAATTGCAAATTACGTTATACTTCTCTATTGTAATATGAAAGCTTATGATAATGCCACAATCTGAAACGAGACACGAGTCATTATGTGCATGCTAAGCTTATAGCAACTGCTTTTGTACATATAATACGTGCTTGTATGGTACAGTTACCTCCCCTTTAATATGTCCTATCAACTTTTTGTACTTACACATATAGAGATTACATCAAAATATAATTATATATATTTGAAATCTCTATACAATTTTAAAAATAAAAAAGCATTTTATAAATTATATATTTTTAATTTCATGTGCACGTATATCAATTTTTGTATTTTTTTTTCTTTTATAATTCAAAAATACACTTACTTGGTAGTTTTATTTGGTAAACTATTTCTGTAAATATAAGGTTACTGAAGTTTAATAGAGAATATGAGCCAATCTCTTCTGTTTATTTTCTTCAAGCTCGTGTTTTCATTAATAATCCATGTCGATATATAAGCAGACTTATCTTTACAAGGGACTTTACTTTTATAGTATTAACAACGACGTAAATGAACTCAAAGTAACGAGCATGGTCGAATTTTTCTCTGGCTACTCGTGCTGCTGCGGGTTATTTACGCGGTTGAACAGAGCTAGCTTAAGCTTGATATCGCTTGGCACCAAGATTCCATTCCCGTGCAATATTGCGCGAACAGGGAAGAGAGCCGTAAGCCCAAACATGGCGGACTACAAAGAGGCGCTCCCAAGGTATCCCCGCACCCTCTCTCTTTATTTAGCCGGCTACTGCTACTATATACTGCTGGATATCCTCGCTCACACAAACTAGAGAATATGGCCGTGGAGAATAATAAAAATCAGAAAAGTTTTAAAACTTCATAAATATAGAAATAAGACTTCTTTTTATTAAACCGAGTACGTATTCCACGATAATCTCTTGAAAACTTTATTGCCCCCCTACCCTTTCAGTAAAAACTTTGCTATAATACTTCTGTAAAGCAATAAGAAAAAAAAAATGTGTTTTACAAACAAGAAGATTTTTATCAAAATTTCTAGCATGCCAATTAACTTGTCCAATATATAAACATGATGTAAGTTTCGTCAGCAAGAATTGTAAAATTCTTACTACAAAAAATTATTTCCATTGATTTAAATTAAATTTCTCTCATTTCTTCAGTAGAAAAGTTAAACTTCTTTTCTAAATTTTGTTCACTAAATCCACCTTAGCAAGTTATGGTTATGATTATTAAAATGAATAAAGTATTAAATATAATCAGCTTGGGTTTAAGAATGTTAAAAATAAGTTGTATTAAAAAAACACACAAGCATTTCGTGCAAGTTTATTTAGTCAACATCATTTTTGAAGCTGAAATTGAAAATAAGAAAAACGTGTAACCAAAATAACAAATCGTTATTGCGTACAAGGCCGATTTGATGGAAAAAAAAATGACAATACCCAGATTACCTAAGAGGAAGTTTACGAGGGAACAAGATTTTGGTTATCTAAAAATGATTGATGAGTTGATTTTTAAATCACAAAAACAGAGAAAAATGTCATGACAAGCTGCTGGTTGCAGTGATGTCTATATGCTATTATTG
This sequence comes from Siphlonurus alternatus, assembly GCA_949825025.1. Lineage (NCBI taxonomy): Eukaryota > Metazoa > Arthropoda > Insecta > Ephemeroptera > Siphlonuridae > Siphlonurus > Siphlonurus alternatus. The sequence continues at coordinate 35,927,968 of OX463778.1, forward strand.
ATGGCTTTGCCACGAGCAATAAAAATTTATTTAAATCAAGGGTGTTTTTTTATATCAGGAGATCATTTTTTAACACCCTTTTCCTGTGGCATCAACTTCACTATTAATGATCCAGTTCGCTCATATCATTAATTTATATTGTGACAAAAAATATATCTACATATTTAAATTTTAGAAATGGCAATAATATTAACAAGAAGCAAGCTTTTTCTATTCTGATTGTAATATCATTATCGTGCAATAGAAAATGCTTGAAAAAAATAAATAATGATTTTTTGTTAAGAATATATTTTTTATTATTTATTTATTTTTTTTAACACAAGAACAAAAAAAATTGGACCTTCAGTTGATATTAAAATATTTTATCGTAAATTATGACATAGCAAATTTAATGTAATAAAAACTTTATAACGATGTAAAAAAATAGACAAATATGCACATCCATCATTAAAATTTATCGTTTGTGAAATGCATGCATGTAGGGAATATATTTTGTTATTTTCAATCTCTTTGATAGCAATATTATTAGCCCTGCATGATTGCAGCTATTCTTGAAGTTATATTAGAGCTGCAACTTAACTATACTATAGTATTATTCTATACTGAATATAGATACACAGATACACGCAGATAGAAATCATGACTCATGACATTCACTATTGTAAAAAATAGAAATAAAAAAAAAATCCTCCAGTGTAGCCAATATAACAAGAGAGTGCGACGTAAGTCAAACTGAGTGAATTATTTTATTTCGATAGCCCCGTTTTTTTTTTTTTTTTTTACTGCTGCTGCTGCTGCATCTATTTGTGTCCAGCGTGCTCAAGTGCGCCGTGTGTTCGCTGGCTCTGGACCAAGCCCCAAGATGATGGGAGGGAGGGGAGGGGACAACACCTGTCATCCCCTCCCCCTGCCAAGATTCACGTACGGGGGAGCCGGATGCGGGAGAAAAGTTATATATGCTCAGAAATAAATTGAAATTTTCATAACTGGTACAGAGAAGTGCTGCAGGGGAAGCAAAATTTGCCTCACCCACTTCAAATGGTTCTTGTTAAATGTGGGTGTACAGCCTGCTCTATCTTGGAATATGGAAATTAAATTTATAGGGAAAATAGAATAAAATACATAAATAAAAGAAACGTACTAAAAAATACTGAAATATGTTTTGAATGTTTACAACTTCCCCTATCTTTACCTAAAAGCTAAATTTTCATTTTTAGAGAATGTAATGTCACTGTCATTTTTTTTAACTCTGTAGCACCCATAAAATCTAATTATTATTATTTGCTAATAATCCATTTGAAAGCTACTTTTAATTAATAATGGTATTTATTCAATAATTCAATAAAAAAAATGAAAATTGTTTTTCTAGTACATTGCCACAAAAGAATAAAAAATATTTTCAAAATTTGTAAAACTTTACAATCTGTTTTAGTTGTTGAAAAACAAATTGCTTGTCACTCATTTGCTGCATGGTGTTAAAAGGGTAATTATATTCTAAGAGCATGTGAATTTCAAGAGTTTGGTCGTGGTCTCAAGTGCTCGTGCTTGCAAATTGCTTCTCCTTGTACAGATTTATTGCATGGCAGACAGGCAGAGTTGTGCAGCCGCTGTAGAACTGCTGCGAGATTGCTTGCCAGGCAGACTGGGGAATCTCAGAGCCAACTGTTTCCTCTCTCTCTCTTTCATTCTCATCTCCCACTCGTCATTCATCAAATCGAAACAAAAAAGAAACGAAAGAAACAAGATTAAAATATTTTCTCCGACAGTAGAACATTAAATTTTAACCTTTCTGAAATAAGATATAAAAAAAAAACATCACTTCTACAAGTCATTGGAGAATTAAGTAATTTTGTATTAGCAAATATTTTACTCTTAATAAAAATGTAAAAAATAAACGAAATTTGCGTGGTTGGTTTTAATGAATATAAGTCTGATGGCCATGACTGATTGTTCTTTACATGTTGACACTGTGGTTATAAAAATGAAGTTCTTAACAAACGGAGACGTGAAGCAATCCGCTTAAATTCTAGAAAACATGTTGTAGCATGTATAGGAAATAGTGTAAGATAAATTCATAATATAAATATACTGTATTTTACTTGATGACGTGATTTCTGGAAGATCTTACTTTAAGTCGATAAAATAATTCACAGTAATGTATTTTATCTCTTCATAAAAACTATTTTATAAGTTTTTATTTCAGAGAATGTTATATATATATTTTGCTAGAAACATTATTTTAATGCAAGAAAAATAATAAATAACTACAAAAATACGAATTTACAAGCTTTTTACCGTGTTTTATTACTACACATTTTTGTTTCAACTACCATTTTTTCTTATATATGTGTTTTATTTAGTAAATAGCTGAAATAACGTAAAACTAAGAGAGAGTTGAAAGTGACTTTTATAGCTTCATTTACCCGAGGTAGGCAAGCAGCAGGTAGAGAGTAAGCAAGCTTAGTCTCTGGGGAATCGTCATGGCGTTTCATATGCAGCATGCACGAGCCTGCAGGTGACGTCACTTGGCGCACGAGCTTTTGACGCCTCGACATGCTAAACATACCTCGTGCAAATTAAATTCCATAACTTAACACATTCTTTTGTTTATTACTTTCATTATTGTTTATAAACATTGTGTTATTAAAGTTGTTGCATTTTTGCGTTATATTCAGGATTTTATTTCAAATTTTTATAAGCTTTTATAAAAGCATGTAAAATGTAATAGTTGTTTTATGAATATAAATTAAACATGTTTTATTCTGAATTTAAAAGTTAATGATTAAACTACACAGTCTTTTTAAATTTTTTATCAACGTTTGCTGTTACCTATCTCGTTGTATTGGAAGGCCTTGGCCAATCCTCAAACTGCCATTAACGATTTTCAATAAAAACTTTATATTAATTGTTGATATTTATAATCTTTCATCAGTTTCATCGATCGAGGTTTATGTACGGAATTTTGCATGTATCGTCAACATTCTTCTCGTGTATTGATTCAGAGAGAGAGAGAGAGAGAGAGAGAGAGAGAGAGAGAGAGAATTATTAAAATCACAACTGCTACAACTCAAAACATGCGTCATGATTCTTAAATGAGATCTGCTCGTGCAATGCTATTCTGTATATAAACCGTTGGGAAATGTACTGTATACGATGTATATCTCATGTATCTACAATTATATAACGGAAAATGTTTTTTTTTAAGATAGTGTTGATACATAGAATCTTGAAAAGTCTAAACAGAAAATTAAGCAAAGCATACGAAGTCAAATAAATATACGTCAATTTTTTTAACTTTTTTTTACGCCAAGAAGGTTAAGATTTTCAATGTTAATCTATTAATATTTGGCGAAAACTCTCTTATGTATTTCTACATAATTAAATTTACAAACACAACTCTATAAAAAAAAATACACGCAGTTTATGAAATATTAGTTATTACGTTATTACACTTTACAAGTGAAAGACTTCGACAGACCTTTTGGTGGTTTCCTGTGAATTTTAAATTTGTTTCATTATTAATCATGTGAATTATTAACATCTTTAAAGTAGAGGTGCAATTAAATTAAAATTTTGTGTAAGAAAGTTGCAAATTACAATTAAATCAATTGTAAAAAATAAGGCAATGGCAAAAAAATAAGCAAAAAAAGGTATAGTCTCAGAATTAACTGTAATCTAAACACATGAGTCGGATGTAGTTGTAACAATATACGCACCTGAAACCTCACACCCTATCATAATATTGAGTTGGAGAGACTTGTGTTAATTGGTAACGTTATTGTCTAAAACCTTTTTGTCTATGGTTATTAATATATATGACATTAATAAGGCTTATATATATATATATATATATATATATATATATATATATATATATATATATATATATATATATATATATATATATATATATATATATATATATATAATTATATATATATATATATATAATTATATATATAGAGATGACAAAATGACTTCTTGACACAAGACTTTGGACGATAGAGTTAAAACTTTGATGCTTTGAACCGCTACCACGATGCCATCTTGATGTTATTAGTTTGAAATCATTTTCTGCTAGCATAGACTATTTTCAATATTCGATCTTTTTAAACAAAAAATTAAATTTTGATGATAATTCTAAAATTTTGATGCTATAAATTAAGTCAAGATAATTTTTAATAAATTTTCCAAGCAAGGTTGATTTTAAATATTTTTTTCTATATTGAAAGTATACTTACATCTCTCTTCACTTTATAACTTTGCACTGTCGTAACTTAACATGAAGCTCCTTTCTCAATAAACTTAAAAGTTTGGAAAGTTCAATACTGCAACTGTTAATGGAAACATGAAATACTTCGCGGTTTTACTGTCTTTAACTTTCCTGCTTGTATCGATATAAACCACTTGGATCGTTCGCGAGTCTCATTGAATCAAATGTTGTCTATATAATGTATTTTACCTTATAATTAATTAGTGAATAATAAGTTGGTATCATGTTTACCTTCATTATTACGATATGAATTCCTAGAATTAATTAAAATTAATATACAGTATATTATATAATTATAACTATAAATAATCAATATGCGCGAATTTATCAAAACATTATTAAATTCACAATTAAACTAAATTTAGCAGTTCAGGTTGATGTTTTTTTTTTCTACTAAACAAGGTTTTGTATTGAAAGTGAAAGATTTCAAAGACGAAAAATACATTTTACATTTTTTACATTTTTGTTGTCTAAAAAAATGGCAGTTTCAAAATAGCTAATGTTTCATGAAAATGAAATATGATTGCTCAAAATCAAGATACGTAATTTAAAAAAAAAAAAATGCTACTTTTTAATATCTTGCTATATTATTTCTTTAATGTACTTCATCAACGTATTTTGTATTATTAATTTGTTACATTTTGCATTTTTTTTTTTTTTTTTTTTTTTTTTTTTTTTTATTTTTAGTTACACGAAAAAAAAAATAGCTTTTAACAAATCTAATAGTTTCAGAGTTTTACGGTGACCATAGAGCCTGTATGTTGTTTATGTTGTGGAGTAGATAATATTTTAATATGATTTTGTGCAATAAAAATGCCTCTGTTAAGGAAATAAATACATGGTAAAATAATTTGTTTAACTTTATTAAATATTATTTTTAGTTATTCGGTAATCAAACTTGATTTTACTAAATGTTTTTCATGTCCAAATAATTTTTACAAACAAGAATTAATTTAAAATCAGCTTTACATGACAGAGGGCTAAATATCTCGGACTGGAGGAAATCTATAAAAAAATATCGGCGAACGTTAATGGAGAGCTGACTGGCTTGCCATTAGCGGGGGGGTGGGGGATGATTCCCAGCAGCAGTTCGTCGGCACGTCACCGCGGCGACGGTCCCCTCGGCAGCTGAGAGGGGGCGTGGCAACGTGGGAACCGGCACGTGGTCACCCCACTGCCGCCTCAGCCTAACGTGTAATCACTAATGCGAGAAAATTAATGGAAGTAATCCACCTGACAGCAAACGATATCACCGTAAACCAATTCTAAAGATAAGAAAACGGTACTCTGTGATTTATTTGTAATTAATAGGTGCTGCAGACAATTAGATAATATACGTTTTTATAACATCATTCTTATATGGAGAATATATTTTATATATATATATATATATATATATATATATATATATATATATATATATATATATATATATATATATATATATATGTATATGTATATGTATATGTATATGTATATGTATATGTATATGTATATGTATATGTATGTGTATATGTATATGTATATGTATATGTATATGTATATGTATATGTATATGTATATGTATATGTATATGTATATGTATATGTATGAGTAAATTAACAATTTTTTTATGCATTGTTTTATGTGTAAGGCTTTTGCACTTAGAAATCGAGGAAAATATTTAAATTTGAAAGTAGATACTCATGCCTAACTTTTTTTATACACGCAAGAAGAGATAAATTAGAAGAAAAACATTTCTGCCATGACTAAATTTTGAAGATTAATATGCAAAACTATTAAGAATTTTTGAACTCTTGGAATCAGAGCGGAAAGAGTACGATATTTTAATAGCATGATCTTATAAATTCCCATTAAAAAAACAAAAAAACATTAAATCTTAACTCCTAAATGAGTTTTTTTTTTCTATTTCTGCTCCTATAATAAGTTTTAACAATTTTTAATATATTGAGGTTTTGTTCACAAATAAACTACCATTTTTAATATTGAGGTTTCATTTAAAATAAACTATCTAAAACTTTGATTACTTTATTGCGTCCCCACGGGTTTGTTAGAAACAATCGGATTTCGTGCGAACTCGTGATGCGGGCGAGCGGTCGGCAGCCAGATATGAGGCACGTTTATCAGTGAGGGCTCCCCTGAGTGCTCCAGGGCGGGCTGGTGCAAGCGGCGTGAAGGGAATCGCTCAGGTCCTGTATGTGGGCCACGTCCCAAAAGACTTGACTTATGGGGTCAGAACGAACCAAACGACACGCACTGTATCTCATTTCTCTAGGCAGCAAAGACAGCCTATAGCACGGAACTGAGTCAATCTGTCTATAAAAGGAAGAAAAACAATTCTATACTCTTCTCTGCGGTAGTTCTGTGAAGGGTTTATATATTGGAGAGATGAGGAAAAGAAAGGTTAGGGAAGGAAGTAAAAGAAACCACAGTGGAGAACTTTTATGTTTAACTTGCTGACAACATCAAACTTGGCCTAGAAAAAAAAAATGCCATTCATTACATGGTGACAGATCAAGAGCACTGAATAATAAATTTGATTGCAGATAATATATTTTCAGCAAGTTCAAACGTTAAAAAGGACAATTTTGGCGACACAATGGAGGATGTAATCGGTATAATAACTTTTTTTTTTAATTTTCATTAGTTCTCAATTTCTCTCTCTCACACACTCTCTCTCTCTCCCTGCTGATGTTAAAAAAGAAGAAAATTTTTTTGTTTTATAATTTTATATAATCAAATTTATCAAAAGGGATGAAGAAGTACAAAGGATATCCACTAGTTCAATTTCAGTAAATTCATTCTGCTGAAATTTCTACATTTTTAAACCTGTCAAGTTGTAGTATATTGTTTGAAAGAAATCAGTTTCAATTTTGTTTTTCTGTTCAAGAATAAATTGGGATTCTGCAGACAGGATTGTCTCTTTACAAATCACGTTCCGAGCGGACGGAGATATCCTCACACCAAGGGGACCAATGAATTGCCCACCGGTCTCTCGGGGTCGGGCTGGGCGACAATAGCGCCGCTCTATGTTCGAATCTCCAAATAATAAAACAAGCGACCGACACGCGGTGAGAATCGCAAGCAGCGCCGTCTACACAGTCTTATCCAATAATGCGTTATCCGCTTAAGTGAATTTGCATAAGTGGGAATTATATGTGTATGAGTTTAGAATACTAACGTGTTTTAACCGAGACTGCGTATTTGGTTTCTCTCTCATCTTAATATAAAATAACATTGCATCAATGTTTACAAACAATTAATTACAACAACCAATTACAATATTATAGGATATTATATAATGAGTTTTATAGATTTGCCTTAACAGAATGTTAAATTGTATTATACATGGAATACAATATAACTCAAAAATTTAAGCTGACCTTATATATATAACATTTAATTATTATGCATAGAGTTAGTTTTCCAAGTAGATTTAAATGTTTATTAAGGTACTAACAAATAAAACTAATTATAATTTCCATTTATATTAATAAAAATGAATTTCAATTTGCATTAATTTTGCCATAAATCTTTTAAAGCAACTATTCTTATATACATTTTTTTTAAATAAAGAGTGATAAAAAAACACCAACATTAAGAAAAGCAATTTTAAGACGGGGAAAAATATAAGCTTGTTGCGGAATAGAGAGGTGCTTTCCTCTTTCACGTAAACATTCTTTTGTGTAGCTATAATACCATTTGCATTATTGAATAATTATGCTGTTTACTTTTGTCGACGAATCAGTTCATATTTGATTGAATTGAGAATAAAGTATCCAATGTCACACAATACTGAAACATACGTCAACGATATTTTATCTTTGATCTTAAAAAGTATAATATCTAATTTCAAGTATTTTTATTTTGCATTGCAAATTTATTCATTCTTATGTGTTATGTTTGCATTTGAAATTAAATTTGCAGAAGTTCAAAGGAAGAGAAATATTCAAAAGATATTGTATTTATTGATTACTACAAACCATGTTAGTTCTATTTGAAATGCGATGGAAATATTTACTTGTAAAAGAAAACTTGAAGAATAAATAAATAATATTCATGTATTTATTTTGCTGACGAGAACTTTATATGTTTATATACTGTACATGTTTTTCTTTAGAATTTAAAAATACTCAATAGAATCACATACCTCCTAAATTTTTTTTAATGATATAAAACTTCACTACCAATATATATTATGGGCAAAATTTACATGCAGACACTCTTACCGGAACAAAATAATAATTGTAGAGTCTATAATGTAAATCTGTTCACGTCTTTGCATAAAATCAATCTTATATTGACCATAAAATCAACCTAGAACTGATACTGACTTTAAAATATTACCTATAAATTTACATATATTTATATTGTAAATAAAGTTAATGAAGACATTAACAAACTTATTAACTCACAGACCGAAGTGATAAATATAAATTTATGGATATAATAAAAGAATGCTGTATATGTTATAGTTCCCGAATAGTTTTATGTTAAAATATTTAAATGAAAAATAAGTTTTAAATTAATATAGTTTTTTAACGCCCTTGAGTGTACTTTAGAGTACATTGATGTAAAGTTCATAACTTGAGGCTCTCTTTTCTAAATAGAACGAACTTGCTACGTTACATAGGTGTACACCAGCAAAGTGTTCTTTGATGTTCGGCGGCGTCGGGCGTATTTACCGTGTCGAGCTCGAGGAAGCAAGCACCAGCAACCCTACAATATATAGCACGCGTGTTTCCAAGTAGGCGTTATGGACAATGTAACCATAGCAACGGGCAAGGACGCTTCATCAAAGATCAATGCTGGTTGCTCTGATACCATGCTGCCTGTTCGTCTGTCTACTAGAATTATTATAGAAGACAATATTATTGCTCACAACAATGATACTAAGATGCAACAAGAACCTATATATCAATGTGATACAAAATCTAACAATATAATGTAACGTATAAGATATTTATCAATTTGATAAAGTAGACATTTCAATCAAATATATCAGTTAATATAAATGACAGTATGATTTAGTTGCGTATTGGGTTTGATTGTATCCACAATTAGATACTGACGTCACAGTGACTGATGATGCTAGTTCTGAGAAGAACAAAGGGTGTGTGTGTGTGTTGCTGATGGACTTTCTCTACCTGTCCGCCCTGGCGCATAGCCAGCAAGCATCCCTAACATCTCAATCATGGAAGACCGACCGGTACCACACCCACAACATTTCTCAAGTAATAGCACAAAACTGGCACTCAACATGTTCTATAAAACAGAATGCAATTGCAGTTTTTGTGCTTTCTTGTGTGATTAATATACATTATTTTGGTATAAGAATCTCCATTTTATGTAAACGGAAAAAAATTATAATATATATGTTTTTTTCGAATCAAATATTACGTTTAAAATGCTTTGAAGTGTTAAAATTGTACATTGTAATAATTATAGTTTTCAATGATTCTGTATGCACATTTCCTTTCCTCTTACATGCAAACGATTCACGTGAGATGAGGGACAAGGAGAATGGGAAATGAGATCTGCAACTCTGTATCACAGCCGTGCATATTTATTACCGAGTCCATTATCCAGCTAACTTATCTCCGTCACATATGACCTCAATGTGGTGCTAAGTTCAGTTCACCTGAGATGCATTCTTATTGGTTAGAACGAGGTCACAAGCTTGACAAATAATCTGGATTAACATCCTATTTTCTATATCCCTTTCTATTCCTCTTTGAACTTTTACCTTTCGCATTAATTAATTCATGCAGGTATTAATTCATTTATTCGTTTTACCTTTAATAAAAGAGAGCAACTACAAATTAAAACAACAATATGCTGCAATGTTTTCAAAATGCTAGGGGAGAATAGCATATTTTAAGATAAGTTTCGTGCTTGATACAAAATTTCATAAATTTTTAATAAATTGTCAAGAACTTCTCATATATGCTATTCAATATTCAAGCTATTGTTCAGCAAACATATGTTTTCTTTATATAACTAACGTAATTAGCATAAAATACAAATTTCCTTAGCAAGTATATAGAGACTATTAACGAAAATTTCCATTTCTTTTTAGCTTAAGGATTACGTAGGGGAACGAGTCGACGAGCAACCGACTTTGAAGCTTTCTTCCTGGGCCAAATTACACAAGAAAAGCTTTTGGAAGTATAAAAAAAGAATCTAAATCTTATGAGGGAAGACCTAGGAGTTATTGCCATGTAAGCTTCTTGCTGTAAGCTAATTAGAAAACGCGGTCAGCATAGCCAATTCTCGTGTTCATTGTCGAAGAAAGAAAAATCAGTACATAAGTTTGGGTGGGAGGGCTGAGCTGTCGTGTTGAACACAAGGGAAATAGGAACGAATTTTAAAATAAATTCTTTCAAATGTTAATTGAGTTTAGAAGAAAATGTATATTATGCGTAAAGGACTTTTTCTGTTCTTATAATTATAATAAAAGTTTATCTCCTCTTAAAGGTGCATTATCTTGAAAATTACAAGATATTTAAAGCATTGTTTAAATTAATTAATTGCAAAATTCTTTGTAATACAATTTTATTACAGGAGGAAACAAACTTTTACTGTGAACAATAATTGTAAGCAATTTGTATTACCCGGTTGAAAAAAAAAAATAATAATAATGATAATTTTAAACTCATATACGCGTATTTTGATATTGTATAAAATGAAATAAATATTTATACAATATAATTATTTAATGTAAGCGTTTATAAAATTACTATCGCAATTATATTCAATTATCACAAGATTTATTGAGGTATGATAAAAACAAACATTAAAAGTTTCAGTCAACTGTAGCTTATATTATGAACTGTGTAACAGTTTGCATGCGGGCGCTGTTCAAACAAAACTGTATATTTGCGTGTTCGGTGAATTTAAACGTCGATATTCATTGACTGACCTCACCCTCCATGTCACTTTCAGTTCTTCTCTAGCAGGAGAGTTATTTTCATAAACAATGAAAACCTTCAACCTCTCAATTTAAAATTCTAAGCATAATAAAATATCATTTCATCTAAAATAAATGTACAGGAAAGAAATTTAAAGCATTTTAAAGAGCTTTTGTTATTTTTATTCTCTTTTGTTAATATTCATTGGTGACAATAACAATTCTATTGTTAATAATATTAAATAAAAAATCATGAAGGAGAAATTATTTTTATGAACAAACAGTTATTAATAATGACATCAAATAACGTTATAATTTGTTATAAATATATTTTTTACCTTTGTCAGGTAATCGACCAAATTTATGTTGTCAAAAATAAAAATTTAACAAAAGTAATAAATATCATTTCTATAGTAATAAACTTTCACACACAAGAATATATTATATAGTATTACCTCAGAATGTGCTCATTATCAGGGCGGTGTCATCACAAATATGTTTTTTAAAAGAATACACCATAAGTATGAATGCACTCTGAGACGATGAAATATTAAAAATATTATAAAAATAAATATATTTCTTACCTTTGTGTAAACACCGGCGCTGGAGAGTTCATTTTCTATCACCATAACGATGATACCAAACATGCCCATCACAAGAGCGTAATCACTTATTCTTTTACGTTTTTCAAACAAGGCTTTACGTCGTCCAAGTCGGTAGCCCACATTAGGTTTACTATTACTATTTTTATTATTACATCCTCCCCCCGCCCCCACAGCTGAGAGGATACCCCCGCCCCTATCACCGCCGCCCCCGCCTCCCACCAGTGCCTTGCGTTCCTCCGTGTATTTGGGGTACTCGGAGTGGACACCCACTAGTGCGATACCAGCCTCCTCACTCGCAGAATCTTTGCTGGACTGGTTCTTCATCGCACCGGGAATGGACAATGTCGACACGGGCTTGCGCAACTGTGGACACCAAAAAAAATATAAATCAGACACAAAATTTTACTATTTGGATACCCATAATCATTAAGTGCTAAAAAAAATCGTGATATACACCAAATACGAAGTGAAGTGTGTTTGTGCATATTACATTAAAATCTATTATAAAACAATTAAATCACAGGTATTTTTGTTACAAAAATGTTAACAGTATGTGCTAACACGACATGAACATGTGATGCAATTGAAAACTAACTACTTGATAATAATTCTTCCTGTTGCTTGTCACAAAAATTATCAGTAAAAAAAACAGCTGGTTGTTAGTTATAGTCCAAGTTATCATAGTATTAAATTAGATTGCATGACGAGTTTACATAAAACTTTAAACCAAGTTGTAGAACATGGTCATTAGCAGCTGCATCTTTCCATCCAGAAATCTCATGCATTCTGAAAAAAAAATTAATTAAGAAAAAATAGTATGAGTTTCTCTCATGAATGCATAGTTAAAAAAACTTGTTTTTTTTTTTATTCACTATTTTTATCAACATCTGAATAATACTATAATAATACTTAATTAGTAATTAAATTTTAATTAAAATATAAATGTAGTTGAGAAAACAATAGCATAAAAAGTTCTATTACAAGAAAATAAAATATAAGTTGTGCGCTGCAAATAGAATGTAATTTTTTCCATCAAAAGAAAAAGAAAAAACTTTGAAAATACTTTGCATTTTCAATATATATAGCAGAATTAAATTAACCATAAAAAATTATATTAATTAAAACCTTCATATATAAGTTATAAAGTCCTTATAAAAACTCATTGGTTGTGGTATCTTCAAGAACTGCATAGATATGCACGGGGGCCATCTGGACGAAGTGGCTGCAACCTGTAGAACACATAAATCAAGTTAATGTTCACGGTGTGGGGCGATCGCTGTTTTTTCACCTTTCCATAACATGGGAGAGCTAAAATGAAATGGTATTCTAAAATATTACTCTAATCGTTCTTGCTTCCGGCTTGAGTGACAGTCGATGAATGAAGAGTTTTCCCACAACATCGATCGTAACTTCATCGGTCGACTCAATTATTCGTTCAACCGGTTCTTCGTGTTTGCTAGACCAAGAGGATTGTCCCAACGTGAGACAGCAGGCCTCAGCAAATGGAACAAGAGAAGGGTGAAAAAGAATTGATTGAGTTTGAAAGTTGATTGGATGATAAAATCTTTTATTCAAAAGCTAAAACTCACAAGAAGAGTAAAGAATGAGATGAGGTATTATTTGTCACTCATACTCGCAGTCTTTTTTTTTTTTTTTTTTTTTTTTGTGCTCTCAAAATAAATTATGACGGTAATATTATATTAATGTTAAAAACTCTTTATTTTATTTTACAATTTAGAAGTAAGTTAGCATAAATCGCTAGAAATATAATTAATTTGTAAAATAATATATCATATATATTAGTTCAATTTGGAAGTTTTATATATAATTTTACTATTACATAATAGTTTGAATGCAAAATATAATTCAGCAATATCTAATTTTTAATATAACCATTTCGTTCATTATTAAAATCAGTAATTTCTCTATAATAATATAATCTAAAAAATATTTAATTTATATACGTTTAAACACTTTAATATTTATATTATATTCATTACATATATCGCTTATATATGAATATTTACCTCCAATAATCCAAAGGATTAAAATATAATTATACTGCATTATAATAGTTAAAAAGGGGCATTCACAAAGTCTTAAGGCCACATTTAAGGCTCGATAATTTAAAGCTTGATTTTAGACTTGCTTTTTAGACCCAAAATTTCTGGTCTTAAATTATTGAGACTTAATTGTGGCCTTAAGGCTTTGTGAATGCCACTTAAAATGTTTGGCGTATAGTTTGATCAAACTACACGATTTTACCATGTTATTGAAGCACTACAGATATAGAAGATGCTGTTGCAGAGGCGAGCGTGTATGAAAATAGACGCTAGGAGGCATCACTTGGTTTGCAAATTAAGAGTGTTACATTATTGTTTGGCCAGGCTGGCGTTGATTCATGTCGCCTGTTTTAACCAAGCTAAGCAGATGCTGTTGCTTAGCTAGGGAACTAACTGCAAAAAACGGGCTATTAACGATACAATCCTGAAATTTTCAGTACTGGTACAGAACCCCTTTTTGGTCATTTTTGGCGGCGGTACCCAAAAAAAAGTTCCATAGGGTGACCTTGAGTGACCTTTGAACTTTGACCTCCGATTAAATTGGATTTATTTTTTTTTACGAGGAAACTAAAGCAGGTACGAAAAAATTTGTCATGAACAAATGTGTTTGCAACAAACTGAAGATTCATTGTGAATTTTTGTAAAGACCCAAGTCCATAAAAAACAAAATGGCGGCCAGTGAAACTTTAATTCATGCTTTTTTACGTCACTCTTCAGCTTATTTCAAGTAGACTAGCAAACTTTTTTGTATATAATGACAATTTTTAATTGCCCGTGATTATCAAGATTAAGAAAAGTTGCTTGCTGATAAGACAACAATAACGTAAGATATTGTAATTCTTATTGATTATTTTGCCTCCTAGTGTATACGGCTTTATAAAAAAAAAATTAAAAAAATGTGATAAAAGCCTACAAATTTCAGGAATGATTTATTTGGTCATAAGGACCATAAAAAAAATTGGTTCCTAAAAAATTAAGACCCCCTTTGACCCCTGGTGACCTTCAAAAATGGTAATTGTGGAGAACTGGAAACATTTTTTTCTGATAAACAGCAGCTTCGGACGAAAATATTTCTAATACAAAATATGATTGGAATGACTGGAATTATGTCCCTGTTTTTTTTCAAAATGCAGTGTTGCCAAATAGAGCACCCACGTTGCCAAACGTGCCCTTAAAATCTGCATCTTAGGGTCACTTCATTGCAAACAATCCGTGCTTCGAATTCAAGCTTTAATATTCATTGCATGAATCATGAACTGAGATCATTAAAGAAATCCACCATAAATTTTTTAAGGTCCTCCCCCCCCCCCACACCCCCCACTTCTTCTTGAACCCTGGGGCCATTTAAAAAACGACAGTCTCTCGATATTCTTGCATATATATGATTATTAATTATTATTTTATTATATATTATATTTTATTTTTAATACTCAAGAATATCATTGGAGTGATTTTAAGAGTATCCCTAATTTTTAATGCTGCGCTGCCAAATGTTCTTGAAATCTGAGACTTATGGAAGTATTTATGTGTTATCTGGAAGAGTGCACTGCATCGTTTTAGCCACAATTAATAGACGGCCCTCGGCATGCATGTATATTTTACAATAGTCACTATACTTCAGCTTCTTCAGGATCAAGGGAAGATCCACTGATGGGGGATGGGGTTTGAAATGGAAAATGGGGGGGGTAGGATTATCTCCAGAGATACTTAACATTTAAAAAAAAAGGCACCACCGCTACCAGAACGGAGGGCTGTTTTTATATTATTTTCGGAACAAATAACTTATATTATATACAATATAATAGTCATTTTCAAATTGCTGGTATACCAAATATGTGTTGTATTAATAAAGTTACATCGCGTACTGTAAAGTGTTTTTTTTTTTTTTTTTTTTGTTTTTTTAGGAGATACAATACAATCTGTATGTTTCTTTTTTACTGCATCCAAATTATGCTACTCTGAATTTTTTCATGCAGCTTTTATTTTAGGCCAGGAACTAGTTTTAAATAATTATTTAAAGTGCGGCCACGTCCCCTGGAGGCGTCAATAGGCGTCTAGGCTCTATCATTTTATTATGGATCCAACGGGGCCAACATAACTTGCAGAACTTTCAATAATTTTTAAAAATAATTCCGGGACTCAAGGAAATGTGAAAGAATTCAGAGCAACATAATTTGGTACCCTCTATTCAGTCTATTCATTTTTGCAATAACAAATTGTCATGCAGGTTGTCCATTGATGTTACTAACTAATATGTAAGTTGTTCAGTCATTCCATAATGCAATTATTAACGTAATGTATTTATAAATAAATTTTTGTTTTATTTTTTATATAACAGTCTTAATTTATATAATATATTAATAACATACATTAACTTTTATATTATATTATAATATATAATACATGTTTAATAAATGCTAAACACGAAACCCACCCTCGGTTCTGGTAGCGGTGTTGCCCAATATTGTCCCTTTTCCGCAATAATGAGCTCTCTGCTATATCATGCATGCAGGTGAGCGCAATTGAGAGTTGTAAGTAAGTGTAAAATAAGCTCATTTTCGCGCCCATCTGAAATAGAAGATAGATTGCGGAGCATGCAGGGACGATATCTTCAAAGATAAGTTTTAAATTAGATGCGCTTTGATTACCGACAGTTGGGGACCTGAACGGGCGTTCCATATATAACATATTTCATTTTTATTACCTGCTATAGGAATTCCTCCCTACCCCACTTTTTCCATTTCAAAACCCATCCTCCCTTGATCCTGAAGAAACTGAAGTATTGTAACGTATTGTAAAATATACATGCATGCCGAGGGCCGTCTATTAATTGTGGCTAAAACGATGCAGTGCACTCTTCCAGATAACACATAAATACTTCCATAAGTCTCAGATTTCAAGAACATTTGGCAGCGCAGCATTAAAAATTAGGGATACTCTTAAAATCACTCCAATGATATTCTTGAGTATTAAAAATAAAATATAATATATAATATATAATAAAATAATAATTAATAATCATATATATGCAAGAATATCATCGAGAGACTGTCGTTTTTTAAATGGCCGCAGGGTTCAAGAAGAAGTGGGGGGTGTGGGGGGGGAGGACCTTAACAAATTTATGGTGGATTTCTTTAATGATCCCAGTTCATGATTCATTGCAATGAATATTAAAGCTTGAATTCGAAGCACGGATTGTTTGCAATGAAGTGACCCTAAGATGCAGATTTTAAGGGCACGTTTGGCAACGTGGGTGCTCTATTTGGCAACACTGCATTTTGAAAAAAATCAGGGACATAATTCCAGTCATTCCAATCATATTTTGTATTAGAAATATTTTCGTCCGAAGCTGCTGTTTATCAGAAAAAAATGTTTCCAGTTCTCCACAATTACCATTTTTGAAGGTCACCAGGGGTCAAAGGGGGTCTTAATTTTTTAGGAACCAATTTTTTTTATGGTCCTTATGACCAAATAAATCATTCCTGAAATTTGTAGGCTTTTATCACATTTTTTTAATTTTTTTTTTTATAAAGCCGTATACACTAGGAGGCAAAATAATCAATAAGAATTACAATATCTTACGTTATTGTTGTCTTATCAGCAAGTATTATGACTTTTCTTAATCTTGATAATCACGGGCAATTAAAAATTGTCATTATATACAAAAAAGTTTGCTAGTCTACTTGAAATAAGCTGAAGAGTGACGTAAAAAAGCATGAATTAAAGTTTCACTGGCCGCCATTTTGTTTTTTATGGACTTGGGTCTTTACAAAAATTCACAATGAATCTTCAGTTTGTTGCAAACACATTTGTTCATGACAAATTTTTTCGTACCTGCTTTAGTTTCCTCGTAAAAAAAATAAATCCAATTTAATCGGAGGTCAAAGTTCAAAGGTCACTCAAGGTCACCCTATGGAACTTTTTTTTGGGTACCGCCGCCAAAAATGACCAAAAAGGGGTTCTGTACCAGTAATGAAAATTTCAGGATTGTATCGTTAATAGCCCGTTTTTACTGATATTTGGTCGTTAGTTCCCTAGCTAGCTGCTGCTTGAGTTAGTCCGAACTCTAAAACATGCATGTAACCATGTTTGCTATAGCGGCTTGCTTCACTCTGTACTGTTCCCACCAACTGTTTTGCATTGTACTGCACTTTAAACAAAATTAACATTACCGTGTCAAACTTGTTATAAACTTTAAACAAGAACATTTTACTAAATTATAATTTACAAGTTTGTCTATAATCTTATAATTAAGTCTTTGTTTCAACAGTGTTTTAATAATATATACAAAATATAAATATGTATGATGTATTTTACATTCTTTCTAAAGTAACATATTTTCATGTTTTAGGTATTATTTGTTAAGATTCTCATTACATTGGATAATCATTAAAGTGCCACTTGAAAATA
Organism: Siphlonurus alternatus; assembly: GCA_949825025.1. Lineage (NCBI taxonomy): Eukaryota > Metazoa > Arthropoda > Insecta > Ephemeroptera > Siphlonuridae > Siphlonurus > Siphlonurus alternatus. Next base: position 35,946,229 of record OX463778.1, read on the forward strand.
GAATAGGTGATTCGACAGCTTACAAAGAAGAAAGAGAGTAAAGAAACGCTTTAGTTTTTATATATTTTTCTCGTTGGTATATTTTTTGTTACAGTATATATATAGGGTTTTAAATTATTGATGTAAAACGTGCTTTTATAAGTTGGCGATGTCATTGATATTAAAAATTCATACATATTTTTCTTAGCTGAAGAACAGTTTTGTTCACGATTCATCTACTGATTCTCAGCCAACTGTTAATAGAAAAAAACTGTTCTCTGCAATATATTTCTTGTTTATATCTTGATGTATTTCCATTTTTTCTCATACTTTCTAAAGTTAATGCGCCCTTTTTGTCGACCTATATTGTGACACTTGCAATATTGAATGACGCTTTTATACTTATCATTGACTACATGCATGTTTAAAAATGAAAATAATAAAATGCGATTATAATATATATATACACCTTTTTAAATCAAAGCGTAACATAAAGTAGAAAATCATATTATAAAAAGTTTTCATGGCTTCTATAGTGAGTTTATAAAAAAATACATTTTAAAATTCCCCCGCAAATCACTTTAGTTCTACGGGCTAAACACCTATATGACACCATTAACAGAAGAAAAATACGATCCCTGATATTGTTAATTTTTACAATCAAATGTGACGTTTGTTTCTACTCACGACTATGGATTGTCCGATGATTACACTCACATTTTGCTCACATAAAGTTGCTTGCGCTCTTTGTTGGATTTATTGCAGTGCATGCTTCGTCATTTACTGCCACCACGGCGTTTATATAAAAGCTTTTTATTTTCCTCACAGATGAACTAGCAACATATAAACGATCACAGTTCGTGCAAGACTTTATTGTCGAATAAAAAATAAAAAAAACATCTGTAGACTCATACTATACAAGCGCGAATCGGAACAAGAGCCATTTTGTCCATCATCACTGTAAATCATTACTGTGTGCATTTTAACAAAAATAATGATTAAATCTTTTCTAATAAAAAATATTATATTTTAACGATTAATCTCAGTTACTTCGGAATCAAAGAATATTTCCCTGTAAACAATCGAATGAAATAAATTTTAAAAAATCGAGAATGTTCTAAAACTTAATCGCTTATGGTTTGAGCGAATTCAGTCTTGCAGTTTTCTTACAACAGCTCCATTTCCGGTTTTTCGTCCATAAGGCCAATGTTAAACTTCTACCTCAGTTTTCACAAAACTGATAAGACAGATTCGCTTCAAAATTTGTATGCCACCTACTGATGGTGAGTTCTAAGTTCCCTGCAAGTCTTGTTGCATTCAGGCGGTACGATTGCGAGATATCAACCTACTGAGATTCATCCTTAATAAATATTTGATAAATCAATCAAACGTTTAATTAAAATCAAATTACCCATAAGGCCCTATTTAATTATACATATTAGATACAGACATCGGTCACACAGCTTAAGTGTAGGTCTTGTCGTGCTGGAATTACTCTCAGCCAAACAAAGCTTGCAAGAATTATTACAGCAGAAATTTCTTTTCATAACAATGCTCATATATTTTCAAACCTATTTTAATAACAACAAAACATGAATAAAATATGAGATATAGTTTGTATGTCCCTCCGTCCCAACAGCTATGTTTGTGATGTAATTACTCACACTAATCTTGACACCATTAAACATGAATCTCTTGTGTACGTGGAATAGAAATGTACATATTTTCTTTTGTAATTAACATCTGTTTTGCATTTTTGATTCTGTATTCTTCATTTAATATAATAATGAATATAAATTTATATTCGCGCATTGTTTATCTATCATGATTAAAGAAATGTTGAAGAGATTGAGGCAAAATTCTCTGAGAAAGAAGGAAGAGCGATAAAATGAAACCACTAAATACGTTTATAAATTTAAAAGGGTCGCCAAAATGGGCATGTATCCAAAATGGCATTTAGGGGAATTATTATAGATTTACACACAAAGCGTCACAATAATATGATACGATGGAGGTAAGATGCGACGATTACAACTGATGATATTATAATCTTCATGTGCTGTATATTCAGTATTAAATATATTATTTTAAACTAGTATTAAAGATACATAGTTTAATTTTATGTATAATAATGTTAAATTAATTCTATCGTTACTTAAAAGTTATAAAAATGAATGAAAAAGATAAGCAATATATTAATTAAACTAGATACGAAAAAATAAAGAAAGAAATTTTCAACTTTAAAGCTTAATTATAGTATATGTGCTATTCAAAATGAAATTTTTTCTCATTTGCGTAAAAGCTTGGTGCGATTATACACCAACTGAGTTTCAGCTCAATTGTTGGTCTGGATGCTGAAGCTCGTCAGATCTTATCACGTTGAGCAGTGAGAGAAGAGAACACGGCAAGGAGGAATTTTGGGGCGTAAGATATTTTCTCTGGCTGGTCTGCGGAGCGAAATAATGGCCCTGGGTAGGCCGCACAAGCCGCCCGATGTGGCCGTAAAGCGGAGAAATAGAGATGGAAAGCACCACCAGCCAAGAGAGCCAAGTTTTTTTTTTCTTTTCATTCTCAGCTCTGCAAAACTTTTCTACACTTTACTCTCTATCTGCCCTCCATATCCTCAGAACCAGCTGCAGTAGCCAGCTTTTATATGAGAGAAAGATGGAGAGAGTGGGAGACCATTCTCTCTACTTTGGAGGTGATAACCGTACGTATAATATAGCTCACAATAACGCCATTTCACTCGCCTGCTTGCTACGTAATATTTCTGTCAAAAAATATAGTGTGATATAAAAGATAAAGTAATATCATAAAGTGGAAAGAAATTGAATTATTGGCATTGTTGTTGTATGATAAATTAGAGTATACAACTTACTATCATAGAGTAACTCAAACTCATGCAAGCAAATTTTATATCCACGTCCTAGTTGTATAAGAAAAGCTACGTTATAGATGACAAAATTTTACTACAGTATATAAAGTATACTCATTTATATGCATCTATGCACGACAAACTACCTTACCAGGCAGTCTTCAAAATTTACATGTATCATGCAAGATATGTACTAGCTAGTATAGGCTTATTGTATGATGAATAAAGTAAGCCTGTAAAATTTGCATGTGTATATGCAAATATATAAACGTTCACGTCAAGCCATCAAAATATATTTAGATGAAAACTTAAATACGAATTTAAAAATGTACTTTAAATTCTTTTTTAAAAAAACTCTCCTTCAATTTACTTTGTGACCTTTTTTTATTTCATAAATCCTACATACAACTTGAATTTATAGAAAGCAATTCAATGTGTTGTTTCCAGTACAAGCAATTTAAAGTTTCTTGCTATTTATCTTTTTCAAGTTAGAGTAGCGTGAAGTTATGCCTGTCTGATTCTGAGTAGAAACACTGGTTTAATGGCGAACCTTGATTACCAGCCGGTGCTTACGTCACGGCCACTCTCTCACTTCACTAGTCTCACAGAACAGAGCAGCATGCAATAGGGTGCGCGTGTGTGGAAGCTAAACCCTCCTTCTTTTCAAAACCTTACTCCTTACTACCCTTGCTGAGTTGACCCAGAGTTTTATTTTTATTTATATATATTTTTTTAGCGAAGAGGGCAGCAAACTTCTGTTTATAGCACAGGCAAAATCACTTGCCATGATGGGGGAAAAAAAAGAAGAAAAAATATCAGCCTTTTCACATCAGTAGCTATCATCTCACTGGACTCTGTATGCATTATATATGTACAAAAAAAAAGGCAAAAGGTTCTAATCTAAAGGCAAAACATACATGGGTGTAGCAAGAAAGTATCAAACAGATTTTCAGGATCTTCTTTACATAGAGAGGTCAAGAAGATGACACGGTTTCATCGCATTCAGTCTGATAAGAAACCTCTTTGCCGGCTTAGCACGTTCAGTTCCTTACATCATAAGCTTTTATTTATTGTGCTGTACAGAATACCGAACCGTGCAAACTATTGTTGGCCATCATACGTGGTCAGCTCAAACGATATCCAATACAATATAAAGGAACTACCTTTCTTTTAACGAGATTCCTGCAAGCAATTTCTCTGTAAATAAAAAAGTTAATAAATTTGAATAGTTTTTTTTTTAAACATGAAAGAGAATGAAATATAATATATTTTAAGAATAAAAGCGTAAAAAAAATGTGAATTCAATGCAAAATCTTGTATACCGTAAATACAATATTCATTTTTTTATCAAGTTTGATTTAAAATATATTTTAAGAGATTTTAATTCAATGTAGAAATTCAATTTCTTTATACTTTATATGGGAAAGACAGCACTTGATTTTTAGTGAAAAATCTGTGATCACACCGCTCTAAATTTTGCTTTTTATGTTTTGGTCTGAGAAGAATTGCTCAGTTAATTGACTGTGCAGTTAATGTTAATTTTAAGCTGCTACAAGGAACCAATCAATCCTGCGGTCTGACCCTGTCAGCACCATGAGTACCACCTTCTTCCCGTCTTTTCTCTGCCTGGTTTACTTGGTACATACAATGCACGAGAAACTAAGCAGGCTTTGAAAATTAATGCGACTCCCTCTTAGTTAAAAATTAAATACATAAAAGGAGCAAATTATAATTTATTTTGATTTTCTCTCAATTCTTTCAGTAGAGAAATTAACAAAGATAGTGGCTATATCTGCAGAAAATTGATTAAATTAAGCATATATATATTATATTATAAAATTAATTTTTATTTTGAATAGTTACTTAAAATGATAAATATATTCTTCCAATAATTTATTTAAATTGGAAAAAATAAAATACGAAAGAATCTGAAATATATATATATATTATATATAATATTACATATATATTACATTATATATTTGAACTTGAAGTTCAATCTACTAAACTTTCTTATCGTATGTTTGCAGAGTATCAAGATGGCGGTGATGCGTAATAGTAAATTTTTACGTGCTTGGATATTCGGTGAAGTGTGGCACCAAGCGGGCAGGGGATGAACAGCTGATGATGGTGATGAAATGTTATCGACTGGCCCAGACTCGTCGTCGTTCGCCGCAGCGTTGTTGAGAACAATGAATCTCCGCTCAGCGGGACGGAGGAGGCACCAAAATAATCCAGCATTACAAGCTTTGTTGGCTTTGTTAACTGCTGCTAGCTTGGATGACTTCACTTGTGTATTTATATATTTAATATATTATTTCTTAATTAATTCATTATTAAATTGTATTTATAATTATTATATAATATGAAAATTTAACTTACAATGTAGAGATAAAGTTTTTAAATGTTAAAGTAAATTATTAATTTTTTTAATATTATAAATAATAGTATTATTATAATTAATATTATACCTTATAATTAAATTTATATTAATGTAAATTTTAATTAATATAATAACATGTTACATTTTTTTTAAAAAAATTATAATGATGGTTGCAATGCAGCACTACATTGTATGTAAATGAACGCAATTACGGTCTATGGAGTGTTGACCACGCCCCCTTGTGGTGACGTTCCCTTCAGGTGGCCTACATTACAGGGGTTGAGGGCCCCGCCCCCTTTGCCTAGGTGACAATTTCTTTTATTGCGTACAAAGTTTATGGTGACAACGAGTGTAATGAAAATAAAACGATCCGGATGAAATGGAACTACTCTCGAAGTTACAATAAAAAGTTTATAAATGTTACAGTCATGTATATACAGATGTACTTCATTACGATTTTATATTTATTATTCTTTTTACATCATAATGTATTTCAATTTCCTAAACTGAAAATGGACTTAAAAAAATAATTAGAAATGTAAAATATTATACCTTATATATTGTTATAAATAAAATTATAAATTACAACTACAAACAAGAAAATAACAATTTAGAGTTAGTTTAAAAGTTTTTTTTTTAAATTGCCTTCGTGAAAGTTGTAATTATTTTTTTCGTTCGCCAACATTCATCACAAAGTCAAGCTAGGGCAGGGACATCCCTCTGGTCACAAAGTTTAGTCACCAGCAATACTCGGAAGACGCCAAGGTGGCTGCAAATCTTGCGTGCTCTTTGACCTTTCACATGCTGATAGGATCGTCTCCGGGGACATACTTGACCCTCGAACCACAAGAGGCGGATATCTCTTCTCCCTTCCCTTAACCCTTGAATCTCTTTGCATCAAAATTTTGAGATGACCGAAATAAAAATGAAACTGTTAATAAAATATCGATCAATAATAACAAATATAATATATTCAAGTTAATAAAAGAATTTTATATTTCATAAAACATAAAATGGAAGAAACAACAATGATAAAATTTAGATTTTTTTAATCGTGCATGCATTACTTTAATCACTTTTCGGTACAGCTAGTACCTCTATTAAGATTTAAATCACCTCTAATTACCTCAAAATGTAGCTCCACAGCAGCACACCTGTGAGGTACCACGGTTAGCACTTCTTCACGCGATCGTGCGGCAAGTGACAGTGTCACCTCTGTTTTGACTTTTTGGCACCGTCTCATGATACGCCTGCCTCCTTCCTCCTGGTCCAATTCCCACATCAACAGACACTCCCTTCATTCTCCTCTCATCTTGACACACACACAACGAGATAAGAAAGAAAACTCTGCCAAAAAAAATTTGCCACCTCTTAAATTTTTTTTACCTGATATATTTTACACTTGACTTTGACAGTTTTAACTCTTTTTTATGGCATTTTGATATTTATTATTATGTTGACAATAATTTACTGTTGTAAAAGTCATGTAAAGATTATTGTAAATTTAACTTTATGTTATAATATAAAAATGATTTCTGTTATAAAAAACTTAAAATTTAATTTATTACTTTTGTTACTGCTTCTGAATTCTAATATTGTGATTTTTTTTAAACGATATTCATTTTTTAATTAATGAGTACTTAGCGTGTTTAAAAAGAAAACTGACTGCAATGAGCCTGGGGGGTCTTCAAATAACACCACTTAACCTAAACTTAACCTAAGACTGTCTTAGCGCAACAATAAAGAATACGCTAAGACTGTCCTAATTTTAAGATTGTTGTAATTTGTGTTATTTGAAGACCCCCCTGATGTATAATTATGTTTCACATAAAAATACGCTTAAACATAATTACACAATCTGCTGTGCGTGCTGTATATGTGATATCTCCTTCAGTCCACGAAGGTTGCATGTTGAATAAGATGGAGAAGCGATATAAATTTATTAATTCTCTTTCATCAAAAATAAATGTAATTCTCGTTAAAAAAATATACATATAAAAAAATCGTTCAAAATTTAATTTCCTTTATAATTATTGAATCCTTTTTGTTCAAAAGAATCTCTGATCTTTAGATTCAATATTATATCCAATAATGTAATATATTTCTATTAGTTTTGTTAAATTTCCTTTTAACTTCGTGTAATTTTTTAAAATTGGTTTATATCAATTCATATCCTAAAATGAATATAATATACAGAAACTAAAAAGCTTTTAAAATAATGATATTCTCCTAAATTTATACTATCATATAGCAGCATAAAAATTAATGTGATTTACGTTACAATGATAACATTAGTTGACAATGTTTCACTAACTAGAGCGCCACGCTGCTGCTATGGTTGCACGACTCGCCATGACACGACTGGTAATGAAGTGTGCTATTGAATTACACGGAACGTGCATGCACGCCGCCGAGCTACAATAAACTCACTGAAAAATCACCTATATAGCAACAGTCTGTTAAACCAGTTAAATATACAAGAATTTTAACGATAAATTATTTGCATAAAATCAAAATACTTCTGTATATTTTTTTCCAGGTAATCAAATATTAAATTTATCTACTGGAAGTTAACTACCAAATTTTAATAATTAATTATAGAATTTGCTTTAAAATTAATTGAAAACTCAAATTCTTTTCAATTGAAATTTAAATTAAATTATGATTAAATTAAATTCTTTGCAAATCTTCAAGCTTGAAAATTGGATATTGGTAGTTTTAATCTTCATTGATTGTTACTTGATTAATTTTTTTTACCATAAATCTCAAATACTTTATGGTTCACAGCCAAGGGACGAAGAAATGATGAAAGACAACTCAGTGTATCTTTTAGAGCTATTTCATGAGTGAGCCATAAGAATAGTAATGTCATAAGATAAATGCATTTTCTTGATCCCCCGAGTCTCTTTGACCTACATTCTGAAATCGCATTAAAAGAAAACTTTTTAAATTAATTTTTTTAACGAGATAAGAACAATAATTATGTTTATATCATTGCTGCAATACAATACAAAATTTATTCTACAGCGTATTCACAAAAAAAAAAAATAAATAAATAAAATAAAATAATAATAATAAAATTGACATGGCTTTTAGGCTACAAATTTTTAGAAACTAATTTATATCGCAAGTTTCAAATCTAAATTGGGGACTAAACTTGGTACTATCAATTCATATAATAATGTAAAATCTATGCAGTACTAAGAATATTGCGGATACCTCCGCTTGCTATAAACAAATTCAACATTTGACGTGGTTTTTATGTTACCTATAGTACGATTTAACAAACATTACACTGATAATACAAAACAATATACTAAAATTGTGATAATTTATGTTATAGAAAAAAATCATTTTTGCTACAGTACGTTTGAAATGAAACGTGAAATTAGAGCGATCAGCAACAAAATAATCTACGTTAATAAACGTGCTGATTTCAACAAAACGTTGTAAAATTTTATGTGGAAAAAATCTCAATATTTTTAAAAATAGAAATAACAGCTACTGGTGCTAAAAATAAGAAAAAATAAATAATAATATGAGTAAAGACAACCTTAAAAAAACTAAACTTTTAATATTTAATGTATAAAATCTGAAATTATGTGAGAAAAAGTTAAAAAATGTAAAAGTTATGCTTAAGCATTTTATTAAAATAAGCTTTTAGCATAAAATTGAGATGACCTATATCGATATGCTGTGAAGTGACCTTCGCAAGAAAATATGTAACATTGTAATTTGAACTCACGCAAGTATTGACATGCTAAATTATATCGAGCACCATGCAGGCTCAAGTGATTGCACGCTGCGACTATAATCTGTGCGACATGCGGGGGACAGCACGATAGCCGTTGGGCGGGACGTGTCAACTGTGACTGAAATAAGGCGCGAGAGACAGCCAGCTGCATGTTGGCTCTGGGCCCAAGAGGACCGTAACTCTCCCGCGAGTCGCGCCCCCGCAACCGCATGCACGCACTCGCTAGCCCGCCATATTTTATCCATCATACTTGAAGTAAAAAAATATCAACTTCCTTTCGCATCATCTTTTTATACAATATTTTTTTACAACACCGTATAGTCTAAATTTACTTTTTTTTTTTTTTTTTTTTTTTACATTATGATATTCAATTTTTAAATATTTCAATATTGAAACAAAAGTATTATAAAAGTATTATATAATATGAAATGTTTACATAGTAAAAAGATAGTTTAAACGGTTCACTTGAATATCAATTTTAAATTTGCATTATTTGACATTATATGTATGTATATAGCTTTACTGTGTATTGTGTAGCATGTAAAATTGATATCCCTGTTTTTAAAATTAATGCAACAATATCATTAAAAAATAAAGATTATTTTATCATGATTACTGAAGAACCATAATTTCCATTTCTTAACTACTATATTAAATATAAGCATCTAAATATTTATAACGAAAATATCGTTTTAATTACCATATATTACCATATATTCTTACATAAAAATATCACGCAATATTTAAATTGTTCATTTATAAATAATCGCTGATATATAAGCTACATAATATCATTTATACAGTAAAAGTTTCAATTTTACATAAATATATAATATATTATACCGTCAGAGAGCCTTTCTCTCAATAAATTGTGTGACAAAGCATGCAAGTGTAAGGGACAGTCGGTGCCTGCGGGTCAGGGGTTGGTATGTCCGAGGTTGACATCTACGTACGTGTCCTCAGGGTCCAGCCAGCCGACAAAGCGACCAGTCACTCAAGTTTACTCGCCTGAGAGGCGGGCGGAGGAAGAGGAGGAACAGCTACTCTCGTCGTGTGCGGGCCGGTGGAGCAGGCGAGGCGGCCGCTGTTGCTGCTGCAGCGAGCTGCGGGGGAATTTCCCGCCTCCTCGGCCGCAGCAGCCCCCAAATCTTGTCATGTAGGCGGTCATGGGGTAGCAGAGATGATAGCAGCGTCTCTGAATGTGCCCCCGGGGGCGGCAAGTGCCCCCTGCTCATGCTACGACGGTTACTTTCGTATGACGGGCGGGCCGCCGTCAGATTGTGTTGGTGGGCAGGCAGGCACTGTACCAGCGTGGCGCTCACGACTATCACCGCGCCCTCACTGAGCCAACATCACCTCTACCAATGCTACCATCTAACGCCGCTTGTAGCGCATGCGCTCCATTAAAAACACGCTAACAGTCTGAGACACGAATGTCAATTTGGCGAAGAAATTGACTGAGCATTGTGATCATCATTGCGTGATTACACCGCATATCTCAAACCTCAACAAGTCAAAAGAACAAAGGAGTAAATTGTTTGTAGCTTGTCTAATGAATCGTTACTTTTAAACTAGCACGCTCTATTATAAATTTCACTAATATCATAATTGCTTACCTATTAACAATCTTTCTCTATCATGTGTCTTTATGAACAAATATGTATTTATGCATAATATTGCTTTATTTATATTAATTTTATAGTATGATTTTTTTTTTTTTTAGTTTAGATGAAAAGAACCTACAGGAAGGATACAGAGAGATGAAAATCATGCAAGAGAGAAAAGAGAACAGGAGAAGTAGTATGACCGCATTCTCCGAGTTGCTGGCTGAAATATAGGACACGCCACAGCGGAGCAAAAAAGTTAATCTCATGATTGAATGAACCAGAGGCACAACAAAAATAACATATGGACGAACAAAAAGCTTACGTGCAACCAATGTATTGTTTCTTTACTTAAAAAAAAATATATGTTAGCACTTTATTATTTACATAAATAATAAAAATAATGATTTTCATTTGCTCTACTTTCACATCTGGACACAAATTTTTGCATTTGCAGTTTTAAAAAACAAAAAAAAAAAAAAAAAAATATATACAGTAAGAAGAACATGTAAATATAAATTTGCTTAATATATATTAGAGCATAAAGATATATATATATATATATAATTATTTATGATCATGTTATTTTTGTTGTCAACAAGTATTATAATTTTTTTAGTAGCTAGAATTCATACTACAAACATGAATAATAAGCATAAACATATCTGTATCAAATATAGCATATCTAAAATCCCAAGATAAATTACAACAATCATGCAACAACATTAATAAAAAGCATACTGCTATAAGCTTATGTAAGCATAAACATGCAACAAATAATGCATTATATACACTTCTGATTTTTGTCATAGTTTTAAGTGTATTTTGATACTCTACAACATAACATATAATAACATATGAAATTGGTACGATATTATTAGATTATAAAAGTGATTACTATGTTTGTATTTTATAATTATTAAACAAGAATAGAGATATAAAATTTATATAGATCTAGATTATTACGTATAGTATATACGGTAAACATGCTTAAAGATAATCATGTGTTTTTATGTTTGAATTTTAATTGTTACGTCTTGAATTATAATGAGTTTGAAATTTATTTTATTGTCAAGACAAGATAACTAATATTTAAATTGTGTGTTTGTAACATTTACGTAACGTTTTAATTAAAATATTATGTATTATTCTAATTAATATAAGGAGAGAATAATTTTTCAGCCTGAGCTATAGGCAACTGTTTTGACACGCAAGACACGCAAGTTGCATCACGCTGAGGAATAAGGGGCACTGAAAAAAATTTGTTTTTAAATTAAAAGGTGTTATAATGAAAAATAAAAACTTTTTACGGCTGAATGTGTAGTTGTACTTGAAATAATAATAAATTTTTAATTACATGCAACTTTTGATATTTAATATTATAATATTATATTTTAATTATTATTACTAAAGTTAAATAGAAGATTTCAATTTAAAAAAATACATGTTTCTGAATGGTGACCTTACTTGAAAAATACAAAGAAGATAATACAATAAAAGTTTAAACAAACCTACTTGTAGAGTCAATATTAATTTACATTAAAAACGTTGAAGTTGCTTCATGTATGAAATTGCAGACATTCAAGTACTCATGTCAATTCTTTTTTTTTTTTTTTTTTTTTTTTTTTACTGTGCAACTGTAGACTGTAGACTTGTATGTATTACTTGCTTTTGCAATATATGTAATTTGATGCTTCGAGTGCACCATGTCTCTATATGATATTAACCTGTGTATGAAAGTAAATATGACTGCACTATGATTTATCCTTGAGTGTCCCGAAACGTTGTAGAATATTAAATTTACTTTGTTGAAAAGTAATGTAATTTGTTTTCTAACTTGAACTAGAAAAATATACTCTTGGTTTATTTGTAAGAATTCTACATTCTTAATTTGACCCAAATTTTATTTGGGTGAATTATGTTTCTATTTATTTTAAAAGTAAAGTGAATGCATTTATGCCAACAAATATATTATGTAATATTTTTAAGTTGTAAAATAATATTTGAAAATTATTTAGAGTGGTTAAGAACGTAAATCCTTGCAAATTCCTTACTGATAAAAGGCTTAAAATAGTTTAGTTTGAGTTAGGAATGCTATAATAATGCAACTTAATAACGTGCAAAACTTCTACACAAGATATTAATTATTCTAAATGAATAATTGATGTAAACTTTCGTTCATTGTTCTTGAAATCAACACAAAATAAATTGTTTCCTTTAAACCCAAAACTTATTGTTTTATATATACATTTACGATAGTGTATTATTTTGCGTGCAATACTATAATAATAAGCCCGTGCTATGTACATATTTTATTGTGTAAAATAATTTTTATATATAATATATAATTGCGCATGGCGGCCATGAAACATCAGCAGTGCATCAATTTAATTAAATATATACATTTTTTATGAAGTATATAGAATTTACAGCATCAGCCGAGCCACAAAAGCAAAGAAGTAAAAGAAAAAAAAATAAATAAATAACATTTAAATTATTCATAAGGTTTGCCAATTTAATTTATATGTATAGATAATTGCGGTATGGTGCATATAAATAATAATAAAAATATTTAAAAAAGCTTATTGAACTAACGGTATTGGCACCGACCGTTTTGACGTAGGTGACAGTTTCGCTCGTGGCGTCAGTGTAGGCCCTCCTGAAGCGGGTCCTCCGGGCCTGCGTGAGGGTCTGGGGACACAGGAGGATGCCCTGCGCACCACACACCAGGTGCCCACGTTAGCTACACTCACTTTGTGGGCCGGCAGCGCTCAGACAATAGCGCTAGCAGCAGGCAATGGCGGACGGGCGGGGCACACCACAATACAAGCTAGAGTTTTATACAAACAACACAAACACACAAAAAGTACCACTGAACAACAAGAAAAGTGAATAATTATATCAATTTTAACTTTAAATTTTTAAATTTGTAATGCAGACTCCAAACTTTTTAAAAGTAATTTAAATTATGCTTGAATGATTTTTTATCACTTCGTGATACGAAAACAAAATAATAATTGCCATGATATAAAAAAATAGTCAGTGATTTTAATACTTTAATTAATAAGTATACAGTTAAGAGAGTAATTTATATTTTTCCATGATGTAATTATTCTTTTCGTTTTAACAAGATAACAAGCATTCCTAAAAACACAAAGTTAGCGATAAAATTAGAAGACAGTTACAAGCTAAATGTTAATTTAATATAAAAGCTACAAGAATATTATTTAAAAAAGAGCAATTATATTAGAGGTTTTTAAAGAAATGTAAGGTTGGAATTATATTATAATGAATTATGCCAGCATAATTAATTAAACATAACATCACATAGATACTTTTATTACATAAAAAAAATATTATACTGAGCACAATATGCCAATACAAAAAAAAAAAAAGAAAGAAAGAAAAAAGGCTCCTACCGAAAGAAAAAGAATAACAATTCATTATAATTAGGAATATCTAAAGAATATAAAAACAAGCTTTTAAACTTAAAATTTCAAATTTTATTAGTTCAATTTTCAGTCATAAAATTAAAGTCTTTCTATTAGGCTTGTTTGATCATCATCAAAAATTTTGTATAAATATATAATGCAAATTATTTGAATCACTAATACATAAAATTTTGAATGTATTGAATAAATTTCATTAAATTGTGCTTTAATAAAGCAAATTTGCAGAGTGAATAAAAGAGAAATAAAAAATAATTAATGAACACGATTATGAAAAAGTGCGTTACAAAAAACAAACAAAAAAGTTATTATTATATAAAAAAAAAATGTCTGATGACAGCAAGTTATAGCACAGCAAACGTTGACATAAAAAAGAGCAGACACAATAAACATGCTGAAAGAGAGAGAAAATTTAAAATGTAGAAATTTATATATTTTATAACAAAATTATTGTATAATTTTTTTTACCCTTTGTTTTGAAACAATGGAGAATAGTTGTAACCAGAATGTATATGCGAGTCTGAAAATAGCTTATTATTTATTTATTTTTATAAACTTGGGAATTATTTATAATCAGCTTCAAAGTTACCAAAATTCATTCAACTTTAAATTGGTAATGTTATAGTATAGCAGCATACGTGAATGGATTCACAGCATAATTTGTTGTTAAAAAAAAAAAAAAAAAAAAAAAGAAAGGGGGATTTTGTCAGAAAATAACATTCCACAAAATGAATACTAATAACTTTATATATGCATCTTGTATGGTATTAGACTTTTTAATTTCTTTTGAACACACGTAGAGTTAAACGTGTACAGAATGCATATTATATGGAACGTAAAGCTGAACATAAAAATGGAGTTTCTCAAAAGCATGGACTTACGAGATAATGCAAGCCTTGAGCAGTTTTAGAGAAGACAATTTTAAGAAAAGATACAACGGTAGAAATTTGGTGTTTTTCAGGAGTACTTTCAAGCTTGAAAGTACTCTATTCTGCACTATAGTCCCATGGTTTTCTATAGTGGTAGTATTGTAGAATTAAATTAGCTACTCGAACCAAGACTTTTTTTTTTTTGTAAAGATCTTCTTGATCTCTTCTTGATAACTATGACGACATTCAACTATAATACCATGCAAGATCCTCCTCCTCTGCAATGCGCAACCTCCCTCTACTCTCCACACAGTTTCCTCCCCCGCTTCTAGTTTTCTGGAAGTAGTGGTGGTGGTTGGTCCTGGAAAAGGATGGCCATCATTTCCCGCCTCTTTCCTCTCATATCTTTCCAAAAAGGTCTGGTACGCTACAGCCGCTTTATGGACACAGATTGTGTATATTATGGTAGAGTTCCAAAGACAGAGTAATTTTAGTTTCTGAACCTTTCCACCAACTCTTATATTACCGTATATTAAATTGAACATATCAACGTTACTTTTTTCTTTCTCGCGTGTTGACACAAAGATAAACTAAAAAGCATGATGGTGGAACGACTAGAACATGTGTGCTACTGTCGCCGCTTTACTACCACTATGTGTTGTTGACTACTGCTATTTTTTTGTTTTTTATGTTGTGTCTCGACTTGACGATGAAAAAAAAAAACTTTTCTAGACTCTTTTGATATAACTTTTACTTGGTCTGAATAAAGTTTCATCTAAAACTTTTTAATAAACTCTCTTTCACAATAGCACAATAAACTTAACAATTGCTGTAAATAGAAAGTTGTAAATATTTAATAACTTTTTTATTATTTATTATAAAGAAAATTAACATACAAAAAATAAAATATTTAACGAATTCATATTTTTATATAAATTAAAAAGTTCTTTGTTTGTATAATTAATTAAAAAATTACAACTTAAAGCAAGTGACACCTCTACTGTATTACAATGTTTTAAACAATGTATTAAAATAAATAAAAAAATTCCTTAATTAATGTTATAAAATAAAATATAAAACAGATTAGAGAAATTTAAAAAAAAAAGAGGATAGACTTTTAGATTTACCAAAAATAAATGGGTCGAGACTGCAAAAAAATGACATATATTTGTACATCTGTTTCTACATTAATCTTTTTTTTACTCCTTCTCCTCTTGGGTAGGAGATAAAGATGATATCAGTTGATGGAGATGTCACTCGTCCTTGACCTAAATTTCTCCCTCGTTGTGTCAAAGTGCTAGTCGCGTGGCCAGGCTGGCAGTAACCTCTGAACTTTGCAGTGTGCGTGTTCTCTTATGCCGTGGGGTAGAGTAGGAAGAAGAAGAAGATGGGACGACGGAGAAGAAGGAGTAGGACCAAATACAAATAGCTCCCTCGGTGATGCCACCGCCATGGAAACTCCTCGACTCGAATAACAATTCTCTACGACAAAAGGATACTGTACACGTTTTTATAAAAAATATATATAAAAAAGTAGTTTTTTTCATGCGTGCAACGTCTTATCTCAATTACAGGAATGATCACAGACGCAAGGGCAGAGGGTGGGAGGGAGGGTGGGGGGGGACGAGGTTGCTTCTTGATTGAGGCTTAAAGTTTCAGAAATCCCCACCAGCCAGCAAGGCAAGATCCTTACTTTGCGCTGTGACAACATTGAGTTACACGTTTTATGGCAGACAAAGGTTTGTTATCTCGAAATATTTTTGGCTGTCTCTAATTGAATGTAAAAGAATTGTTTACTCAAGTTGATAATTGATATCTAAGATTGGTTACAGAGACAACAATTTTAAGATTTACTCTGATATAGTAATTGTAGTTGACATTAGTTAATTGAATAAGTTTTGAAGATAAACTACTAAAGAAAGTATAGTGAGATAATTTAAAACATTTTAAACAAATTATCATGCATGGTATTGTCAGAAATTATTCACTCGTGTATGTACAGTCCATTTAAAATACACCTTTACAACAAAAGGTTTTTTGTAGTCAACAATTCAAAGTTCAATCTTTCTTATTCTCTTCGTACAGCTCTAATTTGTCACCGCTTGGTCACCTTCTCGACTTCCGATACCTTCCTCTCTCTGCCCCACCTGCTTGCTTGCTGACGCAGGCGGCCGTCAAGTAGAGGGTATAGGTATGTTGTAAAGGTGTATTTGAAATAGACTGTACTGTACGTCACAAAACTCTCGTCCTCTTTGGAAGATTTATTGTCTAATATTAATACATTATAATTACGATATTCATTAAAATTTCATGTTAATTAAGTAAAAAACGTTGGTATAAAAAAATTGATGTCATAAAAATATAACATTTATTAAAAAAAACTAATATAACATAATGAAAGTTAAGTATAAAAGTTAGAAGTGATCACCACAATTTTTTTTATTCCAATATTATATGAAATTGCTAAACGAGTTTTAAAAAAAATTGCTAACCTCAGCTCTTACATGACTTTTATTCTTTCACATTCTTTTCTAGAAGACTGGTATATTTGTGCGGTCGGTTAAGTTATTCTCTCAAGTCAATCCTATCTTGTGGGATGACCGTGCTAGCATTTTACTGCCTTGATCGTGGGGCTAGCAATGAGAATTTCTTCCGTGATGTTGCTGCTCCAGAGGGTTACCGCATGCTCAGCACACTTTGCTGGCCAAGAAGACATAAACTCTGCCTTCTTCGTGAACATCGTGACTCTAACTTCGTAACAGTTTTCCAACTTGCCCCGAGGACCTATAGTCGGGCGACATCCTCTTGGAAGACTTTTTCATCTTTTTTTTTTTTTTCTTTTCGTTGTTATCACGCGATGCAGACAGTCTAGCAGGACACTATTGTAAGACACGCAAGGATTAATCTTTTAGAAAATGTGTCCCACTTAATTTTTATATTCTTTTTTTTCTCTCTCTTACACACTCTCTAAGGGATGTTTCAAACCTAAAATAGTCATATACTTAAATAACATGTTATACTTCATAAAATTTTAATTATATACTTAAACATAATATATATTATATGTATAATGTCACAATTCAAGTGCAAGATAAAAAGTATAGTATAATATATTTTTTTTAGTTAAAAAAATATGTTAGTTAATAATTATATTAGACGGTTAATACTAATTTTTGTTCGAATTAGCATTGAGATGATCCAGGTATTATCACTACTTGGCCCCTCTTGTCTAACAACAGCTGGGCAGGTAAAATAAACCGCAGTAATGACTGGAGCGACGACGACGTGAGCAGCTTCCTCGTTGCCATGGTTACCAAACGACGCACCACAACACGCGGTCATGCGTACTCCTCCCTAGGCCAGTCATTGTGGCCTGCTTGCGTCAGCGGCCCCCTCAATAACTTATTTATACTCCACTGGCCTACCACACGTTCTGTGGGGCTTTGTTTCTAACCACACAAATTATGACAAAATGAATTTCATATGAGAATTAAAACAAAATATCTCATAACATTTGAAGAAGGAAAAAAAATATACTAGAACAAAAATTGTTCTCAGTATTAGAAAATGTATTCTATTTAGTTTTTTATTGAATATTTATCATTGTATTTTTTATTGAAATGTTTGCTATGTTTTGTACTTGCTGGTATAGATTGCAAGTCAAAAGACGTGCATGGTATTCTATCAAGATGGTGCTATATTGTGCTTCATGCAAGTTCGGCTGGATTGTGAACGGTGGGATTTGGAGATACTAATAATACGATAGTGCAATGCGGCATACAGAAGAGTGTCGCTCGGATTTAAATATCTCTCTCAAATGGGCTATAAGAACCAAGATTATACGAATGACTTTGGCAAATGACCGAAAAAAGTATAATCAGATAACAATTTAGAATCTTGCACTTGAAAATAAATAATATTACTAAAATTAATAATAAAGGGTTTAAGAGTAAAATAAATTACCCTGAATTACTTTGACAATTAAGTAATTGCGTTGATAAAGCGCCTAGATTGGATATTTAATTAAATCAGTGTGTTTGTTCGGCCCCTTGCTGGCTTTCCGGGTGCAGTAAGGCATCTAAGCGACTAAGGCGGTGGCAATGAGGCACATTGAGCCCACTTTGCCTCGCCGCTTTTTGCTGCAATGCGCTGAGCTAGCGCGGGCGACCCGATGAATTACTAATGTTCTCCACCGCTCGAGCTATACTAGATCGTTTCTTGTTAATAATCCATACCGAATCACAGCAGCAGTAGAAACCCTGCAATCTGCCAACTTTCTACAAATATACAACACTAATTTAATGACCTAGAAAAAAGGTAAATCCCTTTGTGGCCTCAAAAACATATTGTTTAAGTCGGGCATCTGAATTACCGCTGCTGCTGCATTCTGTAATTCAAAGAAAAATATATATGATGTTAGTGTGCCGCTTAGTACCTGCTTGAACTGTCGGATGGCGCCATTGATCCGTAGCGAGTCGGCAGCAATACCAGCAATGCCTTCTCCTGGTTCCCGTAACTGCCGAAGTGAGGCGCTAGGCATCGGATGGTGGCAGTGAATACACGAGGATTCTGGCTGTGAACTCTGGCGAATGATGCGTGAGCTACACGAGGAGGGCACCATGTGCTCTCCTCGAGGAGACGAAGTGAGCACCACTGGTAGCGTCATATCACTCGTCATGATGGTGGGAGCTCCTGAATGGTGAGCAGACCGCACACTTTCTCGAGATGCGGATCTTGCGAGAGGTAGTAGCGAGTGCTCGCAACGGCATCGTGAGTGCTGATTCGGTACCAAAAATGACGAACGCACTCTACAGTGAGGGTGTTCTCCTGGCACAACCATGGGGATGGGCAGGGGAGCAAGGGCGCTGGACTCGCTGGTGCGACGACAGTGCAGCTCGAGGTCCGGCATAGAGCGGGCCGATTCCTGCGGTGATGACACCCCGGCCAGGTTGAGCATGTCTGGTCGCAGGGATGAGCACTCTTCGGCCTCGCTGATCGCGCACCCTGCCGAGAGCACGGTGAGCGCGGGCGAGGGGGGAGCCTCATTGCAGGAGGTGGGAGGAGGCAAGAGGCTGGAACTGGAGCCACCACGAGGGGACGGACCTGGCGAGGCATACGGCGGGGGGAGCAGTGTCTCGCTAGAGCCCACACGCCGCAGCAGACCCTGGCTCGCCGCACTCGCCATGCTCAGCAGGCGGCCACAGGGGCTGGCGGCTCCGCTACTTTCATGTTACTCGGCTTCATCAGGACCACTCCCCCTTAGTCACGTCTGCAAACACAAAACACGCACAATGTTATAACACGAACATCACACGTGGATTCAAACTTTGCTTTTGCATTATTAAACACGTCAATAGTTGAAACTAACCATAGAAACAAATATAGATTTTCTACAATAAAATAAATTTACTACGAGTTATGTTCCTGTGTGGAGCTAAAATATATTTATAAATATAATGTTGAACGATTTAAGCTTAAAGTTTCAAGATAATATAAAGTGTATTAAATTACAAAATTTTTGTATTTATGCAAGCTGTTTAATCTCAAGATATTCAACGAAAGACAAGTTGGGCCTGAGGTCCATTGACTTTGAAAATATAAACGAAATGTATGTGCTTTGTAAAAAAAAGCCTAATACTTATTCATCCTGCAAAGATTTGACATTTAATATATCAATTGTTTGTTACTGATGATAAATCTTTATTAACAGTTATGAAACCATCGCGTTAAATTTATTTTATTCATAAAATATCATAACATGACATTAATCAAGTAAACGAACTACTACTTCATGTACATGTTTAGAAAAAAATGTATATATAAAAAATATCATTGCAGTTGTAAAATTCATTTGGAATTGATATTGCACCTAACAACATAGGCAACTTCTTAATCAGACGTGACGTGCGGGTTGCCTACCTCCTCTACCTCCACGGGTGCCTACAGCGGACGTGCTACAGACAGCTGACATCTCTCTCTCTCTCGCTTGCGGCTGTTTACCTGCAGATAACTGGGGCGGAGTAATTGTAGCCAACACCCACAACAACCACCGTGTACTGGATGTACTGTGTACTTACATACAATAGTACATACATGGCACTCAGCGAAATGAGAAATGAGCATTAACATGAAAGAATAAAAAAAATATATGCAATTTTAATGATTAACTAATTAAAGCAATGAACATTGCAGTAAATATCATAACTATTATGTAACGTTACATTATATGTAATCCTATTAGTAAGCAAACCAATTCATTGGTGTAATTTTAATTACTTTATATA
Organism: Siphlonurus alternatus; assembly: GCA_949825025.1. NCBI lineage: Eukaryota > Metazoa > Arthropoda > Insecta > Ephemeroptera > Siphlonuridae > Siphlonurus > Siphlonurus alternatus. The sequence goes on from OX463778.1 coordinate 35,967,426, forward strand.
AGTTTAATATTATTTCAATATTTAATTTTGTATTTTAACTGTGTGTTTTTATTTCCAATTTAAATGCATTATCATAATAAAGTTATTATAATATTGAACAATTATTAAAACAAATTATTTTACGGTATACTGGTCTAAAAAAATATTACTTTACACTCTATTTGTAAATTGTCGTGTAAGTTATAAGAGACACATTCCAGCATTGTATAATTTATAATAATGAGTCCCAACTGTCTACAAAACCATCTGTCTCTTCTTTATGTGAAGAAGCTAAGAGAAATAAAATAATTTATATTTTGTACTTTTGTAGACAGTTATTTTCTGTCACAATTTCTTTCTTTCTTTTCTAGATAAATTTATGCTTGATATAATTTTAGTCTCCCCCCATTCCTGTCTTAAATTGGCGAACCAACCATCGTAACTTTTTGGTTATTAATATAAATAAGAGATCATTAGAGGAATGAAAAAATAATAATTTGACTGCCTGTCTTTTTAAAATTTTATTACTAGTGATGACGTGGAATGGAAATGATAATTATCTTGTGATAATTAACGTGCCACTTCATTATCTCAGACAGCTTCATTGGACGCCGCAAAGTTTTACAGCGAAAGGACAAAAACTCGTCGTTGTACGTTTTACCGCTTCTAATATTAATGGAAACACCATGAAATGAAATTTTTTGTAGTAATGTAAAAAAAAATAATAATAAATAAACTTTTTATTATACACCACAAGGGTCAACACAAAATATTTATACAAATATAATTATATAAAAAAAAATGACGCCACATAATTTCGAAAAGAAAACCTGACTTATTGAATTAAAATATTTTTTTAATACTATAATAACATATTTAATTTGTGTTACATTACATCACTGTTCATGCTATAAATTTTCATACTTTTATATTTTAAAACCAAATTCAAATTAATTATATATACTTTTCATATCATGTAACTTCTAATTTATGTGTTTTTAAAATCTGAAAAATTATAATTAAATTAAATAATTAATAATTTTAACAAAGAAAACTTCCAACTGTTTAAGTAGAACATGTTTTACATCGTTCTTAAAAATCATGTTTTCTCGTGATGTGAATTTAGAGTACGCTACTCTAGAACCATATGTGCTGTTAGTAGCTCTTACATTAATGGATACGTAGATGTTGGTATAATGTCAAGCAAGCATTATCCTACAGAGTCTCATACACTCTGTGTGTACGAGTGTGTCCCTCGTGGGTCGTCGGTACCCCCGAGCGGTTCACCTCCTTTCATCCCCAAGTTTGGGGTAAATTATGGAGTGTAGGGTAAGTACGAACAAGGGTAGTTATATTAGAGGTAGGTCAGTATGTAATATATTGTCTCACACTCTTATGCATTCTTGTTATAGCCGATTTTTTGTGTTAAAACCAATTAAATATTCAGAACGATACATAGAGTGAATTTCTAACCAACGTACCCTGAAATATTTCAGCGAAAACTTCAAAGCTGAAGACTTCAGCGCAGCAAAGAAGATAATTTGAGTTAGTTTCAGCGTCTGTATATGTGAAGTGTAAATTTCATATAAAAAAAATCAGTGCCTGATATTTTATAGTTATAACATAACTTAAAAAAAACATTTTACATCATGCTATTTACATGAATTGTTATATTAAGTGACATTCACCTATTCTCACATATTTATTTTAATTTAATATCCCTAATATCAAATAAATTAAGATGTATATAATATTATTAAATCCTGTTTGTGCATGTTCTAGCATATTGTCAAAAAAAATATATATGGAAAAATTGATTTGATATTGACTACATAAATTTGATGAAATCTATCAGGAAATTGATTTATGAAAACGTCAAATTCCATAAGGGTACGAAAATCAACTTTGATTCATTCATCACCTTTACGATGCACTTTTTGAGAGTCAGATTGATTTGAAAATAATGTGAACGTTCACACACATATATATATATATATATATATATATATATATATATATATATATATATATATATATATATATATATATGTATATGTATATGTATTTTTTAGAGCTTCTCAGCTCATTGAATCCCGGAAAAACGGCTACTTGAATCGAAGCTACACATTAAAGAAAGACTAATACACTGTAAAAAAAAATAAGGCTGTGTTTCCTGTCCTTCGAGTAGGTTCACTCAATAACTATATGTTTGTAATTGTATTTCACAAACAACTACAGTAGAATTAATACTGCGCAGAAACATTATGAAGGTCGTTATGCGAGGAAATGATGATGAGGAAATATGACGTCATCACGCTTAATTACAGAAATTTAACCCCCAAGTAGACCCCTCACCTTTGGAATCCCGTGGGATCAAAAATATTTGGTGACGCAATAAACAGTCAGCATTTAAATTAATTGTGATACTGTAATGCATATAATTATTATTATACATAACAATAGAACGACGTTACGCCATAACGAAGTTTTCTTACTGTGTCCTCTAGTATATTAGGATTTTTTAATTTAGTTTTCTTCTCGATTCAAGAAGCAGTTTTTTCAGGATTTTTGTTTCAATGTGTAGTAATTTAAAAATATCACATGATGAAAGTGTGAACATTCATATTAATTTTCAACTCGATCTAACTCGCTTGAAAAAAAAAACAAAGAAAAAAAAAAGATGACCAATGGATGGATCGGAATTGATTTTTTTACCCTTACAGAATTGTAAGTTTTCATATCAATTTCACCAAGTTTAGCTCCATTTTGTTGACAGACATGCTGTCCAAAAACAACATATGTTTTATATTTTATGTGAAACTAAAATAATAACGAAATGAAAAGAAATTATGGATCGCAGCAAATTTATGTATGAAAAATATAAAAATAAAATATCTAAGTCTATTTTGATAACATGCCAGAAAATGCAACCGAACATAATTTAATACTATTAATATTAATCCAGCATGATGCATTTCATGTATGTTACATTAAAATAAATACGTTTATGGATATCATTACATACAACAAGTCATGTAAATAACATGATGTGACATACATGTATTATATATTATATTATAATACATATAATTAGATTTATTTCATAGGATTATTACGCTCTAAATTAAACTTTGCTGACCTGCTAAATATATCCATTTTATAATTATGAACATTATAGTTTAAAAATATATTAAAGTAAAATAATAATTTACTTTAGTAACTTTACAAGAAATGTAGAATATTTATATTCTTTATCTAGAACACGATTGTATTACAAAAGAGAAGTTCTACCTCTTTTCTTAACTGCTTTCTACCTCTAATTCCCCACGAACAGCTTTGGTTTGCAAGGTACATTCAGTACTCGTTTTATGTGCCGCCCCCTGCACGTCTCACGTAGCAGAAAATAATCCTGCTCGGCTTTTTACTACTTCCAGTCACAGTAACCACTCTCAACCGCCTCCAAGCAGAAGCATCTGCACCATTTTATTTGCTCAAATTTAATTAAATATAGTTTATGTACTTTATATTAAATTGTAATTTTTATTGGTTAGACGTTAGTAACATTTTAAAAAATAAATTTATCAAGTAATATTACTTTTTTATTGAAAGATAAGTTAGTGAATTGAAAAGTTACTTTCTCGTTTGCTTTTTTCAGTTTTTTTTTTCTTTATTTTGCTCAATATCAGTCTCGAGATCATATACACTATACATATATATATATAGCCTACATGTGTTACACTACATAAGAAAGTTGGAAAAATTTTATACTTTCATGACACATTGAAGGAACTTTTTGAAATACTGTATACGCGAATTTCATTCATACATGGAAAAGTAAGATTGCTTTCTTTTCAAACAATTTTCGTAACGTTTTACCTTCCACTGATTTCTTTTACTTCTGTTTATGTTTTCTCTTATGTATAATAATATAATAAATTTTTTTTCCAAAATTTATTATTAACAAATAAATTTTACAAATCTGATTTATTATTATTCAATTCAAAATAATCCATACTATGCAGCATTTTTTAGTTTTTTTTGTATAAATTTATTAGCTGCATGAAAATTCTACTTTATCCCGCCTTCCCACTAAATTCCCTGGAGTTATGTTTTTTTGTATTTTTTTTTGTATAAAAGATTATATGAATAAGAGATTTTAAGCAATACAATTTTATTTGAATATCAAACTTGTATAGAAAAATTCATTGCCAATGCCTCTTTGCCTCACAAAATATCAAGCAACATACCGTGGAAGATTATGATCTGTGATATACAGTAGTACATAATTATAGTGAAATTATACTTAACGAACGAAATTAATTAAACATAGTTCTCCAAAACTTTGAGTTTTAGTCTATTCATTGAAACTAAATTTGACATTTCAAGTCCACTATGAAACTGAAACTCCCCATGCTGTGAGCTACGAGAGCATTGGGACATATTTAGCTCGTTATTTGTTAATATCATAGACTTTAAATTAACGACATCTTTTATAGCCTAAGGCAAAACAATTAGAACGAGTAGCAAGTGAAGGATGATCTAATTACAATATTTCGGTATTTCTCTCTCACGAGTGTCGAGGAGTTCAGGTGAAACTATTTATTAATTAACGCCGGGAGAGATAAGATCTGGCGGGGATCAAAGCAAAGGTAGCAAAGACTTCCGTCGACCTTACAAGAGGCAATGCCAAGACGAGATTAACTTTATCTCTGTTATGACGTCATCACAACAGGGAATAGTGCAGAGATTACGTCTAACCCTTCCTAAATCTCGTATGTTAGCCATCTCATTTGATACTGTAAGCTACTAAAAATGAGATCTAAAGACTTTATTAGATTGAATGAAAAAAAAAAATTTAAAAATATATGCAAGAATTTAAAGTTTTTATGGTGAGTCAGTTTATTTTAAACTTTGTGTAGATTGTAGATTATTGAAAATTTTGATCAGCTAAGAAATTTTTACAACGTGACTTTTCATTTATAAGATACAGATGTTTGCAACGAATGTTAAGTTTCATAAAGATATGTGTATATGAGTGTATATACATATAGTTATTTAGTGATTATTTTTCTTGGTATATTAAATGGTATCAAATAATCAATAAATAATTCTAAAAAAATACAAATTAATACCTTTACTGATTTTTTTTCTTTTATGAAATGATAATGGTTTTAAAAATATTTAATAATGTATGAATGTCAATAAGGCCATCTAAAAATAAATTTTCACAATTATTGTGACCTTTCCTTGTTGTTTGAAATGGTTCGATATTTCCCCATGAGTTGCTTATCACGTGACATTTTTCAATAAAAATTTACATAAACAAACCAATAAGCCACTATTAACTTTAAGTACGAATAATGTGTTCCAATTTCAGGAGCATTCTACTCTGGCACATTTCCAAAATAAACTCAAGCAATTTTGCTTGAAAGAAAGGTGCTGGTTTCTTATAGATCCATCGTATTATCGTATAGATCCAATTTTCTGGTTTGTGTTTTGAGGGAATTTACGACTTTAGAATAAATTTTTTATGACACAATATTCTCAAGTGACTATCATTTAAACGAAAATTGAATCCAATTAAATTGTGTTGTAAGTTGTTCTTTTTAAACAGCCATAAAATTCAAATATTATTCAGATAAAAATAATGTATACAACCTGTTTTTTTTTCTTGGAAATGCTCTCAAGTAAAAATGTTTCCTTATTTTCACTCACAAATCTAGAAGATAACGCAGTAGTGCCATGTTTAGCCTTACAAAAAGACTTCTTTCAATCATGAGGAATCACGACAAAAACGGCGAATTTGAGCATTGATAAAGCTTTATATATAGAATTTAAATTGGAAAAGTAATTTAAAAAAAAAAAAAAATGTTTGGAGAGAGGAAAATAAGAGGTCACGAAGAAATGTGTAAATATCAAATTTCTATTACGGAGGAAGAAATTGTTAATAGTTTCGGATTTCTTTCGCCTTATAAAATAAAGTTCGATCCTGTTGCGTATATAGTTACGAATTAATAATTGATTGGAGATCATGTTGCTTATTATCTAACAGTAATTTCTTGACTCAAAGGCCCCTGTAGTAACAAAAATAATAGTAGGATAGAATTTCAGAATTTCAATCAAAATTATTAAAAAAGCGCTTTTTATGCTATACTTGTAAAAGTTACAGGAAAAATATGACAAAATTTTATATAATTTTTATAATTAATTAACTTAAGAGACGTACATACTACATTATAGACGATGATATTAAAAAAAGAGAAATTATGATATATCCCATATAACTATTTTTTCTACCTATTAACTTAAGTGATAGCTAATTTTTAGAAAGTTAATAACAAAACACAAAGGTCAATAAAAACTCGATTTATTTTAAATTTGGAAAAGTGTTTTAAGCTTAAAGAATTTAGAAAATAGCAATAAACACAATTCCCGGTAGAGTTAGAGTGCTGCCTCTGGTTTCCCTCTAATTTAATCCAACCAGGAAAGAGAGAGAGAGAGAGAGAGAGAGAGAGAGAGAGAGAGAGAGAGAGAGAGAGAGAGAGAGAGAGAGAGATGTGCAGGTTACAAGCCCTAGAGACGAACGACGAGAAGAACGAAACTACAAGAGAACGCCGGGGTGAATAAAAGCAAATCCCTCCGTATGAATCTGAGTGTCTGAGTGTGTGTTATAAAAACTCACGAGAGAAATCGTGCATAAAATATGGAAACTCAGATTTCAAAATTTTAGCTATTGTTTTGTAATTAATACGTTGGTGTTATTTCATACAAATAAAACCACAGTTACAAGAATCCAAAGAATGCGATTGACAGTAATACTTAATATTCTTTATTTTGTTTTTAATTTGTTTCGAATTTATAAATTTATGAACCCCAAGTAAAAATAAATTTTCACGATTATTATGACCTTTCCTTGTTGTTTGAAATGGTTCGATATTTCCCCATCAGATGCTTATCACGTGACATTTTTCAATAAAAATGTACATAAACAAATAAATACACTTTAAGTTTGTAAGGATTGCATGAGTACTTTTAATTTTATTATCAAAGGTCACTAGCTACTTTCAGTGTTTTAGCTGAATAAATGTATTGTATTCAGTGAATCCGATAGCCAATTCAATCTTAACATCGTCTTTTAGTAATTTCCTTCAATGCAGCTGTAAACGTTAAATACTTTAAATGTCATCTATATTATAACTAGAAAAACATGTATTCTGTTATACATTATTTTTAAAGGTTGCTAAATAAATAATAATTTGAAATAAAATAATAAGAGGCTCTCACAAAGAACTTACAGATTATTAACTGATGCTGCTAAATCATAATTCGATTTTAAATTTTTGTGGCGGATTAAACATATTTTATTTCATCCAAAACAGAATGTTCTTAAATTGAAATATATTATATTTTACTGTTCACATTGAATTAATTTTATTTCTTTCTACTGGCATGGTATTTACTTTGATCTTTATACCTTGACTAACACGTGTGCATTTACTAAATAGTGAAATATAAAAAAAAATCGTTAGTTTCATTCCAAAATTAAATTTACAGCTGCATAATTTTGTAAGCTAGTAATGGTGCAATATCCGACTAGTCTTACGGAATACGCAGCACGTCTATAATATAGCAGCTTCTACTCTGTAAGGCTGCTCAGCATGCGGCACATTACGCTCAAACTATACTGGGAGTTAATGTTAGACTGTTTGCCTTTATAAGCGCCACGTGCAGCTCCAAGTACCGATGAATGTTAAAGTCACTAAGGTTGTTTTCTTCGCGCAACTTGATCAGATGACCTTGGCGTGACCTCTAATTGTATGCGTGCTGAACTTTGAAATTTATACACACTCAAAAAGCAAACCTACTGTTATGTTAGAATAATTTCAAATCTTGAGCTTCTAGATGATTTTATAATAAGATAAATCTTATGAATAATATAATACACACAGTTCACATGTATGTCATTAAAAACTTGTTCAAACTTATTATTTTGCTTATTTAGCCTAGTTTACTGAATTTCTTCTATGCTTAAAAGTTTATCAATTTTATCACACTTGCTCTATTATTATCATGTCTTTATATATAGAGAGCCCACGGATCAAACGGGGTTAAAGACCATTTTCACTACAGGTCGTTATTTGTGAAACGAGATAAGAAACTAACCTTTACCTGATTGCAATGACTTTTATTCACGTTTAATTCGCGAGATTTTTTGGAATGATAAAGTTTTTCTGTTTCTGCTCATTTGAAGAAAAATTTATGTTATTTTGTCAAGTTTTACAAGAAAAAATTAAAGCAAGTTTATTAAATTCTTTTGAACTAAATTAAAAAAAGTTATTGATATCAAAAGAGTTTTATTCCATTTAAATCTTTCGAAAGTAATAAATTATCTGAGAAAGTTCTGTTGGAATAGAAAATAATAATAATTAGAACCATCATTCATTAAACTGTTAAATCATGGTAAAGTAATAATTGAAAAGTCATGGATAGTGATTAGGTTAAGTCTGAATATGTGCTTCCCTTTATTTCTTCTTGTGGTATTGAAGCTAAATACGTGCAGCTCATTATGTCAAAGTGTGTGTTGTATACGCGTATTGTGTGTGTTTGTTTCTTATTTTTTGAAATGGTTCGATATTTCCCCATCAGTTGCTTAACACGTGAAATTTCTAAAAAAAAAAAAAAAATAAATAAAAATAAAAAAAAAAATAAAATTTTGATTTTTCTTTTATTTGGAGAATTTGCTACTACCACCAAGATCTGTATGTACCGATGGCGGCTCCAGGCAGGCTCACGCCCAGACCCTTCAGCGCTCTCCGTCGCGACCCTCCTACTCACCGGGGATAAACTTGACGTGCAAGTAAAAGTTCAAAATAAATAAATAAATAAATAAATAAATAACTAAATAAATAAATAAATAAATAAATAAATAAATAAATAAATAAATAAATAAATAAATAAATAAATAAATAAATAAATAAATAAATAAATAAATAAATAAATAAATAAATAAATAAATAAATAAATAAATAAATAAATAAATAAATAAATAAATAAATAAATAAATAAATAAAATAAATAAATAAATAAATAAATAAAATAAAATAAAATAAAAAAATCATAATTATATATGAAATATAATTGTACACGTGTAATAATTACACATAATAATAATAATAATAATAATTTTTTATAATTATCTTTTAAAGCCGGTATTACACGATAAATTTTTTCTAATTATTGTATACAATTTTTCCTTTCAAGAAAACTTCAACTCCATTTGTTTGTATGGAGATGAAATTTTCTTGCAAGGAAAAATTGTAGACAAAATTGTATCGTGTAATACCGGCTTAATGCATGGTAAAAAAAAATAATTAATGTACAAACTAGCAATGTAAAAAGTACATTACATTCTTGGTTTATATTTTGGTCTTCTTCATTTGCTGGACTAACGTACAGTAACTTGAGGTCACTTGAAGGGAGTTGGTATTACAATGGTCTGGATTTGGCTCTGTTTGAATTGTTGTTGCTTACGCATAGAAGATAACGGAAAATGGAAACGATATATTCAGTATCTTCTCAATATTTCATAATGATGACTTCATTATTTTTGTAACATAAAACAACACGTTTTTTGTTTGCGTTTTCCCCACCAAAAAAAAAAAAAATTTCTAAAGTTATATTACATATATTTTTTTTTTTTAGATTTCTTTTCGATCAAAGCAGCAGTGAATGTGCACTTTATTTTTTTCTCTATTTTTTCCATCTTTTGTCACACAGAGACAAAATAAAATTTATTTATTTTTCCCTTGAGTTACTATAAAATATAAATGTTTTAAAAATGTTTAAAGTTTTATAAAGATTATTTTTTATTTGCACAGTTAAGTTAAGATGGAAGAGTGGGTCATTTGGCCTAAATCCCGCCTCCATAATAAAGACGATGTTATTATTATTATTTATTACAGCTAATACAAATATATTGAATTCAAATTTGAAAGTTTTTAAGACCATGATCTCAAGTTCTAAATAGTACAATGCCAATTAATGCATTCATATACTCATGCAGCTGGCTCTATTAACAAGAGTTTAAAATACATGTGAAATGTAAAACCATAATATAATAATAAAAGCGGGCGCCTTCACCTCGGTCCAATTGGGCCCGGTGCTGGCGCTTAACCACCCCAACTAGGTTGGGAGTTAAAAACCCAAATAATAATAATAATAATATATATTACAGACAACGTGGAACAAAAATCAAAGCCGCTCCTATTCGGATCTTATGTATGTACCCTTATTACCACTTGACATTATTATTGATCATTATATTGATATATTGAATTTAAACTACAATGTACATGATCGATACTGTATGTTATTATTTGTTATTTATTTTATACTATTTTTTATTTGATTTACCATATTAGTTTACTACAGTTTATTTATTTTCTTATTGGCGTTAGCATTCAAACTTAAAAACAGTATTACTATAACATTTAACAAACTCGTATACGAATACAAACGGCCATGGCCATATTACATTATATATATATATGTCATTTACTTTTGTTTTTCTCATTAGAGTTAAATTAATTACAAAATAAATGTAGAGGTTTTTAAAACTCACTAATGTAGAAAGTCATCGTGTATAAAATTCGTGACTCACGTATAAAAGGTTCGCCGTCGGTGGTGCGGTGACAGCAAGCTGAGCAGACCGTCACAGCAGCCTCAGCGTCGGTCCGTCGGGCTGTGGTGCCTGCAAGCACAGGTCAAACAATGGAGTTGTGTGCTCTCGGCTGGCTGTCAGTCTAGTGTCAATAGCGGTGGCAGCGACGGTCAGGGAGGCACGCCCCTCCCCCCTGCAGGTATTGCTATACACAAGTCCCCTGCTATTCTTAGAGAAACAGCAGTAGCTTTTGTCGTAGCGCCGGCGTCATCGCTTGAGGAGCAGCACCGCTACAATCTATATTCATACTCAGATTATTGTTAGCATCAAAACAATATTGAAATTTACGTGAGGGAATATATATTCTCATGTTATGGAGCAACAACAACTTTTTTTTACTCTATAAATAGGAACAATAATATGGATGATAGAACAAAAAAAAAAAATTACAAGTTTTAAAGCTTTCATTACTTTGAAAACAAAAATTCTTTACATAAAAAATTGTCTACACATTTTCAAAAGTTATAAATATATTTTTATTGCTTTGTTTTTAAATATAGAATGTTATATAAAAATAATATTTTAATTTTCAGTAAAAGCTTTTTTTTTTCTTTTTTTTTTAATCTTTAAGATAAATTTTAAACTAAAACCACAATTTATATATATATAATAAATTATGCTTTAATTTTGTCATGTAGTAGAGCTACCTTGGTATAGTCTCTAGCTACATCTTGCAAATAATTCTTTTTAACATAATTATGATCCTTAAACACTGAGTATGTCAACCCTCGTAAAATACGCTTTTTTTTTTTTTTTTTTTTTTTTTTTTTAGTTTGACAGGACATTTTTATTATTATAGTTCATTTTAATTAATAAAATTCTGAAGTAGAACATTATTAAAACTTCTAACATTATTTTGTACACAATTTTTACATAAAGATTTACTCTTTGTTTTATAAAAGCGATAAATTCTGATTCAAACGCACTTGTCAGGATGTGATTCACTTGATATCGGCAATGTTGACGGTGTGTCAAACACATGAAGCCGCTCAGTGAGGTTGAAAAAAGATATCCTCTCTCTCTCGCCTTACCGGCCATTGTTGACCAAGCCATATCTCACATTGGCCCTTCACATGAAGGATTATGTGCCAGCCCCTCGCTATATTTGCCATCACAGTTGGCACAAAGACTCATTTTACTCTCTATATTAAGACACGTACACTTTATACCGTAAAATAAAGTGAGAAAATGAAAAACTTCTAGAATAAAGGCGGATTCACGTGACGATTTTTATCATACGACGCGAAGAGAATAATGCGCACTTGCTGTAACATCCATTAGCGGCCATATTGTTGATTAACAAAAGAGCTAGCATCGTTAATTAACGTGATATTCGCAGACCCAACCTGGTGAATTCGCTTGCCGCATAGGATTTCAGAGCTTTTACGTCAAAATCGCGTCGCATCGCCATTTTCACCATGTGGATCCGCCTTAACCCTTTAATACATATATTATTTCAATTGAACAAACTGTACAGTAACGATTCAACAGTGCATTCAAAAATGCAAACTACAACACTTCCGTATGGTTTCATTTTTATTTTTAATGTAGACACATATTTTCATCTTTGACCCAAACTTTGAAGTGAAGGTTATAATATATAGAAAAAATAGAAGTCTAGAATGCTGCTAGGACGGAAAGTATAAATTTATTTCACAAAGTCTGATAGTCTTTTGTTCGGGAGAAGATCCGATGTTGGCTCGCATACAAACGCACATACTTATATTCACTGGAATAGAAAAGTGTGGGGTTCTTTACAGTAGTGATATCCAAGCTAAAAGATTATCTATGTATACATGCTTTCCTCTTCAATACTCATTTTCAATACTGTATGATATAATAATATTAGATAAAAGAAAGTCGGTCTTTTAGTTAGAAAATATAATTTATGATCATCTAAATTATTTTGTATAAATTTTATATTTTATTTATAAAGAAAAAAATTTCTGTCCTTGGGTTAGTATTATAAAATTCAATATTTTGTCTTAAATTTTATGTAATTTATGTGTACAAATTTATCATTTATACTTAAAATATAATAATTCTCTTTTAAAAATATATTAAATACATTATATAAAAAAATATAAAACCTAAAAATTAATTATATTCAAAGATAATTATTTGTTTATATAAATATATTTAATATTTTAGAATGAGGCTTGAGCTTTTTAGTATACAGAGTGTAATGGAAAAAAGTGTGCGTGCTAGACACGAGAGGTCGATGTAGCACGATATATTTATACCTGGGTCGTGTTTATGTGATCGTATCTAACTTTGTCACACGTAAGCGCTTGGGGTCAACGGAAATTAAACCCTTGGTGTCACTAGTACCTGAACATGATGGGCATGCACGTGAACTTCTACCCTGTGATGCAACCCTGAGTCACGTAATTTTTACATAGATAAAAAATTAAATATTGATTCAAACAATGTCATATATAAATATATTATTTTTAAAAAATATATATATATTGAAATGATTAATTGAAGTTTAAAGAATAAAACCTATTTTGTTAATAAATATGCAATTATTATTAATTTTAAACCTATTTTGTCACTTGTGGTTTTGTAAAAGGTAATATTTGTAAAGAGTTTGAATCAAGTGTATGAAGCTATATATGAAGTGCGTGAGAGTAAAGTAGTTTGAAAGTTATTGCAACAGTAAAAAAAAAAAGTTGTAAGTAAAGTTGACATATAAGGTCAAGTGTGTTAAAAAAAATCTGTAGAAGTAAGCAATGTCTATTTGTAAAACGACCGTTTTAGGAGCAAAAAAGCAAAGAAATTTATTCAAAGTATCTGAGAAAAGAGGGTATTTGCTCTCTGTGTTTTGTAGACAAACAGACCAAAAGACTTTTTGTAAACTGTACGACAAAAATTCTCTCCTTTTATTGCAATTTTTATTTAAATTAAATTTAAACCATAATGTTCTACTTCAAAAATAAAAACTTTAGTCGTGTTTTCATAAACGTTAATATTATTACACACATGCATTACTCATTTAAAATAGATGCATTTAAACTTTTAGTCCATGAACGTTGACATTGAATAATATATTTTTATTTATAAGAAATTCTTTAGTTTTCCAGTTTTCCTATATGGTGGTAAGTAGTTATTTGAGTTATTTCAAGTCTGCATTAATTTGGAATGAAATTTACTTTGAAATTTTTGAAATACAATGTGAAATAGCCATGATTATTTTCGTTTGTAAATCTAGCTTCGTAATTTATTGTAGATTTGAATGTTATGCTTTCAAATTGTACTTAAATCATGCTATTAGAGTAAAAAAAACATTTTACTTTAAAAGTACTGCAGATAATGAGAATTAATAAGTATTAAATATATTAAAAACATTTATGATCATTATTTCTTTTTTACAAATTATTAATAAGTTCTAAAAGAAAACCTTTTTTAAAGCATTATATAATAAGAATGAAAATAAATTAGTATTCCTTTTCAGCTTAAAGAATACTTAAAAACTTTATATGCTTGTTACAGAACAAAATTAATGTTAACAACAATATAGGTATATATTATAACAAAAATAAACTCCCCTATAGCCTTGTATTATAATACGAGCTTGTATGTTTTCTTTGTATATAGAGGATAATTACTGACATGAACCATGTACTTAAATTTGCGTAGTGTTGGCAACGCATCGCAATTGCATTGTTACATGGCGCCATTGTTGGCTCCACAACGCCACTCGTGTCGGTTCAACTTACAGTTAGCCCAGCTGTCACACATATGTGTGACGCGCGTCAAACAAAACAAACCTGTTCTTTTAGAGCCAACAAATATTTTATAAACATAAGCTTTTTTGTATTATGATTTTTTTTTCCATGAATACTTTGAAAGCTTTCTAATGTAGAGCAGAAAAAAAAATGCATTTTAGGGAATTTATGTTCGAAGTGTTTTAAAATGGCCTTAAGAATTTCAACGTATTTTTATTTTGTATGCGCATCAGGGAATTATAAAATACGAAATAGTTATCAATTTTTCAAAGTAGGTAGAGAAGTCAAATTTGATTTTTTTATATTTATCCACATTAATTTTCAGAATAATAAATCATTATTTAAATCAAGTCCTCCTATAGATAATAAATTTAATCATGTCTAGGACATGTGCGCACGAAGAGACTGAGGTATCAAAATTCTATCGGGATTTTCTGCTATTTCACCAACCATTTCAAATAATATTCCAATTACTCACTATATATACATAGATAGATCGATACATCGAGGAAACAAAAATTATTAAACTCTGCCAGGCAAGGATGTAGCTTTACAAGTCCTTAGTGTCTGATTTTGATTGCTAAATAATTCATTATAATTTAATTGAATTAAATTCATAATTCATAATTCATAATTTCAGTACCGTGCATGTCATGTGTTGATGTATACCCGTGAGTTGTGTAATATTGAAAGTTTAAGTGCTTTTCATTTTATTTTCCATGACAAAAAACACGATTTTGATTTTAACTCAAATATTAAGTGGCATGCATGAAATTAAAATATCCCAAAATACGTCTTTGTAAATAAACTGCATCATTTACTTTTTCTGAGCAAAACTGTATCTAATGACTGTGAAACTTCACTTAAATTAATATTTAGAGCATTTTAGTATCCTCTCTTGAAATTCAGTGTAAAAAAATCTCGAGCAAAATGATTTAATTAACTTAATTAATAATTTTGGTTTTAAACAATACCTAAAAAATTCTCTTCTTCTAAGCATTGATAACCTTTTAATTATAATTACGTTCTTCATCTATATTATTCATATATTAAAATAAAACATTATCATAGATAGGAATTATCTTATGGTTACATTAGTAATGTCTTTAGCTTTAAAAAAAAAAAACTTTTTCATTTTTACAAACATATCACGCTCTACCCCTGTATATTAGGCTACAGTTTCAGCTCCACGATACCACGGGTTGCTTCCATTTTTTGCTAAACTGAACATTAAAATTTATACTCCATAGAAAAATTCTTATTATCACTGCTGACCTTTACGTTAAACAGCATATTTCAAACAACGCATTTTATAAAGAAAAAAAAAAATCTTTTTATACATACGGAGAGAATATTTATTGATCACGCTATAAAAAAATAAAAACTACGTCCGTTATAATATATACCCATCCCTGTTTTTTAATGCTACTATAAATAAGTTTTACGTCGGTCAGCACTGTCAGCAGAACATGTACGCCGGGAGGTATAATTTCGTACTACATGCGCCGTTTTAACGTTCTAGGAACGTGCCTTCAAGTTTACATTTTGAGGTAATTAGTAGCACACAATGGACGAATTCTGTCGATTTAAACATGGCTAACCTCAAAACTACCTAATTAGGTAACAAAGCAATTACCTTGAAAAAAAAAAATTATCAAGTTTTTGACATTCATGTTATGGAACTAAAACTTAAATTTTAGCTTAGATT
The DNA here is from genome assembly GCA_949825025.1 of Siphlonurus alternatus. NCBI lineage: Eukaryota > Metazoa > Arthropoda > Insecta > Ephemeroptera > Siphlonuridae > Siphlonurus > Siphlonurus alternatus. Next base: position 35,983,564 of record OX463778.1, read on the forward strand.
AATTTTATTATAAATCTGATGTATGTTTTTATATGCATGTTTGCCATGGGATTTCATGGTAAGTAATTTTGAAGAAATAAATTAGAAATTTCCTCTAACAATGGGAATTTTATTATATTATATATATAATTAATTAGTATAATAAATTATTAATTAATTAATTATAATTAATACACATATAATTAGTTATATGTGTATCAAATTTACCGTACTTTACTTATTGCTTTAAAGGTCAAATTAATAATAAATAAATTTGTATACAAAGTACAAAATTACAATCTACATGTTTATTCATTAGCCATTTTATAAAAACTTCAACATTACATAATTACTTTGTGTTGTTAATTATTATACTGAATTGCACACACTCGATGATCATAATCCCTCGCTGACGACAAACATAATACAGTAATTATTCATTGCAAACAGTTTCAAATTTAATTGGAACCAGACAATTGTTATGTCATGCGTTACTTTCATTTCATGAGGTAAAATACAACCATGATATATTTAGTATTTTAAAGAAGAAAAAGTTCTTTAAATATTAATGTAATAAATAAGATAAGCTTGTTTTTTTTGGGCATTTTTAAATATAATGGGATAATTAAACTACAGAAGGAACGTATTAAATAGCTTTGTTCCCATGGTTAAAACTTAATGCATATTTGGATTACTATATTAATATACTGATGTATAAGCGTTATGTATCTTTAAAATCTTTGAATATTTTAATAGTTTAAATTACATTAATTACATGTCGACATAATGAGAGTCCTAGCTATATGTCCCCCTCCCTTCTTGGTCAATTTTTCGCGAGGGTAGATGGAGGGCAGCCCCAGCAGTTTCGCCCCCAGCGCTCGTTGCTCTGACGAATGACGACCTCTGAAGACTACGGTCACCTATTTCCTCCACACTTGCGCCACACAGATCCCGCGGCACTTCCGCTAACTAAATGCAGCAATGAGAGATGACCGTTCATAATTATTTTTACGATTAATCCCTTTATTTTTTTCAGGGCAGCAATGTTATGAAAATAAAGTTTATATTATACAGTATATATTTAAAAAATACATTCATCGTACAACATTTTTCCTCACACGTGATTGATACAAATTCAAAACAAGCTCTAATTTTCAAAAGTATTGGGTTGTTTTATTTTAGATTTGACATTATTGAATATATTTCCTTTTAAGATTATAATTATACATATTTTTTTAAATAGAAATTTGTAAGCTCACTTAGAACAAAAGTTGTATACTTCTAAAATTCAATAGCTATTTTTAGTCCGATGTATTCATAAAAAAAACATAGCAATTTGTGTCCTTACTATCCATAAAACACTTTGCGCAGGCTTGTGTAATACCTGCCATGAATCAAATATAACAGTGAAATATTGTTGCAAATTGTTCTACATTTTATATTGTATGTATTCTTTTGTTTCTCTCTCTCTCTTTCTTTGTAATTTGTTCAGAAAATTATTTACGTATGCATGGAAATGTTGATTTATTTTTTCTGTCTCATCGCAGCAAAATTTTTAATTTACAAGTTTACACTATTTCGTTAAAAAAATACCCCCCCCCCATTTTTGGAAAAAAACATATTTTTCAAAATAATTTTCAAAAAATACTCTGTTGTTTTTAAAATTATATTGATTGTTTCAAAAAGTGTAAATAATTAAGTTTATACATCCTAAACGCAAAGCATTTAAATTAAAATTCATAATTATAATAATTATGTAAATAATAGAATTTGCGTACATTGAGTCTATATATACAAACCTTATTACAACAGCATAAACAACATTTCGTTGTATTTTAAACCTGTTATTAAAATAAATATGTTACTTTAAATTATAAAGCTAAAGCTTTTAACCTTAATTAATAAAATATTAATTAATTAATAATTAATTTATATAATTTTTTACCTTGGGTGTGGTATGTTGACAAACAAGATGATACGACACATTTTATTAATATTTTGATGGACACGCACCCTTGACTGGCTGGGCCCTCCACTGGGAAATCATCAGCTCATGCACAATAATATCGAGGGTAGAATTAAGGTCATGTTGCCCAATAACAGAAAAATACACCCTGGAGGCGGTGGCGTGACTCGAACCTCAGGAATGTAGCCTGCACCTATAACCGAGTTCCAATCATGTTCAGACGGTCTAGAGATTGTTAATAAAGAGACGATCTCTCAACACGATACAATCACTTTCATTACAAAAAAAAAATCTCAATTATTAATTTGAATGGAGTACTGACCTCAAAATTTTTTATTGCAGAAATGGATAGAAGGTGCAAAAATATGCTACTCTGAATTCTTTTCAGATTTTTCTGAGACCGGGAACTATTTTTAAAAAATTATTGAGAGTCCGTTTTATGACGTCACGGACGTTAATGTCCTATCCTTTTCTTAAGGAGAGGCGCCTCGTGACGTCATCAAAATGGACTTTTAATAATTTTTTAAAAATACTTCTCGGTCTCAGAAAAATCTGAAAAAAATCAGGGTAGCATAACTTTGCACCCTCTATCTGCAATAAAAAAATTGAGGTCGATACTCCATTATTAATTTGAATTACTAGAGTATGAGAAATGTAGTTTTTAAACTAACTGCATGTATTGTAAAATTTCATAATGTTTATCTTTCTTTTTATGCAGCCAAAGATAAAATTTATATAATTTATTTTAAAGTTTTTATGTTTTTTTTTATATATATTTTATCAAAAACTTAATAAATATTCAATTTTTATTGTTAATATTTACCTACGTACTGCATGCTTTTCTCCCATTACAAGCACTTATCAAATATAAATAAAGTATAATGTCGAAATTCTATACTGCATACGTTTTACAGCAGTATTGTATTTTATATTATATATTACCATAGATTATAGAGTGTTTGTGTAACAACGAAATGTATAGTATTAAAATTTTCCGAATAAATTGTGCTGTTGTTTTTATTTTTATTAAGTCCATATTAATCATTACAATTCATTACAGACTACTACAGAGCATTTACAATTTAAACTGTTAGTATTGTTTTTTTTACCATTTTAAGTTATTACATTTTAAAGACTAATATTTATGTTAATATTTTTTCACTGTAAAAAAAATTTCTGACTTTGCATTTATATACAAATATATAATAATGCGATCAACGTCGTCAGCACTTTATGTATGTTGCAATGTCGCATAAAAATCTGTGACACTGAGCTTTTACGGCCACTACCCCACATCTCAATACTGAGGTTTAGAATTATTTTCTATGACACAGTGTAGCAGCAAAAACAACTGATGCATATAATTTAATATGAATTCAATATGATCACGGCACTAAAAGATCGTCTGAGAAAATTTTATTCTTCGGTCATTCAATTTTTATTATGATTGTTGGCATGCCCATGCCATACAAAAAACTGAACTTACCATCACAGAAATTAACATATATTTTATATTTCCGACCATATTTTAACAGTTTCTGATAAAATTTGGAGCATAATTATATTTTATTCTGAGCTATAGCAACACTACGAAAAAATACGCAACTTGATTAATTTGTAAACTTAATACCTGTACTTTTACAGAATTGCAGATCGCATCTTTCTAATTAAATCAATTGTTTAAATTATAATATAAAATTAACGTCTGATACTTCAATTTGTATTAATCTCATAGTTCAATTTTTTGTACTTAAACTCACTTGCTGAAGGTGCTCTCTAACCTCTAACTATAGATAGTAAAAACTAGCTTGTTTAAAATTAATTATTTATATAGTATTCTCATTACATTCATATAATGATGACTTAAGCATTTTTTTCAATTGACTCGTGAACTCTCAAGCATGCATATATGGGAATTGCACCACACGTAGCAAAGCCATGTGTCTTTATCATGTAAGAATCTTGTTGGTTGTGAAGGAATTCTAAATATGAGCATTTTTCATCTCTCTCTCTCTCTCTCTCTCTCTCTCTCTCTCTCTCTCTCTCTCTCTCTCTCTCTCTCTCTCTCTCTCTCTCTCTCTCTCTCTCTCTCTCTCTCTCTGACTTGCTTACGTATGTATAGCCTCAGGCCAGCAAAAAATATTATAATAAACTCTTCACTTTGCATGTAAAAATGAATTATTCAGAGATGAATAATTTAAAACAATTTTGACGGAAATTGAATACATTATATTATGGGTGTTCTCTTCTCACATATAATTGTATGTCATTTTGCAGAACAAAAACACAATTATAAAACTAAAATTCTACAGCATGCTTGGATGAGAATAATAAGTAGTTTTTATTTACATTGTTGTATAATATATAGGCTCACGTGATGTGTGTATGGTTTTTTTTTCATATAATTATATATCTAATTTTAAAACAATATTGTAGTTATAGTGTTTATTAAATTTATGCATAGCAAAATTAAGAGAAAAAAATTTAGGAACACAAAATTATGTAAATAATTCTTTGTTTTGGAGTATTCTCTTTGTTATGAGTTGAAGGCAAAGGAGAAATTATCAAATATTTAAAAGGATAATTAACCATTATAGTAAAAGTAGTCTTGCTCAAACGTATTTTCATCTTGCTGTATCAAGGCTGCAAGATAATTAGTTACGGGATAATTATCAAATTGTTATTGCATAATAATAAGGAGATTTTATGGGTGATTGGAGCAGTTATGTTGCACAAAATAGCACTCGAGTTTAAAATTTCACTGTGATCATACTACATTCATTCATTTCATTATAAAATTAAGCTTAATAAGAAAAATATTCATATAAATTAAACTAGATATGTAGCAAATTTTAATATATATGTATTTCCTAGCTGTTGAAGAAATGCAATAGATGAAATAGTACTTGTAAATTTTCGCCATCAGAAAATTTCACGGGCCAATACATTAGATAGCTGTAGCGCGTCACGATGAAGAATATACGTCTCTATATGGGCATGTCTTAGAGAAGGGAATATTTCAAGGTGATGTATTTACCAGAATAAAAACATTGAACAAACTTATATACTCTTATGTATATAGGCAATTTACATCATCAAGAAAAATAAATTCGTAAAAAAATAATTTGAAGGAAAAAAAGGTTTATTATATAAAATAATATGTACAATTAACAACATTGTTGTTCAGGGATAGAGAATTAGAGAGAGATTTAAATTAATTTAGTTCGACCTTGATTTTGTAATTTAATTTAACTGGAGGCCATATTGCTGTGTACTAACAATTAGATTCTTGCACTCCGACCAGTCCGACTGGGTAAAGCGGGAAAACAAACACGGGCGAGTTTGCAGTAAACGGAGCGGGTAACGAGTACAACAGCAGAAGTGACGATGCAAGCCCGGCCAAACGTAAACGCTCAATAAGCACTTTTGTAGCATTTCAGCCTCACCAGCTCAACAACCTCACAAAGACTAATTTCAAATATAAAAATAACTCTTATTCCTCAACAGCTAGCTTCAACATTATTTTAAGTTTTTCACGACAATTAGCAATATTCCATAAAACTTAATTGAGGAGTGCTATTTATAGAAGCGTGGAAGAATTGAGCATGATGTGATGCTAGGGAGAAGAAATCGTAGCAATGTTATCAGTTCTAATGTTGTGACATGAAACATCAACCAGTCATGCGCATTTTTATTAATATTTTTCTACGTTATTGTTGGTATAGCTGTGCAGAACTGAAAAAATACAATTTATTGTACTTTCAAAATGTTTCATGTTACAAAATTAAATGTCAATTATAATATGATAGTATTTTATACTGAAAGGTAATAATGTATCTGAGATAAACCCCCTTTTTGCATTTAAATATGATACCATCATATCAATTTATATTACATTACATCAATATATAGTATATCATAAAATGTATATATAGAACGAATAAAGCTTGGAATTTCATGATACAGCTAGATAATATTTTATTTCAACATTTTTATATTAACTGGTCTTATCATTCTGATTTATAATAAAAAGAAAACGTAAAAAAAAATATAGTTTATACGTCTACTAGAATAAGATAAAACCTTTTTTTAATATTTACATTTTTACATAACCATCAGTCTACAATTTTATTTTTCATGACATAATAACACAATATAATAGTGAAATCAAACATTGGAACAATACATTACAGCTCTTGAACCTTATTTCGTTATATGTAATACCTTTTTATCACTATATAGAAAGTCTCGAATGTTTTTATATGAGAGTTGAAGCCTTACTAGAATAGAATTCTTGCCGTAAATGTACGTTGTTCTTGATATCTAGTCTGAGAAACGGAAAGTAAGAAGAATGCATTTAGCATATACGTTCGTAAAAAAATATAGACTTGTAATGTCAACAGAAAGCATTGACACTTTTTGCGTCACGTAAAATCATGTGTTTGAAAATGTTTTCATATTTGTGAGAAATTGAAATTAAAGTATGAATTATAGAGATGCATGGCTAGAGAGAAAGATTTATTTTATAGAATCTTTACGCACCATTTATTGCTTTTATGCATATTAAAATAAAATTATATTGATGTTTTATAGCATTACAGTGCTTACTGTTTTTTTTTTTTTGTTTTTTTACTTTTTTTTTTTTTTTTTTTTTTTTTTTTTTTTGAAATATAAAATTACCATTGAAATGGTTGAATGTGTAAATGTGTGTTGGTACAGATATTCCTATTTTTTTATTGAATAGCAATTAAACAAAAAAAAAAAATGTAAAAAAATGAAAAAAACGAAGAAAAAAAATAGAAAACCTTTTCCTTTTAAAACCTTTTTTCACTGTTTCTTAAAACAAAAACTTTACATTTGTGTTTGGTTTATATTATTACTATTAAATGCCTGCAGGTGACTTTGAGGCAAATCGTTTGTCACTTTATTTCCTCTTCAAGTGCTTTCACCCCCGCTGTTTTGTACATTTTCTTGTCAAACAATCTTACAGGAAGACAAATAATACAACCCTTGAGAGATTCACAACATTCTCAACTATTAATACATTTTAATAAGGCTTTATATATACGGATCTTACGTATCGTATTTAATTTTGTACTCTTTATTTAAGCTTTTGAAAGAATAAACACAAAGAACTTTTATTAAGATTTTTTAATAAAAATACTCGATATCACTGACAATTGAAATAAACAATAAACAGCATGTCTTTATGTTGGTTTAATATTTAATTAAAACATCAAAGACCATTTTTCAAATCTTTATGAAAGAATAATAATAATTCTTCATCATGTAAATATTGTCATAGAGTGAATAAGATTTTAAGATAAAATTTTATTGATTACATTTTTAATAAGCCTTTATTAATTTTCCATCTTGTTTGCCGTTTAGTAATAAAGGATAAGATGTAAAGTGGTTATTAAATTTTACAATCGTAAATAGAGTTACTGTATTATACGTTAATTATGAGCTGCTCTTAATCATTAGATTACATGTAAAGCAATTAAGTTTTACTGATTAATAATTTACTAGTGTAATCAATTTTTATTTCAATAAGAGCACTTTTTACAAATAAAATTTTTAATTAAAAAATTGCGTAAGAAAATACATTTTTTATAACGTCCTTTGATTGAAAAATGGTGTTCTCAGAGTAAGAAACCAATATTATTGTTACATTTTCAGAGCATAAAGGTGCTATGTTCTTGTAAATTTTTAATTGAAATGTCGTTAAGCAATAAACTCAATTAGTCTCAGTTTATGAAACTGGTGTTTTAGAGAGCATTACATGAAGTTTTGTTATAATCGATATATTGCAAAATAATATATATTTAAAAAAAAAGCAATATAAATTATGAATAAAAATATACACAGATTTGGTCTAAATTTGCAAATCACTGTCTGCTTTTACGCAATCTGGTCTTCTCTTTGTGACTATATACTGTACATATAATGCTTTATTATTATGTGTTAAAGTAACTTTCACAAGTTTTTTTAACGTATATTGATAAATTATAAATATATACAACATTTACATAAATCAACATGATTTAATATGAAAAATTTATAATACATTTTCTTGTTTATATTTAAACAATAAGCCATAAAAATATATAGGTCAGTTGTTGAGTGCATATTGTATAGGGTAGTAAGTTAGAAGCCACGGTTGTTGCTGACGCATCGAGTACAGATAAGAGCATCATCAGCGGGTTCATCAATATTCAGTACTCCCTTTCCTTCTTTTTCTCTGCCTGCCCTCTCTCTCTCTCCGTTTCCCCCCTTCTCTCTCACGGTCCTCTGGTGCCTCGTGGCTGATGGCGCAATTCCCAAAGTCAGAGTCAGCCGACGAGCTTTTGTCGTCCCTCTCTTGGTGCTCAGTGACGTGCAAATTACCTAACAAAGGTGAAAAGTGCCTCTTCCTCCACCTAAGCTTTCATGGGTAGCCCTAAAATACGGTTTGTGAGATACAGTAGAGTTTTTATACATGTTTTAAATCTTTTAAGCTTTTAGAGTATTAGCTTGTTTATACATCAAAGTCCATTATTCAATTTTAAATATTTTAACTATATAACAAAAATAAGCTTTTAACTCTTTAATTGTATATATTTTTTAATTGCCTGATTTTTGCTTCAGTATGTATTGTATTTTAATAAAAAATAGATATAATTGTAATGTCTGTTATAGATTTTAGTTTAACATTTTTATTTGACAGGGTATGAACATTTTAAAATAATTTATTAAGTTAGTTATATTTGGATATAAACTTTGATTTTATTGCATGATAATATATATATGTATATATATATAATAAAAAATATTAATTAATTTTATTAATTAATTTTTTCCTCTTTGATTAGCGTTTTTGTATTTTATCGTTTCTAGGAATAGTCTATACTAGTATAGATCAATTTACTGCAATATACAGTACTCGTATATTGCAATATATGCAATTAAATAAAAAAAAAATAGATGAAACTTTTTTAACCCCTTTAATTAATACACCAGATTTTTAATTTCATATTTTCAACATTCAGTCAAACACTTCCAAACAAATTTTTGCACCTATAGAGCCGGCTATTTTATATGCCACTGCGTATGAATTTTTGTATAAATACAATGTCATCGCTGCAGAACTCCGAGTCACAGTTATCATCAGTCATGGCAGTACTGTGAATGAACACGCGGTGAGGCACAACACTGTGCAGCCGCCAGATCAGTCATTAAATTGAACTGTCACCTACATTTTGTGGAAAGTAACCCCCAACCAACCCGCGAGGTGCCAGGTCGCAAGTTCACGAAAAAAAAAAAAAAAAAACGACACATCCAGCGTTGCCTTGTTTTGTGTAAAACCCAACATGTTACATGTTAAGTGGGATACTCTATATAATGGTGATTTAGCTTATATTTATTTATATTGTCTAGCGTTGTAATAAATAAACCCAAGTTAATAAATTTTCATTTTTGACTATTTTATTATCTTTACCACATTCCACATTGTGTAAAGAAAATGATTTATGGCTTTATAAAGTAACATTTTATATCAATATCAACTAACAAAATTATTATGTACACTAAAAGCATATAATAATTGTTATCTATAATATTTTTCATGCTTTTAAATATATCGTGACAACTGATAATTGTAAATTATTCACTTAGGACACTTGAGTGGTATTTTTATCTATAACACTTAAACTTTTGTTAAAAATTGTAAATTATACTATAATTAGAATAATATTACTGATATATGTATACAAAATATGTAAATCATATTTTATTAAAAAGCTGTTTGACTTTATAGTAAGGGACATGAAAACGTGAAAAATATCTTATATATAATTTTCCTATTACAATCGTATATATACGACTTAAAAAGAGGCAATTAGTCAGTTTAAGTAGATTTAGTTGACAAAATGAAAATTGAGGATGAGTCACTACTTGGTATACCTAATAATATGTGTGTAAGCTGTAAGCTATATCTTTCCAAATAAAAAATTGAGAGGAATATAGGAAGAGTGGTTACAATGCTCAATGCTACAGTCTGATTTTTTTTTTTTTTTTTTTTTTTTTTTTGTAAAGTAAAGTCAAATGTAATATCTCCCTCTTTCTCTCTTATCATATCAATTTTCATCCATCAGGAATGCATAAAAATTTGTTCCTGAATTTATTTTTTATTTTTTTTTTTTCCTCTTTTAAAAATTTCTGTCACATTACATTTCAGATTATTCATAAAAAAAATGTATAACTTAGCTTTTATCTTATGTAACCTTTTTGTAGAAATATATATATATATATATATATATATATATATATATATATATATATATATATATATATATAATATATATATATAGACACTCTCGCATATATAATATAAACTTCACGATTAGAAAGCAAAGTAAAGAAAAAAAAGCCATGTTTTCATCTTTGCCATTATTGTTTGTTGTTAGCAGTCTTTTGTTTCTTGTTCTGCTGTTGCAAGAGCGTGACGATGGGTCGAGACTACTTTTTGTCTCATGAATAATGAAGTCAGAGTAGACGCGTGCATCCCGCGGCTGCCGGCAAGATGAGTCGACCCCACAGCACTAGTGACACAGTAGCCGGGTTTGTCGACCATCCTTCTCGACTACTTGCTGTCTTTCTGGGCCATTATGGAGGTCGGTTGAAGAAAGTTGCAACATCCCAGCAGAAACAATTCACAGCTCATCACCACGTCTTTCAAGGTTATTTCAAACAAAACTCCCTATTATTACAGTTGAGTAAGTAATGAATATTAATGAGAAATAGTAACCTTCAATGTTATCGTTGATGGAATCAAGAAGTATACTTGATTACAATGTTATTAGTTATTATTATCACTCTAAAAGTTACAAGCTTATTTCAACAATTTTAATACAATAAGACTAGTATACTACCACGTGATTCAAACAGTCCATCATAAATATTAGTAAACAACATGCAAATAGTTTATATAACAAATTACGCAAACAACAATAAGACTTTTTGTTTTAATTATTATTAAAATATTGGTTTGATTACAAAATTGTTGTTTAAAATCCTTAATTTGTTAATCATGTTTTAAAAATAAAATTGTTTATAATTACATATAATTTTTAAAAACTTTGGTAGTTTTTTCTTATTTAAAGTAAAAAAAAAAAACTGTTTAATTGAATTCCTATTTTACTTTAAATTAAAATGACATTTTGAATAAGCAATTTTATTTAAAAATTAGGATTAAATAATAATTTTGTAAAAATAAACTAATATTGAAATAATAATTAAAACAAACAAATCATATTGTTTTGCGTAATTTGTTATCTAAACAATTTGCATGTTGTTTACTAATATTTATGATTGACTGTTTGAATCGCGTGATAGTACTAGTGGGTCACAACATAATATTTAGATACAGTCTCTACACCAGTGTCATGCAAGCTGTGTGCACTCATAGTGCATTGCAGTGCTGACTGCTTGCATGCACGTCGTGTCACCCTGCTCTTGCAATGCACTACAGAGCTCGTTTCATGCCCCGAGAGCATTGTTGTGTTTGTTATTTGCTCAAAAACGACAAATGATAAGTGTCATTAATATTCTAAAATATTCTTGAAATCGTAAACATGAATTATTAGTATCTTCTTTTTAAAATAATAATAATAATAGTTGTTTATTAAATATTAATACAGAAAAAAATGTAAAAAACACAATGGGCGACGTGAAAAAGAATATTTTATTCACAAATGTATCTAGAATGTCCGGTACAAATATTTAAGAACAGAGGTAATCCTGCAGGTTTTGCATTTAGGTCACTTTTACAATTTTTTAATCACCATGCAAATTTAATAACAGAAACTGTAAATAGGAATACTCTAATTTTTGTTCTATTCATTAAATTAAAATGTAAAAATAACGTAAAGTTATTTCATTAAACTTATTATAATTCTAATATGTCAATATAATTTTTGAAAGTTTATGATGGAAATATAATAATATTCTCATTGATATGAAAGAGACTCTTGATTATTTAAGTGAAGTAAAAACATATTTTCTTTTCCCCGGTCTTTAATTATTGTAAGTGCACCATAAGTTGCCTCATCCTTATACGTAAACATCATATCCTGACCTAGATTAAAAACTTTGAATTGATAAATTTAATTATATATATAATAAATGTAAATTCAATATAAAATGTTCTAATTTTTTCCTACTCATATTTAATTAAAATTTTTAAATAATGTAAAAATTATTTCATGTAGCGTCAATTATTATAATTCAATTATTTTACCTCATAAAAATTTTTTTTTTAACTTTTTAATTGATTTTCTTACATTTTTCAATACACTTTTCATTCTTTATTCGCAATACAACATAAATAAAAAGCTTTTGTATACAATATATTATTAGAGGATAAAAATAGAATTTAATTGAAAAGCTTTATCTAGAAGTATAGTTATTCAGTCAGCTGTGTGCTTTAATGATGCACTTCAGGTATTGCGGAGATGAATGATATTATGCGGTTGGTGCAGTGGGTAATTGCACTCCACATTATACACAGCAGTGCTTCTACTGACTTTTGTATTTACAAGAGAATCATTATTCTATAACATAAATCTACAATTAAAATTTTAAATATTTCCATTTTCATATTATAGAACTAGATATTATTATAAAATAAAAAAGTTTTCCTTAAACTTTATGAAATAAAATTAAACATTATTAAGGAAATAATGATGAAATAACAACTTAGTTATCTTGAGGTCTATTTGCCAAATACACTTCTAGAATGAAATTAAATTTTAATCACTTTATCAAATAATGAAATCTGTTATGAAATTTAATTTAAATGACTCTCTCTGTCAACAATCACTCTCCAAATAAAAACCCAAACACTCTGCGAAATAACATAATAATACAATAAAATTTAATCTACAGCATTACCATGATTGTCTTTCTTGCAATATGTATACATTTATTAGGTCAACTGTCTTTTATGTGCAATGTATGCAACTTTCCTTATTTACGTAGTATATACTGTGAGACGTGTTGTAAAAATTATATGAAGATTCATCTTAACAGATGCAGCAATCGATTATAAAATCCAATGTTGCAAAGTTAGGATAAAAACATCTCATTTCGATCAAACAATCTCACAATTTATTTCGCAAATTAAAAATGCAAGGTTCAAGAATATAATAAGACGAAATTTCAGCTTCCATAAGTTTCAAGATTTCTAAAATATCACAATTATATATATAATGTAGGTCTTCAATGTGTAGTACCTACTTAGCTGTATAGGACGTTTTTTCCATAGTTAGCTTTTTATTACCTTTCCCCTTGAAGAAGTAATTTTTGACATTTAATGTTATGCCTTTGTCATAGAACAGATTACATCAAGAGTTTGCTGTAGTTAAATTAAAAAAAAAAAAAAAAAGTGAAACATAAAAATTCATTTTTAGTTTCAAAGGGAAACGTGCTAGAGTCGTCGTCCCAACTATTTTTACTAAAACTATACAGTACGATGATATCCCATTTTGGTAAGTTTTACAAAACGTTTTGTTCAGTGTAACACGATCCTTGTTAGTGTCGGGAAGGAAGCAAAACTCTTCTGTGGGCTGTTGCACTTCCTTCTCACGTGTTAGCCGTGATTGCTGCTGCAACGCCATCGGTGCAGTTGCATCATGCAATTTCCTGAAACCTCGCCCTGCCACGCGCCCGAGCAACAACTTAACGCCCACTTTTACATTGCAACACTGTTTACTCAATTCACCCCGTTTACAATTTTATTATAAATACATTATTATCCATATATTAATTTATATTACAACATTTTATAACTAATTATTATCATAATAATAATAATTATTATTATTATTATTATTATTATTATTATTATATTATAATTATTCAGAATTTTATTCTATAATATAAAAATATATATTTTTACAAAGCATAATTGATATACAGTGTTAATTATTATTAAAATGCTAAAAAAATGTTAAAACTAAAAATTGTTTTATTTTGATAATAATATTAATAATAATAATCATTAATCTAGTTAAGTACAAAAAGTATTTATTTATGTTATATGCATGACTATTCATATTAATTATTATTATTTTTAGTTTTGAATGTTAGTTCATTGAAATAGAAAAGTATCGTTATTAGTTTATAAATTATCTATTTAGTAGAATTCATTTATTGAACAATATATTTCACCCGCAATAATAGTGAGAATTTCGCATTTACAAGCACGGAGGGTGTCTGTTTTGCAGAATTGTGCTTCGTTGCGTGACGCGGGTGCGAATGCGGCGAGGCACTAGGGATCGGCGATATTTATCGATACTACTCGATACCCGATACTTTTCTGGCGATATATCGATACTATCGAGTACTTTTCTAAGCCGATAATTATCGGGTATTCGATACTAAATTATGAGTATCGCGGCCGATACTATTTATCAAAAAATGCATGCAAAAGTCACTCGCGGTAGTCGCGGTAATCAAAAACCAAGGCAAGACAAAAAAGTATTTATTAATTAAATAGGTTTTCGTCCATGAGTTCGATACTATGCGTTTTTAAATTCTTTTTCCAATACGAAAATCTACTCGTTAATTGATCGAAAATACGCGATTGGCCATTTACTACTACAAGATGGTTTCCACTAGCTGGCAGTGGCACTCCGATAGTATTACTTACTATTGGCTCGAGAGTACTTGGCTTTGGCAGATTATAGTAGCCTAATAGCTAGCTAATATAAGCTAATAGCTATAGTAGCTAGGTCGTATAGTAGGAATGATTTATACTAAATACTTTCACCGATATATCCGCAAAAGTATCCCCTACGATAATAATATATCAGGCCTGATATCAGGCTGATATCAGGGGGTATCAGGCTGATATCAGGGGGTATCAGGCTGATATCAGGGGGTATCAGGCTGATATCAGGGGGTATCAGGCTGATGTCAGGTCACATCAGCCTGATATCAGGGGGACATCAGGGCTATATCAGCCTGATATCAGGGGGTATCAGGGGAGTGTCAGGCTCCATTAGTTAAAAGTTTTAACGCTAGGCGGCACCATTGTTGCATCAAAGGAGATAGGTTTGTTGATAGAAAAATGGCAGCTACTTCAGGAGAGGAGAAAATCAACAAATAATGGTAATTAAACTATAATTCTTTAGCTTATAAGTTGTTTTGGGGGTAATATACTATGTGGGGTGTCTTTTGCTGCAGGTATTTTAGGACTCTGAGGCCTGAAATATTAGAAAATCCACCGTCTTGCTGCCTATAGCTGTGGACCATGGGACGTACAACAGTCAAGCCAGCTAGAATAAAGCTAGGCCACCTCTAGCTCCTCTGCACAACATCGCATTTGTATTTAAATTTTCTTCAATTTGTTTTATTGATTCTTTATTTAGTGTTAATGATGATAGTTTTATTTATTTAATTTAATTCTAATAATAAAATGTGTTTTTATCTATTAATATAGTCCAAAATGGTAGCCATCAGGCGTTATAGTCAGGAAACCATCAGGGAACTATCAGGTGGAGACGTCAGGGAAACATCAGGCCAGCCTGATGTCAGGTTTCTTCTGTCCACTTCCTGATATCAGGCTGATATCAGGCTGCCCTGACATCAGCCTGATATCAGGCCTGATATATTATTATCGTAGGGGATTACAATAAATTATTCATTTATATACAGAGTACACAGGTACAGGTTAGTATTTTCAAGATGGCGGAATACTTGAAAACTTGTTATGTATTTTTTTTAAAATGATTATATATAACGTACATAAAAAATAAATGTTGGTAATATTTACTACATTAAAAGAAAATTGTATTTTTACCCCCCCCCCCAGATGCTAAAAAATATGCTGAATTTTAATCTTTTTAAAATTACCGCCGATATTTTCCGATATATCGAAATATCGATATATTTTGAGCCGATAATATTGATGAGTATAAATACTTTTTAAAGTACTCGATATAAAAAGTATCGATACTTTTTTCACTATCGCCGATCCCTACGAGGCACCGACGTCTCAGCCACCATGCATATTGCAACCCCCCTCCCCACTCCTCTCCCCCGGGGGAAAGCCAAAGGGCGCCTGGGGAGCCAAAGTCCACCCACTAATCCCGCGATTTGTGTGCAAATCGATCACGAACACAAACTCATGAAAATGGAATTGATTTTTTTTAACAATTAATTTTAAAACTACCATGCATGGGTCTATAAAATGATTGAGCATGATACGAATACTTAAGGCTTAACCTGAGAAATTTGGACGAAAAATTCGCTACAACAGATTTTCTTCAAATTAATTTGGTGGACTCACAACAATCGTCGAATTAGCTCTGAATTTTTTCAGAATTTTTTAACCGTTGGTTTAATTATAATTAATTTATTTAAATGAGAATTTTTTATCCTTCCAATGTTAAATTTGTTAATTAGCATTGCAAAAAAACTATACAACAGATTCTTTTACTTTTTTTTTTTTACTAAAGCCTAATTTTTTAGACTATTTTTCTGAATTGTTTTCATATATTTTGAACCGTGACGATGATCGTTTCCTATATGTGATGAGAAATGTGGCAACGTTCTCAAGGACTGTTGTCACCACCCCCTCCTAAAAATTTAAGCTCATTCCAATGCAAACAGTGTTGCCACTATAGCCACGCCTCTTGACCTTGACAGACAAATTCTCAGGTTATACCTTAAACTAATATATAGAATGTTTATTTTTAAGCAAGATGATATTTTTACATAAACTTGAGGTTAATGTAAAAAATAAATAAAGTTGATGAAGTTGGGCCACTATAAAATTTAAGTCATACATAATAAAGAATATACTTCAGAACTTTGATATAGAGCGTAGGGTATTATAGCTATTTTCTTTTATGTCAAGTCCTATGTATATACATGTATACGGTAAAATCGTGGAATATATATAATATATTAATATAGTCCATGATTTTACCGTTGATTGTCAAATAGAAGAAATCTCATAAGACCTAGAAAACTTTTCCCACTTTCGTACTCACTAACAGCGCTAAGTGCATTGACAAAAGGAGGGGAGCTCTGAAAAGATTGCTGCTATTTTTATAAGTTTTTTCATTAATATTTTATCTAAGGAATTCTGAGAATTTTCCAGTTCATACTTTGATTCTAAGTAAAAATTTTAATTCACGTGCATATAGAACGAAAAACTGCAGTGCACATTTAAGTACATTGTGTTCTTTCTCTCAGCTTGCAACCTGCATTCTCACAAATATCAGTGGAATTCCACGGATAATCTCAAGCGATTAATATCAAAGCAAGTCGGGGCCGAGAAATGACCTCGAGGCACGTAACATTCATGACTCTAGAACATTTGAATCTGCTCTCGAATATACCTGGTACTTACTGTACGGAGGGATTCCGATAAAATAAAAAGTAATAAATTTCAAAGAAGGTCATGAAAACTATAAACAGCTGTATGTGAGTTTAACTTAAAACGGTATATCAAATATTTATGGTTTGATCACGAGATTTTATATAATATTAAATTTCTATAATAGATATAAATTTTTAAGATATAACATTTTTCTAAAGACACTATCACATTTTTCAAGATAAATTTAAAATATTACGTTTTTTTTTAACAAAATGTCTTTCTATCATGCAATGCATTTAAATTAAGTATAAAGATCGTAACTTTTGAATTTTATACTTAACAGAAATCTGTATTCATGTATATATAAAAAAAGACTATATAGTGCCCTGAATGAATAAGTGTTGAATAAAATGACTAATTGATGGAGTCAGTGGCTGCGTGCAAATTATCGAGTGGTTGCGAGTTTGCAGGATTACGTGGGCTTTGTGTTTGCTGGCTCCATGCCAAGAAGGCGGAGATTTGATCTGAAAATACCCGAGCCCGCTCAAATCCAACTTCATTTTCTCACTAATTGGTCAACATGTGGTTGAAACATTAGCCTCAAATATACGACCGTAGTGTAATCCAGTGGCTTTATTGCCATTATAACAGCGTACAATAGTTTAAAGAAAATTATTTTGTTTGTTTGTTTGAAATTATAACAATAAATAAATCGTAAACAAGTACAAAGCTATAAAAAGTTGTAGATTATATAAAAAAAAAACTTTAACATGAAAAAAGGTTTCAATAACATATATTTCAAAATTTATATTTCATATACATACAAATAATATTACTTTTCACGACCGGAAAGTAGTTCAAAACTATTGGATTTTTCTACGTTGCTCTAGCAGCATAAGACACGTTGAGTTCTAATGAACAGCATTTTGTGGCTGACTGAGTTAATTAAAACTTTTTAAAGTTTAACAATTTAGTATGAGAATGAACTTAGCTAAAAGGTATATATTTAGAACAGTGTATAGCGCTATGTATAAAATCTATAATTTTTCTTATAAACAAAACTTTTTAATATGCAAAGAAAAATATGTTTATTAAACTATACGGTGAATAAAATTCTGCAATATTAAGAATTAAATTTAAAAAGCCATTTTAATTTATTACACTATAACCTTATCACACTGACCTAAGAATTTGTTTTTAACAAATGGAAGCAAGATAAATTTATTTGGAACCTGAAATAAAATTACAATGCTATGCTTAACATATTCGTTTTTGTTTTTGAGACTACAAGCAGCACAAGCCTTCTTGACTCTACTTGTTCTCACAGAAAACTGATAAAAATTCCTCTTGCTCTTCCATTTATTGATATCAATTCATGTATCCGACAATTGTTATCGATCTTAGTCTAGAAATTTTTCTCATCTTTGCTCGCTGGAATTTTCTGATCCAAAAGCGTGCGTACCCTGGAGATGCTGTGGGTTGAACTCGAAGCAGTACTCAATAATTCACATGGTACTTCTCATAATTGTTTTCTCTTCTCTTTCAAAAGATTTTGAACATGACATTGTTATATAAAGAAAATTAATCTAGTTGAAAACTGTTGTATTAAAATGTTAAAAGATCAAAGGTGATGTCTTCAAGGAAAATATTCTCTGTTCTACTTTAGGAGTAGATAAAAAATAAATCAAAGTGTGATGCTATTCTATATGTCCATGTAAGTATAACAGTGTGCTTTTTTTTCTCAAGGAAAATTCTATTTATTAAAGCATCGTATAAGGGGGGTTGCTACAATGTTGAATATAAGAGAAAAATTATATAGCAAAGAATGGGTATAAATTTCAAATTTTCATTAATTTAAAAAACGTGCTCTTTGAATTTTGAAGTAACCTTTGCATTGAGCATTGAAATAAAAATATTATATATATTTTTATTTGAAAATGTAAAAAATGTAACTGTGTATAATTAACCTTTTCTGCTGTAAAAATGCTGCTGTCACTTATTTAAAAAAAAAAAAAAACTAAATTATAAAGAGGATGTAAATATAAAATAATAAATAAATTTAAAAAATATAACTATATTTCATGATATAGCATTTTCATTGACACTGTAAAGTTAATACCTTATATAGTTTTATGAAAATAATGGAATTATATTCCTGTTATACTCTATCAATAGTTCATAATTTAGAAACTAAAACAACGTCGAATATCATCAACTGTGACCTTAATCCGAACGATCACAGCACGTCAAGCTAATCCTCAAGTGATAGAGTAAATAAATAAATAATTTAATTGCCATCAAAGTTGAGTGATGAGGGGATGAATGACACTGCCAGCAAACTTTATTGTTTATAAATATATTTTATTCACTGTGATGTGCATATATTCTATATTGATAATAAACACTGCATGCATGATTAGAATATAATCAAATTAAAATCAATCTAGAATCTAGTCACAATCAATGTAATAAGTCAATCAAACAACATTACATTTGATGCATGAGAATTCTGCATTGCTCATACATAGATTTAAAGAAAACAAATAATGCAGTTTGTATTTCACTGATAATATTGGGATCGATTCACGAAAGAGTGATCCAGGTTTCTATCCGCGTTTAGCTTAACCACGTTCAGCAAGGTGATTTAACACGTAAAACAGGTATAACTTAAACGTGGTTAAAAACCTGGCTAACTGCTTCGTGAATCGCCCTCATTATAAACAATAAATATCTGTAATGACGTGATGACAGATACCAAATTGATCAAAGGGGTTAAATTTCCATACTTTGAGTAGTGTTTGATGAAAGGTGGTACGGTTTCTACTTATGTGTTTTTAGTGGCAAGCAGGAAAGTGATCGCCCCCCATCTCTTCCCTGTATTTTGTTACGTCATCCTTCATCAAGTTCGATCATAAAGCGCTGTTGTGAAATACACCCTCCTCCCTCCTTCTCCACTCTATAAATAGCAGCACAACGTGCTCCTCCAGCGGGCCGTACAGCACGCCATGCACAGTTTGTTATATAATGGCTTTGCTGCTTGAGTCTTTTATTTCAAGGTTCTGAACTCAAGTCTTATTCATGGAATTGTTCGATGTTAAATTATATTATATTACTTTAAAAACAGTTGTCTAAATTGTTTTGTCAGAATTTGATTGAGACATTAATTTGAATATTATGTAATTATACTCTTGTGTTGGAATAATCAAATACTTACTTTCTGTTATTTTTGTTGAACAAATTTAAAAAAATTTCATGGTGATAAATAACCTTCTTGCCAAATATTTTGAGTGATAAATGTAGAAGAACCAGGAAAGTTTAAGTAAAATTTTATACTTACATGAGAAATTAATCTTTATGCACAGCAATGGAGTACCAACCTCATTTTTTTTTTTTTTATTGCAGAAATGGATAGAGGATGAAAAGTTTTGTTACTCTGATTTTTTTTTTCAGATTTTTTAGGGACCGGGAAGTATTGCTAAAAAGTTTTGGGGAGGTCGGGTCCCTTTTGGGTCCTATCTTTTATTAAGAGAGGTGGCAAGAGGCGGCACTTTTTCTTCACTTTCAATAATTTTTAAAAAATAGTTGCCGGGCTCTAAAAAATAGTTGCCGGGCTCTAAAAAATCTGAAAAAAAATCAGATTAGCATAACTTTGCACCCTCTATCCATTTTTGCAATAAAAAAATTTGAGGTCGGTACTCCATTTTCAACTTAAAACATAACAACAATAAAACGAAAAATAATTGTACAGCTTAATTGCTTGATATCGCCATAAATAAGTTTTAATTACACTTTCACATGAATAATTAGCCTAGAAGGCTTTAAAATTTGTGCTTTACAACAAAGTTAAGTATTTATACTCGTTATATAATTTGAGAACACTTACTAATTTATTCGCTTCAATGACCGATTCGATTATGACTGAGCATGTGAGTGAAATATAGAGCTCAATAAAATTCAAACATTAAAATTTTATTATGAATTTTTATGAGTTCTATACTTCTTTCGTTACTGCCTATATACCGCTGCTCTATTGCTCTTATAGGGTAGCATGGAAAGCAGAAGAGAGAGAGGCTCGAATGTAGGTCTGCGCTATGATTCCGTTGTTCCACTTGACAGGCTTGCTGCTAGACAGCCTAGACAACTTGCAGTAACTGGAATGAAGTGTTTTACAAATTATCATCTTGCAGTATAATCCAAAACATTAAACTGTACGTGACACTTAACTCAACAAACTAGACCAGAAAATCTTAATATTTAATATTTCAATATAATATAATATATAACTTGTTTAATTTGCTTTAAATAATAAAATGAAAAATATATGTAATATAAAAAAAATCAAACCTATACACTTATAAGAAGAAAAAAAATATTTACATGATAATAAATTGTTGTGTGTAAAAAACCTACTGAATATTATTTATTACTTTCGAATATAATAACTGTACATTATAAAATATTTTTCTTCAAAGTTCACTTTTTTCAAAGCATGATGGTTAGTTTCGTTTCGTTTCGTGTTATCTATAGATAGAAACACTCCATGCAATGAAAATTCCAGAGCTATTTTTGATGTACATTATCATTAATGTTGTAACAGTAAAAGTATTTCTCTGTACTTCAATATTTCACATGAAGATTTTTTTGTCTTAAAATGTTGTGCTATATATATTCTTTAAGCCCAAAGGCCAAACTAGGTGAAACACATGACATTAATATATATTTATATAAAGCAAGGTACACTGTGGGACTTCTGCTGCGAGAACGTCGTATGAGTTATTATTTTGGTTAACTTTGTTTTTAAGTCAGGCACGTCTCTATTATTTGGTGTCTCGGTGGAGGTGGTCTGAGGTGAAGAGGAGGGTGGGGGAGCGACTCTCAGACATGTGCGTCAAGAGTACTCGGTAGCTGCCCTCCATACCACAAACAACCCAGTGGCCATGAAATATGTGCTCCACGACTTTACCCGACATTCACCGCAAAACCCACCTTCCAAGATATAAAACAACTTGGGTATTGGACAAAACGTATATTCTACACTCTTTTCATTGAAATTTTCTATCTTAGCTTGGACAATGACTGTACAACATTGAGACAGCAAGGACCCCTAATTTTTTTGTAGACGATGTTAAATAATCCATAGAAATGTAATGTACTTGAACCTTGTGGAGAGAGCTAATGAGAATGCTTAAAAAATAACAAATTTGCTTCTCTTTGTGTCTTTCCACTGTAACTAAAGCAAATAAGACAGGGTTCGTGCTGTCGCGAGGAGTATACATTTGCAATGGAAAGGGATTCGACATTTTATAACTTAAAATACAAAGTTTGTGTCCTTCCATGCACGTATTCAAACACAGATATTATTTATACTTCCATTTTGAGTGTTCAGTGTTCAAGGAATGACAAATAAATTTGATTTTAATTATGAATTCCAAATAAATAAACTGTCATTGTTGTAAAAATAAAATGCATTTTAAAATAGCTAATTAGCATTTTCGATTGATTAATTTTTTGTGTGAAATCTCACATATCAAAATAATTAAATTAATTATTTTAAAATTAAACTTTCAATGAAAATGAATTTCATAAATTTAAAGGGATTAATGTCATACATGAACGTCAATTTAAAACTGCCAGAACAAATTATAAACGTTCTGAACATTCTGTGTAATCTCTATATGGTGCAGAACCATAGCGGCTGACAGGGGGCAGGCATGGTTTGAGGCGCTCACGTCTGTATAAGCAGCTTAGTGAGGGACAGACGGAAATGGGCCGACCCGGCTTTAAATTCATCGGACACTGAGGAACGAGGATACAGGTAGCATGAGATATGAGCTATGTTGAGCAGTAAACTTTAACGTTAGTAAAAGTCGTAGCAACATTTTTTAACAACAAAATACTATTAAAATGAGACAGTAAAAATTTCTTTCCATGTAGTATTTTATTATATAGAATTTATCATAGTAAAATGGTATTTTTTTTTACACCTATTACATAATTTATGATAAAATAGTGTTTAAACTGTTATGGAACACTTGTTTTACATCAAAGAACAGCAAGCATCCTTGTTAATTATTAAATGATTGCTTTTACTGTGTTGTATGTGACATTACACATTTCCTGACCTATTTTCTACAACGTTTACAAGTTACTTTAATGTAATGGGATAAATGGCAGATATTTGCAAACAAAGTCTGAGTGTGTGGTGGTGAATTTAGGTATGCTAATGTTTGCACTGCATATTGTGGTCGTACAATATACCACAACTTGTCAAATAGCTATCTATAACAATTGCTTTTACAGTAAAATAATTATGTTTAAGTAATTTTTTTTAGACTGAAGTAGTTACAATATGATTAGGTTACAGTATATTATTATATAGAACACTATGATCCTAGCAAAAGAATAGCTTTGCTCTGCCAAGATGCTTCTTGTATTTTGCCAAAAGCAACAAAGCAGTAGAAACATTGAAGTCTTCACAGTAAAAGTTCAATACCCCACCCCCTACTTTTTGTGTATCCCCATATAGCTCACCAAGTATCACCCTATCGTGAATTTCAGTGTTGGAATTTTTATCTGTTTACTGGATTTTCTACTTGAATTCACTTCACTTCATTTGAGAATTTACATTATTGAAAATTGGAAAATGTGCTATAATAATTTAAGATAAGAAAAAATAACTTAAAATATTTTTAATGACAATTTTTGCGTAATAAAACTCCCATTTTGTAAGCAAAAATTTGATTATTGAAAATCCATAATCATTTTAGAGCATTTTATTAAATTACAACTTTATACTTGACTCTATAGGGATTATTATTTTCAAGACGTTAAGTTTTGATAACATTAATTACATTACTAAAGTTTTCGAACTTTTAACTTCATTTTAAAAAATAAACTAGAATGTAATATCATATAATAGAATAATTTACTTAAGTATTTAGTAAAAAATAATAAGATTACTTTAAATATAATACAAATATTTGTCCTATTTATTTTCAAATGTTTTATGCAGGTTGTAGAATTTATGTACATCATTTTAAGGCTTCCGTGACTTGCTTGTTTGAGGTTTCCGTACGCAAAAGACGAGCTGAGTCCATGGTCACCATAGCAACCGTGTATGTGGTTATTTGTCATCATCTCATCAAAACTTACTGCTTGTTTCTACCGACACTGTCTCGACTAAATATAGACTTTATGATAATCGTAGAATACACACGTGTGTATATGATGTATATGTAAGTGGTAAAATGTAAACAGAATGAAACTGAACATGTTTTATACAATAAGGCTTCAATGATTAATTGCTACATCGAATAAACATCACGTATTACTTTACAAAGCCCCGTTTTATTTCAATCGACATTATAGAAATAGATGATGTAAATGTTATGTTTGTTTATTATATACCAACTCGTATATTGAAAAGCAGTACATGTGCAGACATGCATGCAATTCAGTTTATGGTTGAATGGCAGTGTAATTAGAGTTTTGTCAGTAATATCCGCAAATTGTAGATATCATGAATCTTGTCATAAGCAATCTACTTACTGCAAGTATGATGTTTTTATTGAAGGTGATGTTAATTCAGTTATAGCAGTAAATTTATTTTCTTTTTGCACCTGCACTATTTTTTTAAAATAACCATACCAATTATAGCTATTTAAAAAAAAATCATTTAAATTATGTATTTAAAAAAATTCATTACTAATACAAAATGTAACAGAATAATAGAGTCTACAAAAGAATTAAATTCTAAAGAAATAAATTATGGCAACTCCTTCGTTCTTAAAATAACTTAATAAATTGAAGTTTATGTGATTATTAAAAAAAAAAAAAAAAAAAAAGTATACTATAGTATCTCAAGAAGAGCATTAAAATTTGAATATAGTTATATTGATGCCAAGATTCCGTTAATAAAATTTGAAGTAAAGTAGTTAACAAGATTCTAGTGAAAAGCAAACTCTGTGCTCTCAAAACTCTTTCATCGAGCAGTTCGCTGAATAAATACGAAGAGGAGGCAAAGAAGAAGTAACCACTGGGACTTACTTCTCAGCATCTCGAGGAGAATTCAAGTGGGAAAGTTATTCGCGACGTGATTTGTGTCGATTGCTGTAAGTGTTGTTCATATATAAGCTGGTTTCATTGCCTGTCTAATAGTAAAATACATAGAATTACCAGAATACAATACACATTACTGCGTACAGGAAAGTACAAAAAATATTCACTTGTCTGCTTTCACAAAGCATATTTATTCACATAAAATACATTTAAAAGAAGAATAAGAATTACTAACACCAATAAAAGATTTTATGTACTTTTCAGAATTTAGTGTGTAAGTAAAAGTTTAAATTCATTTACTTAAATCCCCAAGGAATTTTTAATTTCTTTTTACATCACTTTTCTTTTTTTCCATGGCTTCTGTTTTAACCATAAAAATGCTTGATCAAGTGTGTGTCAGATATTATTGTATTTTACAGCGTGTTATTTTCATAGTTTAATTTATTTATAATTTATATAAATATAATGCATTTCAAATATTAAATTGAAATAATTTACAAAAATATTCCAAGTTATTTAATGGACGACTTGTTTGGCATTTTTAAAATATACTAACCTCGAATTATGTATTGTATATTAAATTTTTCTATTATTAACTCTGCAACACCCTTAAATAGTATATGGCAAAACACTGTGACGTCAGAGTCGTGTAACGCTTTTCCTATTGATTAGGACGTCGCAGAGCTTTGCAGAACTATTTTAAAGGTGGCAGAGGGTTCAAAAATCTGAAAATGTTGGACATTACACAATTTGAGGTTTTCTGATCAAATATGCAATAAAAATTTTCATACTGCAGACCGTAATAAAACATTCATATAACATTATATAAGAATTCTTCGTGTGACTAAACTACAAAAAGCGATAATTTGGTTATATATTCTCATATGCTATTTCAATATGGTATCTACTCACACACTAGATCGCCCATAGGAGGACAAAGACTTGACATTCTTTCCTCCTACTCCCAGTGTAATGCCGTTGTAAATAGCGTATATTCCTTCATAAGCATGGCTCAAAGCTCAAACAACATGGCTCACTAAACAACAGAAATGAAATTTATTCTCTTAGTGTTTCATTCTATACACCACAAAAATTTTAAGTATATTTTTCAGTAACAAATGCAAACAATACCTCCTAATTTAATTTATTAGATTTAAATCTAAAACTAAAGATTTTTACGTGAATCTTTTCTTCAATTAAATAAATTATTTTTTTTAAATGAAAAATACATTTATATAAAATTTATTGAAGCATATTTAATTTAAAACATTCAATGATTCAGACTTACTTCTAGGACCAATAACATTAGCAAAATATAGACTTGATTCTTCTGAGACTTCCAAGTTTATTTAAACTTTAAAAAGAAAAAAAAATGAACATTAAATAAATATTTCAATAAAATGTGAATTTCAGTAATGAATCAAAGAAAAACTTACAGTAAATAAAATAAAATGTGATGTGACTGGAGTTTGGTAATTATTCATAAAATTACTGTGAAGGGATGCATGGAGTTGAAATTACATAATTTTTTTGTATTGTTGATTTTAGCTAATAAATAATTAATAATTTAATACTCAATCATCCTGAAAGAGAATTTGAGATAACAAAGAACAAAATTTAATGTTGTTTACATATTTTATGGCCTGCTGAAACAATAACATTAGAACAATATAATATTACAATGCTTAGTTGTATTAATAGCTACTAAATAATTGTATTTTGAGTTTATTGTTGTTAAAATCGTTAGCTGATTGGGCACACTTTGCTATCGCAAATAATGGAACAAAAGCAGTTAATTTGGATCAGATTTATGTGTGGCTGTTTTTAGAGCATAAATTTATTATCAAGTCAATGAAATTAAGTTTATATTATACTCTCATTAATGTTTGTTTTTTATTACGATATAGAATTTTTAATGAAATTTTA
The DNA here is from genome assembly GCA_949825025.1 of Siphlonurus alternatus. Classification (NCBI taxonomy): domain Eukaryota; kingdom Metazoa; phylum Arthropoda; class Insecta; order Ephemeroptera; family Siphlonuridae; genus Siphlonurus; species Siphlonurus alternatus. The sequence continues at coordinate 36,010,860 of OX463778.1, forward strand.
TACTGAAGCAAATGACTAACTTTACTATTGTTCAATATAACTGACAAAGGTATATCGATTTTTATAATTGAAACTGAACATCATTACACAATATCTTTATGCTTTGTTGTGCTTTAAAATGCATTTTTCAATGTCGTCATTTTAGCGTGATATCACTTTAATTTTTATTTATTTCTGCTCAATTAAATTAATAAAATTATAAACGTTTATTTTTTTCACTGTTTAGTTAGACAGAAAGTCAATGAATGAAAGTTAGGATCGAATGATGAAAAATTAAAAAAGTTAAAAAGTGGTGCGTACTTTTTGTCATGAAAAATAGAGGTTACAGATAAGTTATAGTTTTGCAAAAAGTTTGCTTGCAAATTGCCTCCATTTATAACATGTCACAGCCTGTGATTCACGAAATGGTGGGAGGTGTCGGCTCGTGGTTTCATGATGCATCCCTGTGAAATTTTTAATGTTGATTGACATTTGCCGCTTCTTTTATCTTTCCATGAAATGTATTTATTGTAATTATTTATTAAAATGTCACTTTAAAATATTTATGAGAACGAAAATTTCTGAAAATGTCACGTTGTTTACTTATTAAAATAAAGCAATTACACAAAGAGTTTATGACATTCTCTCAGTCCTCGTATATTTTATATATTAATAATGAACGATACAAAAACGGTGATATTATAATAATATACCATTAATTCCACTCATGCAAATTGTACAAAAGTAATAAAGTGACAATCTCCATGGCACCATATGTTCAAATAACAATGTCACGCACAAAAGTATATACGTAATGCTTTTTATAACCTCACATTTTACGTAAAATCGGTTGTTTTTGCTCGTGAAATTCCGTCTGGCAATTTCAAACAGACAAGTAGCAATCAAAATGAAACTTAATTTATTACCACAGAAAAAAATGTAGTGTTCTTTATTAACCTTTTTTATAAATTTATTTTTTATTGTTAATGACACATCGTGCATTACGAAGAAATGTTATTTACGGTTATGTGGGCCAATAAAAAATATGATTGTTTTAATTCTAAGAAAAAAATGTCACGTAGGAATTTATTATACAGTGTCATTTCTTTTTTTTTCTGCCCCTCTCTTTTTTGATGAAGAAAGTGAAATACAAGGATAGAAATAAAACAATAAAATCTTAAAATTGAATAATAATACAATGGCTTATAAATTTATTCACGTCAGTTTCGAAATTCTAAAACTTTTATCTTGAAGATTTTTTTAATTTAATTTATCGATTGAAGTCTTGAAATCTTTATTACAAACACGGGAAAGTTAATTAACAACGCTATAGGACTTATTTACATAACTAAATTGTCTCACGGATCGTGTTGCTACATACATGCGTGGGGCTTATCCCCCCTCCCTGCTTAGATCTCTGCGTGGGATGTTTCAGGTGTTTACCCTTCTTCCATCTTCTCTTACTGAGTGTTACAAACGTGAACACGATGACAAAGCTTTATTTATAATCATGGACGCAGCCCAAATTACTCAACACTTGTTACTGTCTCTTTACACTTATTCTTTACATTGACCTATTCGTCTTAATACGAACTGAGGGGGAAAAAAACTTTTATTTGTTCCTATTGAAAAACATAGCACTTTATAAATTTACAAAAAAAAATTAAGTTTTTTTTATTGATATTTTAATCATGCAACGGGAGATTGCTTCTCATTAATATTCAATCAATTATTATCACTAGAGGCGTTTTATACGTATCAGTCACTTCACCAGCAAAATCTTTGCATGCATAAATTTAACCACAAAATAATTAATTTTCAATGCACTACCATGATTTTCATAACTTTGAAATGCTACTTGAAAATATAATTATCTTGTTTCAAAATTAATTGACCTACTTCATTAAAAATTTATTGTATATTATCATAATAATCATTGTCGTTTCATCATCAAAAAAACACAAAAGAATTATAAGAGTACAATATCATTGTTAAATACAAAACAATAAACCTTCTGAATAGAAATTTGGAATTGTTTAATTGAAATTATTAATAATTCAATTTAATTACAACACAATATTATTGTTATATTGTTTTCTATATATTATTCATAATATTATAATATTATGTTATTGTTTATATTTTTTCTATGTTACTGAATTTTAGTAATAATTTAATCATAATTGAATAATTGAGTACCAATTATTGTATTATTATCATTTATGCTGCATTTGAACTAAACTGTTATGCTATTTTTTCCCACAACAATAATTCAAAATATTATATGAATACAATAGTTATTTTTACATTTTTTTATTAAAAATGAATATTAAATATTCAAAGGAGCTCTAGTATTTTGTATACATTTTATACAAAACTTTTTTTAATTAAAAATAAAAACAATTAAAATCTATTTTAAGATTAATAAACTACAACAAAGAATTAGGAATTAGTCACAAATGATTTACAAAGAGTAACATATACAAACACTTGTCTTGTTCAACATTGCAGCAATAAATAAAGTACGATGAAATCCTGGTAATCTTTCTGTGCCACAAATGTTAGTGTCGTCTATGTCTGTACTGGACACAGCTGCCAAGAGCGATGGCCTGGGATGTTTCTCCGCGGTCGCGTACCTCTACACTCTGTTTCAAAACTGTACACTTGAAGATCCCCTAAAGTCATATTAGAAAATAAAAACTGGCATAACGATTACCAGTAATGGACGAGTGATATCTTTCATTTAAAGCACTTGAACTTTGTCACATCATTTGTGATAACCTTCATGATATTCTGCCAGCAGCAAACCTTATCGCATTTATCGACATGATGATTATTGTTGACTTAATCGAACTAAAAATGCGAAATTTAACTTTTTTTTTTTTTTATCTTTATTTTAAAAGCTTTATAGCATAATTTTAAGATATTATATTAATTCATTGGTTCTTTCATTTATTAAAAAAAAGTTATGTTGATGAAATTTAAAAACAAAATGTTCAAAAAGCTATTCTCTATTGATCGTTTGTAAGATCAACAATACACTAATATATTTATTATATAATTATTTCCCATTAACATTTTGATATTTCTAAGTCAATCAAGGTATCTAGTTTTAAAATCTATAGTATTCATGGCTTAGAAGTACTGACAAGATAAATCTCACTGCAACAGTCGCAACTTAACGTTGTGTGCATACTTCGGATACAAAGAGTGCGAATTCTCAGCATAGAAACTATTCTGGTAGCTCAGAGCATGGTAGAGTTGAAGAGAAAATAAAATTTATATATTTTCTTCATTCTATTATAGATACCAGTAAAATTAAAATCAATTTTTTGATGAAGTGAACTAACAAAGATATTCCAGTCTACTGATTATTCGAGTAGCTGTCGTTATAATGAGATGTACCTACAATTGATGTAACCAGTTTGAAAAGTACTTGACAGTTAGTTTGATGACCATGCAATTATTAATGACTCGGTCCTCATGAAAGCTTACTGTAACGCAAAAGTTAAAAAAATGCTCTGTAGTATATTATATAATTTCCTTTTTTACAATTCAGCCTTATCTAGAACATATTCCAATAATATAAGTAGTATTTTATTACAAAGAAAAAGAAGAAAATATAAAATTATTATAAAACTTATTATAAATTCAGTTGTAAATTTGCAAGTAGTCACAAATTGCATAAAATAGTAATTTAGTGCATATATTTAATGTTATTGAGATTTCAGTACGTGTCATAGAAAATGCTCTATTTTTTTAATTGAATTACTGACAGAATTAAACAAAAATGACATTTATTTTTTAGGAACTGACTATTTATTCAACAAAACTTTTCCGGATGGAGTAAAACTCAAAGGTGATATTAAGCTCATTAAAAAGTACGCATGTGGTACACATTGAAGGATGTTGACGTGGGTGACGTCAGCTCTGACGTCACTTCACTCTAAAAAAGATCATAGTTAAGCTTGTACATGTTAGAACTTGAGAAAAGATTGCCTCGGGCAGCAGCTTAGAATTCACGTTTCTCTCATGCGAGAGTCGAGGACTGGTGTTGTGTAGAAACTAGAAAGTAATTTACCTGTCAACGGTATGCTACTTCATTTGAAGATCAATAAATGTAAGGTGCAAAACATCGTAAATTATTATTTTGATATTTTCTATTGAAATTTTGCATTATTTATAAAATTATATTAAAACATTATAAGGAGCATTCACAAAGCCTTAAGGCCACAATTAAGGCTCAATAATTTAAGACCAGAAATTTTGGGTCTAAAAAACACGTCTAAAATCAAGCTTTAAATTATCGAGCCTTAAATGTGGCCTTAAGACTTTGTGAATGCCCCTTTATGTCTTCAATGAGTCTTATATATATTTATCTTTTATATGAAAAGTATAGATATATAAAATTAATGTATTATTATACATCAGTAAAATTACTAGATCACTTCATCACTACTTCAGTATTTTACTAGGTATAAATATAAATTAATTATACACAATTAAAGGTCTCTGAAGCATTCACGTTTTACCATTAAATTGATTAATAATGAAATAACTCTAACATTTAAATAACCGCAAATTTACATTCAAATTTGTATCTCTAAGGTTGATTCTATGCGTGGAGAAATAAAAATAACAGAGAAAGACAGCTGGTTGTAGTCGATTGCTGCTAGCTCTCACGGACCATGGTAGTGCACAAACGATCGATTGTTGGGCCCAGCGTGCTTCGAGGTCACGCCACTACCCACGTGACATACTCCAAACGTCGCGGCGGCAGAAACAAGTGAGTGTGCTCAAAGCGTCGCCGGCATAACCATTGTTTATTCCTAGACGTAGTATGTAACACATAACAGGGATTTGGCTTCCTGCCTACTCGCACCACCACTTTGCGTATATATTTTATTGCTCTCTCTCTCTCTCTCTCCCTCTTGAACACAAATACTTGGGTGGCAAAAGCTATATAGTAAAGAAAAAATATTTTGTCGTGGTTATGAAGAAAATTCTATTTTTAAAACTTATTTTTCCCCCTTATATCCTTCCTCTCTTTGTTTGACATTAATATTTATTTGTCTGCACTCAACAGATAAAAAAAGATTTCAACCTCCATTATTTCCTTATAGGGTAGGCAACCTGCATTTCTGAAATGTGCAACTGGTTGCTCACGTTTGGAAATTGAAGGGGCAAACAAACTTGTCCCGTCACACTTAATGTATTTTCATCCTATTAATAATGTGTTCAGTGATTGGTTTGTTGTGACCCCTCATGTCGGGATTTCTAGCCGAGTACTCCCGAACAATCACGACTATACACATGAAAATAACAATAAGGATTAATGTCGACATTGCATAGCAGCCATTACTAATTTTTTCTCAACTAAAATATTTTAAAACCTAAAATTAAAGGAGATTGGTTAAAGAGATCGATTTTTTTTAAATGGGACTGAATGTTTTTTTATGAAGGTACACTATATAAAGATAGCAACTATTTACCATCTGCTAAGGATGGTGTCATTAATCCTTAAATGTAACGGGATGTGTACGCTTAATATAAAATGATAAAACATTACTTGTTAACTATTGTTATGGACATGTATTTTCAATTTTCCTGTATGCATTTTCTCTTTGGATTTCTTTTTTTACCTGGTTAAGATGTTAATAATAATTGTTTTAAAGATAATTTAATCTTTTGAAAAAATTTACATAAAAAATCCATTTATTTTAATAAAAAAGCTCAATTGTATTTAGACAAAAGCTTTATAAGGTTAAATCATTAGATTTGTGGGTCAAATTAGTGATTTAAGATTCGTAGGCAGTGAATGCCGAGGGCTCTGAGGGAGGGAGAGAATGGAGTTGCGATGTCTCTTCATTAGCTCCTTCTCTCGGGGCCCCCTCCCCTCCAGTGCTAATGCCGTCACATCCCTCGCTATAGCCGCGCCTTAATCAACGAGTCATTAACACAAACTGTATATACACTTTCGTGCAATCTCAGACTGTCTGCCATATTCTAGTGTTTATTTTTCATTTTCTTGTCTTGTTTAAGCTATAAAAAAATGATAAAAAAATAACATAACCTCTTCCAATTTATAGGTAGCAGTCAAACCTTTTGTGACATCGTTCTGATTAAATTGTTTCGTAACTTGATACTCAAGAAAAAAAGTATTAATGATAGATGAAGTTTCTTAGATTACAAAATAAAGAAAACTATATAATAAAGGTTAGCTTGTGTTATGATAGACGCCATGTTTTAATTTGCAAAAATTTTATGGCGCAAACAAAAATAAAGTATTTTTAAACAAAAGTCTTTTGTGATCTTTCATTTGAAGAAAGTGCTTCTTTCACACCAATTGCTGTTCTCTGTGTTTATAAAGCATTATCAAAATTAAGAACACCACTTTTGAATATTTTCTCTCAATATTTAGACACATCATAATATTTATCTTTATTTAAATTTAAAATTATTGGAAACATGATTTAAATAATTTTCAACACAAGAAAACTTTTCTAAAATAAAAAAGTAGACACTATTTTATTTTATTGTTCAATGAAGAAAAAAAAAGTATTACATAAAAACTTTTCAGTTCTTTGTTTCCTTTCTTCTCAACTTAGCAATTTTCCTTTTCAATTTAACTTTTTTTGTGTATACATATTTTATTAAGCTTTTTTTTCTTCTTCTTTTTAATTTTGTTCGCCTTTGTTTCACTTTAAATTAGTGATGAATTGAGTTTATTCACCCCGTGAAAAAGCATTGTATTCACTCAGATTGTACTGTACAGTACAAATAAATTTGTAACCGATAATTTAACTGTCAGAAAAAAAAAAAAAAAAAAAACACGGAAGTAGCTTATTGTCACTATATATTGTTTAATGCATGCATGGTTACAGTTAAGTACAGTAAATTTGTTCTATGGAGAATAAGACAATGCAAATAGGTAATCTTATCATGAACACTCACAGTCAAAATAAACCTACCTATTTTGTTTGTATGACGTACAACAATTCAGGCGGTAGGCCTATTGATGTTAACAATATGGGGGAGTGTACAGGTACAAAGAAGGACGTGTTATAAATTTTTCCCTCACACCTCGCGCTCTCGCGATTTCGCACCACTTCTTGCCGTGGAAATTCCACCGCGACACCCGCTTTGGCACATGACGCCTCGAGTCACCAGACACGTCTCCCAACTTCGATTTATGACAAAACTTACGTTTCATGTTTAGTGTTCGGAATACAAGTAATTTTATTACCTTTTAAAATACGTTCGAGAATGGCGTAAGGCGTAAGAAATGTTTAATTGTATAACATATAAAACATGCAACTCATTAAATTTATGTTATGAACTAAATGAAAACCTTACTAAATTATTTATTTTGTCATCACAAATGTCATAATGTTACAAAATTTTACCAATTAATGACTTCTCTTAAATAACTACATAAATATTTTATTATTTTACCACGCACAGCATATATATTCAATTAAATACTCAACTAATATCTTGGAATACAACATGGCAGCCCCAATCATAAGGTTAGTTTTATATATTTAAGTATCTTTTGAGTAGAATAAACTGAAACCGAAATTTGGCAGAGTTGCTGTTGAGTTTGTTGCATATCTAAAACCAAGTTTTAAACTTTATCGTTGATTTTACACATTTCAGTTGAAAATAATTAAACTATTTAATTTTCTTTCCTATAAATGAAATTAATAGACATATCAAACATTTTGGTTAATTAAAAGAAGTATAAAAAATTCTTAAAGTTAGTTATTATTAAATGATATATATATATTTTAAAAATATATATTTATATTATATTCCAGCAGTAAATTAAGGCTGCAGTATTTGCAATCGATGTTAACGACACAACGTCGTCAGCTGGGAATGCATAATGATGAGTATCTACTCCTCTTATATATTCGATACATCATTCAAAATATTGAAAAACCTTATCGCGCTATACACTACAGAAATTCTCAGAGTTTGAGTTCATTTAATCAATATTTAATGATAACTTGATAACCGAGCTCCACAGAAATGATAGTTGCGTGCAGTAGTCAGGGATCAATATGAGAAAAGTATGCTATCTAATAATGCACTAAAAATGCAATTAAAAATATTTTACTTACAGTTTATAACTCTCTCATTAATTGCAAGATTGGTTAATTAATCATAAACGAAATTTTGTTAACTGTAAACACATGCATAGTACGTATTGAAAGCTTTAAAAATTATAAAGTCGTAGAATACAAAGACAAAAATGATGTATTTCTAAAACTCCACCAAAAAGTCGCAATTCCCCACGATGATGTCATATTATTGTAATTTTTAAGCTTTTTTTTTTTTTTAATACAAGTTTGTCATAAAACCCGGACGTCTTGTGTCGTCATTGATGGAATAACGTGATGATGTTTGTATAATAATGGGATTATGTAATCGTTCTTACCGTGTGTTCGCGATTGATGCGTTCTCCAAATGTTTCATTCTTCGGGCAGACAGTCTGTGGAACAAGCAAAAACATCAGCGTTAGTAATACCAAGCGTACACACGATACGCTAATATATTCATCACGGTATTCAAGAATGTATACGCATATTTCTAGGCTAGCACGCAACACGACAAGTTTAATTATTTATCACGTACAGAGAAGCAACATCTGCGCCAGCCCACACGTGTATACGAAGTGATGAATTATAGAGTTTTTAAGAAAAAAAAAATTGAAGGAAAATGTGGAAAACTTTGGTTTGAAATATTAACTTACTGAGTTATGATCAATATTTTACAAGAGATATAGCCTAATCTAATATGGTAAGATGTTAGTCGTATAAATGGAAAACTGTAAATACGCATGTCTCAATGGACATATATACTTTTTTTGCTATGTGAGCCGCAATTCCAATTTGAAGTCACAGCAAATTCTGGTTTATTCAATTCAATAATTTATACGTACACGTTACATTTTTTTTTAAATCGAAAATACTAAACATTTTATGGCACTGTCAAAATATTTCACTGCTAAAATTTAAATACCTAGGGGACAGCTAGTTCAATATTTTTCTTTTTTTTTTTTTCTTCCATAGTTAATCGTCTATTCTATATCAAAATGTACACTTTCAAACATGATAAAAAATAACTTTATAACTTTTTTGATTAATAAAATAAACGTTTACTTTCAGCTCATGTTACCAAGAAATGAATCAAAAATGACAAGAGCAAGCCCAAATATTTGTCTTCATAAGAAAACATTGCCAAGTTTAAGAACGTGCCGTCAGAAAGCAAGTAAGCACCAATATCAGAAGTTCAAGTTTTAAACTTTTGAAAACCGAGTAAGACTTTTTTTACGTTTTATTAAAATCGTAGACCCTACACGCATAATATCAAAGAAAACTTTAAATCCAGCTCATTAATTCCTTTTGTCTAACTGTAAGTGCTAGCTCGGATAAGGGTGAATGTGCACTTAATGGGTTACAGAAATTCTAAAATTGAATAAACCTTTCATGAATAAATTATAAAATTGTAGTAGACTATTTAAAGTGTTTTGAAATTTGGCTTAAACATATATATAACGAATACTATGAATTATAAATATTTCATTCGATCAATTTGTTAAAATTTCAGACCTTGTGTATACAGTTTTAAGCATAATTTCAAAACTAGTATGCTAAAGATTACAACATTAAGTTTCAACTTTATTATATGCATATTTTTAACATCCTGTTTATACATAAAAATAATGTATAAACAAAATATCACATGAAAATACAATTTTAAAATTTCAATGCAGTTCTTTAAATATAAAGATTGTTGTAATGAAAATGCAATACCTAAAATAAAAAAAATACTAAATTAAATACTTTATAAAAAAACAGGATATACTTAAACTCATCAATACATTAAAAAATTGAAAAAGTCAGAAAAGTAAGAGAAAAAGTGAAAGTGGGATAGCTTGTAAGCACCACAGGACATATTGAAACGCCATTGAGACTGCAGCCCCACTGTTGCAAAGTGGAGGGTAGACCATGGACGGTCCAGGCGGGGAAGGGAGGGGGCGAGCTGGACGGAGGCCAACATTCTTGGACACTTCGGTCCGAGGACGACGTTGCATGTCCTCAAAGCAACATCACATTAAACAATGCAGCACTCCAGAGGACACCTAGGGGGGAGAACAATGTGAACCTCAAGTGGTTTGAGCTAGAAAATTTGCAAGCTTTAATGACATCTATTGATATCTTGCATGGTAAGTAGGTTAGATAACATTATATTTTTAATTAAATCATTATCTTAATTACAACGCTTTAAATTTAAATATGAACGAACATGAAAAATAGCTTCTGGAAAATGAAAGTCAAATAAAGCATCAAAAAAATAAAAACTAAAACGTTATAGTTTTTTTTTCTATTTTTTAGGTTCAAAATATTTTTTTACGAAAATCTGCACAATTAAAATATTAGATAAAACAACTTTTGAATTAGAAAAAGAAGAGAAAATAATGCAGTAGAAGTACTGCAATATTTTATTTTTTTTTTCCATGGTATAATTAAAGCATGGATAAATTAGCTTAATTAATTATTGCAGCAGTTTAAACACAAATATCTTACAAAAAATATACAAAAAAAAAAGTTATATATAGTATACTACTGTTTTATTGAAATATTAATGTTAATACTTGTAGTAATAATAATTTTCAAATTGTTTGATGAAAATTATCACTTATAGAAAATATTCCCTAAGGAGTTGTAAACTTTATAAAGGATTCGGGAAATATATACAGGCTGTTTCAATATCAAATAAATTAACTACATTTGCTCAACATTTTTAGAGCAATGTAACTTTGGGTGAAAAACTGCATACATCATCATAGAGTGGTTATTTTGCCCGAGGTTAGAATCGATAGCAGTTCTCTAGTGGAAATACGTTGTGAGCGTCGACGGTGATTCCAATTCGTGATTATTTCTAGTTGGCGCTCAGAGATAGACGGTTTAGTACAAACACGATAAAATACAGCAGTTGATTCCTTTATTGGATTTATGAATAGAACATCAAAGTATGTTTTTTTAATTATGTTTACCGCTGTATATTTTTTTTATTTATATTGAAATTAAATGTTTTTAATTTAGCTTATATTTTTTATTATTATTGGTTAGCATAATATAATACATGTATATATTATGTTATGTGAAACATATTATATGTTATACAAATTTCAAATTTATTTATAATCATAACATAATGTAATATTTATATACAAATTTATAACTGAAACGTAATTTATTAATTTCAATTAAAGAACAAAGTAGATAATTTATTATTGTTATTATTTTTTAATTGTTACCGCTTCAATTTTGTGAGTTATATTTATGTTGTACTCTCCTGAATGGAAACTTTTGTAAAAAAAAACATGCAATTAATGATAAAACAACATACGTGAGGTCTCAAAAGTTTGCTATACATTAGTTTCTATCTCTCTATCAATCTCCAGGTACCACTGTTCCAAGTTGAGAGACGTGCGGTCACGGTGACACAAGGCAGGTAGCCGGCCACCAGGTTCAGTCACTCAGTTCTCCTATGGGGCTCCGGGCCGCCACCGCGACACGGCGGGAACAAGTCGATACGGAGAAGTCTATATTTACCTCAGTACTCTCTCTCTCTCTCTCTCTCTCTCTCTCTCTCTCTCTCTCTCTCTCTCTCTCTCTCTCTCTCTCTCTCTCTCTCTCTCTCTCTCTCTCTCTCTCTCTCTCTCTCTCTCTCTCTCTCTCTCTCTCTCTCCTCTCTCTCTCTCTCTCTCTCTCTCTCTCTCTCTCTCTCTCTCTCTCTCTCTCTCTCTCTCTCTCTCTCTCTCGTAGCACTTCTCACAGAGAATGACAGAAACATGAAACCCTCCTGTCTTCCTGTGCTCCACTTCGTACTTAAAATTTTTTTACTGGTTTAAACTTATATAAATGTCAAAAATATAAAGCTATCACAATATTACAAAGAATTTTGGTCTTGTCTTACAGGAAATATTACATGCAGTAACATATAATTTATATAATATTATACATCATGTGTATGAAAAAATATTCTCCTGTTATGAATCATTTATTTTTAAACTATTCATTTGTCACATATACGATGCTCTTTTTTTTTTTAATCTTCCATCATGACCTAGATATTGATACCCATAAAATAACAAAAGATTATTTTTTTCACTGTACTCAAGAATTATGAAGAGATTGTTTTTCAAGATATCTAGTATAAAATTACTCTATGCACAAAGGCCAATCCACTTAACTCCTTATAATTTTTTCCAACTTATTGCTTTATGTTCTACGAGTGCACCACCGTGAGATGTTTGAAATATTATGAAATTGGAAACATAGATACGCTTGAATAGAGCGTCGTTGCAACGGTATACATTAAGCCAGAGGGGACAAACAGCTCGATATAATATATGGTATCAAAAAGAATTTTATAACGATCTCTATAACGAGAAAGAATAAATAACAAACTCGGCTCAAAAGATTTATATTATGTACTTTCAATCAAAAAAAAATTTTTTTTTTTCTTGATATTGAAGCATAAAACAGAGAGAAGCAACTATACAATTATTTATTATACATGGACTAATGTTTTTGTGTATAGTAAGGCTGTTGTAAGAACATGTAAAAAATTATGCGAAAAAAGCTCGTGGTAGTCAGCTACATACTAAAACCATATACATTTCTTTTTAACCAAATATTTGATAATGTTCATTAATGAGCTAGATGATTAAATATTTTAGGCATTGGGAAAAATATTCTTCAGTATTTTTCAACGAAATATAAAAACCAAAACATTTTTTGTTTACCTCCAACTCTTCAAAGTCTTTGTTTTGAAAGTTTTTCTGGTAGATATTTTCCTTTAAAAATAACCTTTGACCCTCTATACTTTATAGGCAAGTAACAAACGAAAAACGCGAAATTGCATATTTATTGAAACTTTTTTAAAACTTTCTAATCAAGCAAAAGTAACAACAAAAACATGAATGACTATCAACAACAAAAATGCTAAAACAGAGACAGAAGGAGCTATAAAGAGTATTATATTTTCTAGAGGTCTGCAATTAATTTTAAAAACTTCAAATAAAAAAAATATATTAAAAAAAACACAGTATAAATAAAATCATTAAAAAAATTATTTCATAATATAATATAACCTTTTGATTGCTTTATTTGTGTTATTATTTTGCTATACACTGTACATTTTATTTACTTGAATGCCAGTACTTAATTTCTGTTCATCAATAAAAACATTAAAAACAAACAATTTTATAATTTGACTATTTACAATTATGTACATAAAAATTATAGCAGGAACGAATTTTTAGCAAATATTCAAAGAAATAAATCTATATAAATATTATATCAGTCATCAGCATATGTTTTGTGATAAATATTAAAATAATATTAATAATAATTTGGTTCACTTCTTCTTATTTTAACTTTACAACTGCATGCCAATGGAGTATTGACCTCAATTTTTTTTATTGCAGAAATGGATAGAGGGTGCAAAGTTATGCTATCCTGATTTTTTCAGATTTTTTAGAGCCCGGGAACTATTTTTAAAAAATTATTGAAAGTTATTTTTGTGACGTCACGAGACGCCGCTCCTTAAGAAAAAGATAGAACTTGCCGCCGCGTGACGTCACAAAAAGGACTTTCATTAATTTTTTAAAAATACTTCCCGGGATCTAAAAAATCTAAAAAAAAATCAGGGTAGCATAACTTTGCACGCTCTATCCATTTCTGCAAAAAAAATTGAGGACAATACTCCATTATAAAATATAGCACAAATGTTGCCAAGTCGCGCTAAAATATTAATGCACTTCATTTACACAAAACAAATTTTAAATTATTAAATTTATCCTCTCGCATTTTCCAAAGTCTCTAGTTTGAAATTCATGATTTAAATATAAAATGTTATGCAAAATGACAAGGAACAAAGGATCGAGAGTGGCATTGTCGGAATGCAAGATTCACAATATTTACATAGTTTTATTAATATTTACTAAACAAAACAAGAAATTATCAGTTTTTTGCTATGCAAGGCTATCATCAATCGGTTATAACAATATAACCACGGTTAGTGAAAAACCTGGTCAACTCCTTCGTGAATCGCACCCATTATATTCCGTATCTCGTTACCTCACAGTGAATGGACGCTCACATTATAGTCCATTGTTTCCATTACAAGATTCGTCCCTCTGGTAACATTTGCACGAACTAGAGATGACTATGACGTCACCGTAGTTGTGTCACTCTTGCATGTCAACTTAAACAACGTTTTGTTTTCATTCAGAATCACACTGCCATTAATTTATGGCTGTTTATCTGGTTCCCTGGCAATAACACGAAGCTTGCAGCTTGATAATATAGGTAGTCAGAGCTAGATAAGCCACTTTTAAACACTGATAACACCGGAAAATTGATTCCATCAACACTTTGTTCTCCAATGAAATTGATAAGGAGAAAATATTGACGTTCGTATAGCAAAGAACGAATAAAAATTTCAAAATTAGTAGCTAGAACATTTTCACCGTAAGATATTTTTACCGTTGATGCATTCACAATTTAACGATCTACTCAATTTTTACATGATTTTGCATTTATATTTTAAACAATTGTTCATTAATTACAATACTAATTATATCCCTCGTTCTCCTTTCACCGATAAAAATAGCATTGAAAATCATTTTAAGTAACAATTATTCCAATGCCGAATTACCTAATTTCTACAAAGTACAGTTGAAGAAACATAGAGAGAAATTCAAAATCTGTTGGTGCCCTTTTTTGTGTTCTATTAATTTCTAAAAGTTATAACTAATTCAAATTTAATTTTAAGCTTTTCCTAATTTCACGTAAATGTCTTTGCTACTCGTAATACAATATTACAAATCATTGAAATTAGCAACAAAATTAGCAACAGCACTTTTTTTTTATCCACGTGACAGTTTCTATCTTACTTTAATGCTTTGTCAATTTTATGGTCTTAACAGTCTGTTAAGTAATTATAAAACAATAAGATAAGAGAAGATAAAGTTTAATTGTTTAAATAGACTATTCTAAATAAGCTTGAAGTTGAATGGACCGGAAAATCGAAATGAATCTTTACAAATTAGATGTCTTTTTGCTACATTTTCTGTCTGATTGTCGGGCGTCTTACAATTTCACGAAAGCTTTATATAATGGAAGAGTACGTTAACAATGTTCGTGTCCCAGAAGTAAATAGGACATTTTCATCTCTTGTGGTAGAGAGAGGAGCGTTTCAGCGGTGGCTTTAACAAGGGGTTCCATATCCCTCTCTCTTTCCACAAACACTTTTCTCTCGACACTGAGCATACTGTCGTGGCTTGCTCAGTGCAAGAGAGTGTACATATTGTACGTACAGTACAACGTACACACACTGGCTCAGTGCCCACCCTGCATACATATGAGTATATATAAAAGCAGCCATAGAGGCTATACTTATGAAATGAATAACAATATAACATTATTATATATGTATTCCCAGTGCGGAACTCTATTGTTAACATAGAATTTATAAATGTATAAATTTATAAAATAGGACTTTATATGTATAATTATATATATATAATCTCATGATAGAATTTCGTTAACAAAAAGACTTGTATAATTATAAGATTAATTATAATTTTATATTAATATTAGAATAATTATTATAATATAGTTTAGTAGCCATTATATTAAAATGTACTTTCATATCATTTATTTATAGTTAAACTTATTTGCATCACTATAACGTTCGTTCAATTCATCACATTAAAAATCCACCATGTATTATGGATAACAAATTTATGGACTATCGTTTTTTTCTTTATTTTATTAAAAAAAAAAGTTGATATTACAAGTAGCATAATATATCCACTCAAAATTTGACAAAGTTATTAAGCCAAAGTAATAATATGATATTATCCTTTTAAAACATTGACTTTATCGACACCGGATTGAAATTAAAATTTTGTCACACTAAAGCCAGTGTGATGACGGGTGACGTGTATTAGGCAAACAAAAAGGCCTTCACTTAATTGGTCCCATCACTTGACGTATCGACGTAAAGTAGAGCCGCTCCAGCCAATATTATCAGACTATACAATAGCGTGAACTGTCACCCTGTCGCTTGCAGCTGTCTCACTTGCAAACATGCGCATGTTAATTGAACAATCAAGTGCATACAATATTGTGACCATTAAATGAAAAAATAAACTTCAATTGCAAAGTCTTACAAGAAAATAACAAATAACCAGCAAGCTTGAAGAAATAGAAAAATGTCACTGAAAGCAGATTTTTATAACCGAAAAATAGAACAATAGGAGATAATTTATTTTATTGATATATTAAATTAGAATTTTCAACAAAAACTCAAAACTTCATAGATTTACTACATCATCTTTACTTGTTTCTTCGCGACAAGTTCTTGTTCCATATGTTTATTGTACTTTCATGTTGTGTTGTTTTGCTTCAAGTGGTTGAGAAATTCAAGAAGTAACACTTGAACGATACAGTAGTAGCCACAAAGAGAATTTAGAGTGTGAGTTTTAAAAGGTTTGAGTCAGCACCACGAGTGTCACGAGACTCTACAAATGTTCACACAGTGAGACGGAAAGTTCGTGACCAATATACCATTAAACTGTGGTGCATGGAGAACTGTTATTATGAAAAGTTTCAAAAACACTTGAAGTAGAGGTAAAAGTTTATCTAAAGTTGTAAAAAAAAAAAACTATATATAATATATACAGTATCACAAACCTTAGTTTACGTATGGAAGACATTTTGAATAGAAAATAGTACCGTTTTGCGTTACGACCTTCATTTTTTAACGATAGGCGCTCGATTAGAAAAAAACATCACATCCCTAGTTTAGTTTGCCGGTTTATGAGAACGCCACGGCCGTGGGCGCGGCAATCCGCTTGCCTAGCGGCCATCCCAAGTATCTAATATACTTTTAACCTATTATTAGTACTGACATCATGGTTTAATGTTCATTAATTTAGCGAACTTTAAAACCAGAACAGAAAAGGCACGCTGCCATGATTTTTGTTATTGTGACGTCACAGGAGCTTGAAATCGATTAATTAAATCGAACCGAATCGAACTTAACCGATCAGCTGAGCTGAAAAAAGGCGTTCGTTTTAAAATAAAAGACAGATCGGAATATACGTCTATATACGCCTCCAGAAGCTATAATAAATCCAGAATGTTACTTTTAAATGCGTAAGGGTGCTTATTTTTTTTAATTTCACCACTTTTTTTCAAGTTTTTAGCATTTTTGGTGTCGACGTGTTGTCACAACAGCGGCTCCGTGCGGCCCCACTGGCCCCAGGCTTTCGTCTGGAAGAGGTGCAAAGTGGTCGAAGTGGTGGCGACGCGATTTTGAAATCAAATTAAACTTACTTTTTTATACTTTTTTCCAATAGTTATACATATTATAGAAGCATGTAATATTTTTAAAAAATTCCATAGTTTAAAATAACCTTGTTGTGGGACATTTTTAAAAAATTAAGATTACTACGCCTTGGCGACGTCTAGTCTGTGATCTCAGGCGTAATCTAAGGCTTGTTTAACTGTATATATATATTACTTAATTCTTGATAAATAAATACATAAATTTACAAATTATATTTTTTATAAGTAAAATGTTCCAATTTTTTATCAAGTTAAAACGTAAATCCATCACGTCAATCACTTCATTACTCTTCTTGTCAGCTATATAACATTCCAATATTCCATGAATAAGTTACTGGTTTTGCTCCATCCGGCTATACAGTGTCTGGCCGTCGTCGTACGTTTCTACGCTCATCCATCTGCGTCACTCACGAAGAACGCCGCACAGTCTCGTGCGAGACGCAGAAATTTTTTTTTATTTTTATTTTTATTTTCTTTATTCGAACTTTTTCGATTGTACAAGACAACATATGTT
Source organism: Siphlonurus alternatus (assembly GCA_949825025.1). Classification (NCBI taxonomy): domain Eukaryota; kingdom Metazoa; phylum Arthropoda; class Insecta; order Ephemeroptera; family Siphlonuridae; genus Siphlonurus; species Siphlonurus alternatus. The sequence continues at coordinate 36,028,791 of OX463778.1, forward strand.
CATGTCAAAAAAACTTAATATTAACAAACATACATAACATCAAAACGCAACACTTTATAAATATAACAAAGGAAAAAAATAAGTATAAAAAAATGAACCACAATATTAACAAAAAATATGAACCAGGTTTTAAATCATAAGGATACAATACTCTCAGGCAATTTATTGCTCTCAAAAGCTTTAACTGAATAGAACTCTTTACTTATAAGGACATTTTTTAGCTTCTTTCGGAACAATTTACAATCATTTATATCTTTTAGGCATTTTGGCAGAAATTCATATATTTTGGCCGTTTGATACATTGCACAAGATTTGTATAAATTAGAGTTCAATTTGTCTGTAACAACATTGGATTTATTCCTGGTATTGTAATTATGAACATTATCATTCTGCAAATAAAGGTTAGGGTGGGATTTTTTAAATGAAGCACAGTTTAAGATGTAAATAGACGGAACAGTGAGCATATTTAGATTTCTAAAATGAGATACACAGGACTGTCCCTTAGGCAGCTTTAATATAGTACGGAGAGCTCGTTTCTGCAAAACAAAGCATCTATTTAGTAGGGCTGCCTTACTTCCCCAGTGAATAATACCATAAGCCAAATGGGAGTAAATATATGCATAATAAATAGTTAAAAGAGTTTCCACTGAAACATGGTTTCTGATAGTATATAACATAAAATTTGCTGAATTGATCTTTTTGCATACTGAGTTTACGTGCACACTCCAATCTAAACACTCGTTAACATGCAGACCAAGAAATTTAACAGACTCAGCTCTCTTAATGGTTTCATTACAAATTTGCAATAAGTAACTATGACTTGGAATTTGACGAGATGAGTGAAACTGTATAAACTCCGTCTTAGATATGTTAAGGATGAGTCTATTATCATTACACCATGATAGTATCTCGTTTATAGTTAATCTAGCTTTACGTACAAGTTCGTCTTCAGAATCAGCCGTAACTATAGCTGTGACGTCATCTGCATATTTAACCAAGACAGCACTAGTTACATGTTCAGGTAAATCATTTGTGCCAGTGTTAAAAAGGGTCGTAGAAACCTTCCCTCCTTGTGGCACCCCTAAATTAACTGGCAATTTATTAGAGATAAAAGAAGAACAGTGTCCATCTAATATAGCATTAACCTCGACATATTGTTGCCGATCTGTCAAATAAGAATCTATTAAATTTCGACTATTTTCTTCAATTCCAATGTTATCAAACTTATGAAGAATAACATTTTTATTTAAACTGTCAAAAGCTTTTGACAAATCAAAAAATATAACAAGGCAGAATAGGTTTTGGTTCAATGCTGAATGAACATAACTTAGGAGATCAAACATGGCAGTATCAGTGGAGCGATTTTTTAAAAATCCATGCTGACAAGGGGTTATTAAATTATTCTCAGTCCTATAATTAGTAATTTGATCATCCATTGTTCCTTCGAGTAGTTTAGCAAATACAGATGAATTCGTAATTGGTCTAAAATTATTAATGACATTTTTTGGTCCTTTTTTATGGTTTGCATATACTTTCGATGTTTTAAGACATGTTTTAATTAATGACCACGTGCTGTTTTATCAGCCGCATATACTACTCCATCTGCGAGGCTTTGTGTGCCAACAACTTGACCGGCCAAGGACGCTCTTTCTTCTCATATATTGCAGGGTAAAAAAATAATGAAGACTTCTAGCTAGTTCTACAATGGAAACATATTATATACTTTAATATAAGACTATTCTGATTTATTGATTAATTATTTTAAGACATTCTGCTGAAAAATAGTAGAAAGGTTTCTAGATTATAATTATCACAGGTCTTAAATGGACCAACAAGTTTTTCAATTATAAGTCTGAACGTTCATTTTTATCTTTTTACTTATTTACATAATTCAATTATTTAGGCTATTGAACATTATTGGGGAGTTTTGTAATAATTGTTATCTTTCACATTTTGATTTATGGCCATGTATCATGCACCTTGCACTTAAAGTTAATATATATTTATTATATATGTGTACTTTTAAACGAAGAGTGCATGACATGTCTAAATTAATGGTGTATGTTACGGATTTACTAACATTGCTGTGTTGCACTTAGGCAAGCATTTACTTGGTGGTAATTAGACAAACTGCATATTTCCGTGTATGTTAGAGAAGCTAAAGATAGATGTAAATGCATGCTCTCTGCAGAACATGCAAGTATACTCCAGTAGGTAATGTAAAAGAGATTGAGACGTGGTGAGCTGCCGATCTCTTGCTCATCAGCAGTCAAGCGAGCAACAGACTCTTCTAGAGAACGTGCAAACTGCATCAAGCCAAATCAACACCGGAGCTGTAAACTCGAAGTGTGAAAGTTTTGTAAAGCAAAAAGTACTTAGGAAATATCTCCTGGGGGCTACTTTTCAATTGATTGAATTTTCCTGATACAAGCAAGAAACAAGTTCTCAGAACTTGATGCTTTTAATGGACCATCTTTTACTCTAATACTTGAATTTTTAATGTCTGAAAAACTAAAAATACGTTTCGTTTTTTATTTTAAATATTTAATACAACTCTGCAGTCTAAAATTACTCTTATCTTATCAAAAAGTAACGAATTAAGTTAATTATTGTTGCTGACTTGCTATTTTTCAAATGAATATAAAATTTAAAAGAATAATATTTACACAACCATGTCGTAAGTTGTAATGTACCATAAAGAGAATCTATTATTATTATATTCTTAAATTATTCACCCAAGGTTCTACCTTCGATTCCCTGGTTTATATAAGGCTAAGAACTCAAGAACTCCTTTTCCTTGAAAGAAAAAAAAAATACACTCACGATCGATATGTCTGTTATAAAAGCTCGAAATTGCTCCAGCTCGGCGGTTCTAATGGAGCTTATGAATTAGAGAGCACCTGTCTCAACGAAGACTTTGGCTTAGAAAAGAGGACCCTCCTTTTTACCTCCATCGTGATTTTATACTTCATTCCACTAATACTAGCACGTCTCTCCTCAACTATTTTCAAGATAAACTTTACAAATTATTCATATCAACTTGATAACTTATCTTGATATAATTTAAAATAAAAAATGCTTCATACACTTTGCAGAAAGCTGAAATTGTGTGAGAAGAAATTTTCATTTTTAAATGAAGCTTTTTTTTTTTTTTTTTCTAAATGTATTTCAATTTCTCACCAAGAAATAAATATTATTCAAAGTTATAATTGGATTTTAAGTTTGACAAAGACAAATACTAAGAAATTACATATTATTTGGTTTTAGAACTAATAAATAAAAATCTGTTGCTGGCAATTCAATCCTTCTGTTTGTTTATTTGCTCTGAAGAATCTAATTAACGCTTTACAAAGCTTCCAGCTTAGGGGTAACGTATGTTTGTGTATGTGTATATAGAGAATATTCAGTTGTTTTATTTAATATTATTGAATTTCACAATTATGATTACTATATCAACAAATTTATTTACCACATTGAAATTATTTCACGAAGGTCAGAAATAATCTAAATACAACATTATAATTTAAATTCATTGATTCATTATAATGATGAAACATATTGCATTGTGACAATATGAAGTAATAAATAACGAGGGTGATAAATAATTCATGTGATTTTACTCCCTGGAGCACATAATTTCATTTTATTATGCACAAATTACGCCTCCGTCATGTATGGCGAGTCGACTTTTATGTCACCTACGATATAACACTGACGAGTCAACCGCACTCCCACACATAAGTAGACACGTGGCTTAGTGGGTGGAGGGGCTTCCGATTCTGCGTTCATGACAACAATAATCAAATTTGATTTTAAGAAATGTTAAAATTTTTTAATTAGAATTCCAACCAAATATTACCTACCTATATATAGAGGTTTCAAAATCTGTAAGTTTATATACTTACAGTTAGTACTATACATGATATAATACATTTTTATAGCCTATATACTATTACTAACTGACTATAGAGTTGTATGTGTATATAAATACCAGAAATACATTTGAATGCTACTTACAGTTGCATGTCATGCAGGTTTAACTTTGCTAATATATTGATTCATACTTTTTACTGTATATATAATATGTATGATACTGTATACAGTATATTTTAAATTTTAAAATGACAGTTCTCGAATTAAGAAGGGAAAGATTGTGGTTTTTGCTACTGAATTTATCAATAATTTCTTCTATATATAATACGGTCTGTTGTGACTGCCACGGAAACTTCAGTTGAAGAGTGACGAGTTATTACTTTAAAGAAAAGAAAAAAAAACTCGCGACTTTTATAAAATAATGTAGTATCAAAAATCAATATACAATTTCTTTAAGTTAATATAACAACTATTGAAAAATCCAACAACACTTGGAAACATGTATCGTGTACCGTACTGTACAGTACCGCGCGTACATAAAAAAAAACAACTTTAACTACAGCAAATAATTAAATAGATTCACTGGGTATTCTAAATTACCTCTAGCCAAGGACTCTGCCATTACAAATATCGTTAATATCAGTGGCATTAGGACAACTCTCTTGACACTCGGATATTGATAAAACGTGATGTCATGTGTGACGCACGTTAGCGTAACAGAGCTTCCCTCCATATCATGCAAGAAACGTGCATACTTTTCCAAGTTGTTAAATTTAATGTAAGATTTACGTGTGAACAAAATCTCTTTAAATCTGTAATACAAAAATGTCATGATGGTCATGACATATTTTTTTTATTGTACATGTTAGCGCCCACAAAGCCGAATTCGGACAATCATGTGTGAAAAATGGGTCCCAAACACCAAAACTAGTTTTGTTTTTTTCATTTTGACTAAAACCAAAATGAACGAATATTTCGGATTTTGGTCATTTAAATTTTATCAAAACTAGTTCTGGTCAAATCAAAAAACCAAAATCCGATGAGAGAGCTCATCGGCTTTTGTTCAAACTAAATTTATCAAAACTAGTGTCTCTAGGTTCTCTCTCTCTCTCTCTCTCTCTCTCTCTCTCTCTCTCTCTCTCTCTCTCTCTCTCTCTCTCTCTCTCTCTCTCTCTGAACGGGTTTTTTGTGATTTGACAAGAACTAGTTTTGATCAAATTTAAATTACCAAAAGCTGAAATATTCCTTCATTTCGGGTTTCGGTCAAAATGTATAAGCTAAAACTAGTTTTGGTGACTTTTTTTTGCACATTGTCCGAATTCGGCTTTGGGTGCTAACATAATCATATATTCGTAATCCCTTGTAAAGCAAAACCTAAAATAAAATAACTCAATAAAATTTAATTAAAAGTATCTCGGAATTATTTGACTTGCTTTTTAAAAATGTTGTTAAAAAGAGAGATTTTTCTGCGACACTTAAAGCATTGCAAAAATGTCAAAGTTCAAAACAACAACACAGATACAATTATATTTCATTATTAAAATTTACTTTTTTTTTGTATATACAAATGTCTTGTAGCACTCTTTTGTCTTTTGTTTATTTGGTAATTGTCACGAATGTAAATTATATACCATTACCAGGTTGTGACCAGGTAGATGCTTGTTAAGGTACCATGCATTATATTTTTACTTCTTTTTATTGTCATGTTTATGGGATTTATATTTAAGTAAGTACAGTCGTATTCTTCGAACTTGATTGAAGCTCGGCTATTTGGAACACTAGTTGTGGCTGGTTTCCGTGTCTAGATCGTTTTCTCAAGGGTGGTGAAATATTGACAGGGAATTGCTTACAGGTCATTCAGACATCGATCCTCCAGTTAAAGTTGTTCCTTAGGGAAGTAGTTTCTGACCTCAGCAGTGCATATTGCTATGGTCTAACGTAATTTTCCGTGACTGGGAATAATGTCAACGATTGTGTTTTGATCTACAATCATTTGGAGTAATGTGACTTAATTCTTCTTTCAATATCATCATAATCGAATAACAACTTAACAATAATACATGCCATAATCTTTTTTTTAAGGATTAACTATTTTTCTTAATTATAATACAACATATCAGTACATATCATAAATTTAAATCCTTTTGAAGCACTGTATAAATTTTTACTTTGTAATTTTTGTTTTAATCTTGTTTTTATGTTTAATTTCTTTTTTTAATATTCTTACTAACAAAGTTAAAAGATAACAATTTTAAAAGCATTCATAACTTCATAAACTTAAAAAGGATTTCCTCATGTAGAAAATATGCTTTATTTAGTATAGTTGGTTTCGTTGAATTGTTTTGAAAGGTTTTGGTTATGTTTTTGATATATGTAAGAAGTTTTAAGATAACTGTATTTTTTTAAATAATTGTTGTATGATAAATATATTAATTAAATGTTTGTCTGCTCCGTTTCCTGAGAGAGGAAGAGAGATGGATTTGCTCAACTCTACTACGGTTTGCTGAGCGGAATTGAATCATTAAATTAACGCTTTGTACGGTGGCAACAAAGGCGAGTGGCGGCAAGAGGCAGGCTCACCAGCGGCGGTTCTGCACGCTCGCTACGTCTCGATTGACTCGCAAGCAGCTGGAACCAGCAATATTAAATTTATTATATAAATATAGACCCCAGGCACCGTTTATCACTGTTCGATTCATAAGCAAGATCAGAGTGGGTGTAGAAACACTTGTTAATCAAGTGTAAACCGGTTAATATTATAAAGCAGAACCAATATTAATTATTTATTGATATTGTACAATAGATATATTTTTTTACAGTGTTCAATGTAAATTAAAAAAATATATATATAAACTTTTGTGGGTCTTTATTTTATTATAACATGGTAGAATTTTTATTTAATTACCCAACCATGTATATATATATGTGTGTTAATTGTATTATTTACTGTTACATTCATTTAGAAACTTTATTAGTTTAAAAATAAAAATTAATTATTATAAGGCTTTATGATTTATATGAACTTTTGTATATTTAATTACATGCTTTAAATTACACAACGTTGCTTTGAATTGAGAGCGAAATAATTTTTTTGATAAAAAAATACATTATACAGAGAACTGATATAATTTCATTTAGTTTTACTGTATGAAGTATCATATTACATATATCAAATTGCGGATCCGTACAGCCCGCGCTCCTATCTAAGGGAGAGGTATGACGTCTATGTACCAGAGAGACCAAGCCGAGGTAAGCCAGCTACATGGCGATTTTTACCATGCGACGCGACGCGAATAATGCGCACTTGCTGTAACATCCATTGGCGGCCATATTGGGCGATTAAAAGAAAAAGAGCATCGTAATTAACGCGGTTACCGGCGAATTCGCCACCGCATAGGATTTCACAGCTTTTACGTTAAAATCGCGTCGCATCGCCGTTGTCGCCATCTGAATCCGCCTTAACATAAAACCTTTATGGTCTCACGATGTCCGTGCTACAACCAAAATCAAAATATACTTTATATACAGCACACATGGTTAAATGGTATATTGTGTTTTGTTATAATATATACGAGATCGTATTATATGAGAAAATGACAGTTTACATTGTTAAAATAATATTTATTTAATGATTGAAAAATATTAATGGACGAGAGATAATTTTTTTAAAGGAAAAATATGCATGAAAAACATACCTCCAATAAATACTTTTTTATACAAATTATATTATATGATCAGTATTATGTAAATCTGAGAATATATTGTGTTTTTCATCTTTTATCTATTACAAGGAATTCAATTAAAGTTAACAAGAGGGCTGGGAAACATTATATTTTTATTTTATTATTTCTTTTAATAATCTTTATAGGATATAATATTCATATTATATTATTGTATATATAATAGAACTGCAATGATGAATTATACAATTCATGCTATATATAATATACATGCTATATTACAATATAAGTTGTTGTTTTTTTCTGACAAAGAACTTATATATGGAGCAAAAACATTATAAGACTTGTAAGAGCAGTACTGCATTACCAGAACGATAAGTGGAATTGCAGAACTGTATTAAGCTTGCTTGATAATGGAACCACTACCTGAACACCTTTTACTTCTGTGTAACGTAAAAATATTGCCTGCATTGCTCTGATAACCCCATAGTATATAAATAAAGTGCAGCAGAGTAAACCTTGGCTTCTATATTATAGATGGTCATAATAATGTCCTCATCTTGCCATGCAAGAAGCAAGTATTGCAACAATGCAATAAAGTTTCAAGCACAACTCTGTTCATGCTAGCGAGGATAAAGTTATCCTGGCAAATTGTATGGACCAAATAATAACATCTATCACATTCACCAGACATTCTAGCCAACATGATTTAGATCATATAACTATATAGACCGCATTCATTGAGCTCTGGTCAATATTGTTATAATATACAGCATTATACCATAAAATATCATGGTGAATCAAAAAGTAATATCATTACATGTATAAATATTAAAGTTATTGGAGTATATATCATAAACATAAAACACTGAGCTGGGATATTATGATAAAATTTTAAATTATAAAATTAATACTATAACATAATACTTGAGATTTTTTATAGCAGTCACTGAAATAATAATGAAAATTTTATGAAACTTGTAATGATTTTATGAAGCATGGCATGGAAAACTTGAATTTTCAATCAAATTTTTTGTTTAGTAAAAAAAAAAAAAAAAAAAAAAAAAAAAAAAAACTTTGTATCAATGTTTTGGATTTTTTATTGGAAGTATTATTGACTATATTAGATATAAAATGCTATATTTTATGTATTAATTTATTTTAATGCATTAATTTGTGTACACCTCGTAGCCTGTAAATAAATGCCTTGTAAAGTGCTTTACTCAAAGCAAGTCTCAACAAATTTAAATTTGTGCAACGTTAACAAATCAGGTAAATTTGCTTTTCGACCGTCTCTTAGCGTATCTTCAAAGCGTACACACTCTTTAGGCACTTAATCACTCAAGCTTAAATATTTTTAATCTAATTTTAAATCTTTGATGTATCTTCAATATATATATTTATATATATTATATTACATGTATTTATAAAAAAAATAACAAGATTCTTTAAAATTTACCATTTAAAAAAGGAATTATGAATCGAAAACAACCTTTTTTAACTTATATAACTTTTAAGTTTATTGCAAGAGCTATCTGAGAGACAAAAACAATTTAAATTATATCAAAATTGAATATAGAATAAACTAAGTGGAAAATTAATTACCAAGCTTTTTCCAGCTTGTGCTTAGAAAGCTGCTGTTGAAAGAGACTGAATATTTGAGAATGTTTACTAGAAATGAAGTGAATTGTAAAACTCAGGATGAGTTGAGGCGTTCTAAAATATGTTCTAAATAAATAAATAAAAAAAAATACAGAACATAAAAATCTTTGATTTTAAATTAATTGTATGAAAAAATTGATGTAACGAGTGAAACTCTCAATGCTTTTTATTCGTGGCAGCATACAAATATGCTGAAAAATATAAAATTTAGAAAAATAATTTCTTTCTATAGTTCATAAAAAGTACTACGTATCAACTTTTACCTAAGGCATAAAATGAGAACGAAAGTGAGTTTAGAGCGAGAAGAAAGAGAGGCAACACAAAGAGCTCCCCCCCCCCCTCCTTTCCCCGCCCGCAGTTCTCAAATGAAAAGGAAGACTATATCTTCTACTATTCTAACAGTCACTACAGCACAATTTACAACTTTGAAAGTATCATTTTCCTATTCTTTGCATATTTTAAAATGCACTTCTATTAAAACTAACATTAGCTAAGTACTATTATGTTTGATGTATTAATTATTACCTCATTTAGTATGACGTTACTATAATTATAGAAGAGGTGGTTAGAAAAGCTATGTTCTCAATAGTGAAGGCTGTTATAATGTTTGTACTTGACTAGCTTACGTATATGTGAAAACTAAACAGTGTTTAATACAGTATAATTATTTATTCTGGTAATTTAAAAGACGAGTTTGAATATATATATAATAAAAATTATAATACATATATGTCAAGCCTAAAGATTGAAATGTATTATGTTACAAAAGTTTTGAAAATAAAATTTGTACTCAATGTCTTGTATATATTATATATTTTTTAATGTTTAACAAATGAATAATAAAATAGCTTACAAAAACAGAGAACTAGCTCGTCTTGTATTAGTATCACTTGCTGTTAGAATATGTATGAAATATATTATCAGATTTGCTTTACCTAGTCTTTTTGTACAAGATTTTAATTAGAAGAAAAAAAAATTATAACAGATTTACTGATTATTTTTCTGAAAGGTATGGCTTAGCTTTTCAAGCCTGCTTGGCTTCATGATAAGAATTGTAACTTTATTATAGAAAGACTTACAGAAGTTGAACTTCCTTTGTTATACTTTTTATGTAATAAAATTTCGTTACACTCTAGTTCATTTATTGAATTTATTATTGATCTTTATTATTCAAAATCATTGCTTAACTTAAAGAAAATATTCAATTATTCAATAAAACTCTATTAGAATTTATCAATAAAATTATTCTTGGCTCGTATTTGAATACATTTTTTCTACTTGTATACACTACTTTTATAGAACTCTTTCGTTTCAATTCAAGTACTAGCTGAAATGTAGACTTTTTATATTAACTAGATTACGCAATTTATTCTATAGTAAAACCAAGGAAATTGAGATCTCAATTTCCTTGGTAAAACTTAAATACGTCATTACCATGGCATTGTCTTTTACAGTAAAATTATACATGATGCTTTCACCTTTATAGTTTTGTAAACTAAACAGTTTATAAGATTTTATTTTTCATGTTAGTCAAAAAGCTTAGAATTTTAGCCTACTATAATCTTTTGTAAATGTATAAAATTTGAAAAAAAAAAAAAAAAAAAGAAAAGAAAAAAAAGGAAACGATTTTTTGCTTTAAAAATAAAATAGCTATATTTTATATGGATTAACGTTAATGTGTATTATAATATAACTACTACTATAATAAGCGCCAAGTCAGCTGTATATTTTATAACAAAAAATATAGTAGTTTTGTACACTGCTATCCGATCCATTATAGAATCTCTATCTTCTCCCTTCAGTGGACGAGTCACGTAATCTTACAGACACGATGTCGTGAGAGAGCAAACGTCTTAAAGCCGTCAATCAAATACAATCCTTGAAATATTTAACAAAGTTTGAATAAATAACAAAATAATGTTCATAAAATAAAAATGTTAGTCGATATCTTCATGTGCTGAGGCTTGCAATTTTGACAGGGCATGATACACGTTAATTGTTACCTTATCTTGTATAGGTCAAATTTCATGTTACTTCAAATTTTTTTTAAATGTTTTTCTTAATTACTGACGTAGCATATGAAGCAATGTAATCAGTGTTCCTTGACTAAAACGTTTTAAATTGTAGCAAAATTTTTGTTTCTAATTTTACATTCTAAAAAATATTAAGTTTTTTGGTAAAAATTGATAAAGAAAATGTAAAAAATCTGATTTTTGTTTTCTTTTGTTATGAAATTATTATTTTAAGCCACACAGAATTAGAAAACTTGAAAAATTTAATCAACAAAGATTCAAATTAGTTTTTTTTTTTTTTAATGTAAATCAATCACGTTTAATTTCTCATCTGGCTACCCCTTGAAAATGCAAGACACGCAACCATTTGAGCGCGTCTGCAGTGCGGGTTGCTTCACTGGAATTTGCTTTGTCAGCCCGTTGTGAGGTCATGTATACTTGCTTTCTAGCTGGCAGTATATCATGCCCCAGTAGCTTCTTGGCTCCAGTCTAAACTATACTCTACACCAAGTAGTTTTGTCTTCAGAGTCTAGTTACCACTAGAGAAGGATTAAAACTTTATGGAGGTTTTAGAATGCTAGGATCTGAATATCATTTTAATGAGAGTAGAATTTACTCAGCGGTACATCCACTACAGATGTGCTGTGTCACGCCACTCGGTGCATACATTTACTTCACCGTGATTCTAGTCACGAGGTAGGCTCTTCATTTATAATATTTACAAGAAAAAATAAGAACTATGAGAAAACAATTTTTTTGTGTCCACAAAAATCATTAAATGTAGAAAAATTATAAGCAGTTTATGTTTAAGAATAGAAAATTAAAAAAAATAATTATAACAAAAGACATGGATTTAATATTTCTTCGAGTCTATAATGTTGCACTTTTACAGATTATTTTATATAAAAGGAACAAAATTAGGAACTTTGAGTATAATTATGAAGTCTTTATTTATAAAACATCAATGTAAGCAATATATATATAATGTACTGTATATTTATATAAAAATAACTTTATATTTTTTTTTATTCGTATATTGTATTATTTTTACTGATGTAAAAGTATTAAACCAATATGTCACAGCTGGAGTGCAAAAGCCCAAAAGTTTAATATGCGAAAAATAGTAACATAGTTGGTACTTTTTTTATATTTATTACCAACATCACATACCAGACGAGTTTAGTATGTTTTCAGGTCTTCCAAACTCATTTCCCGGAGATTTAGGCTTCCTAACGTCGTTTAAAGCGACGATAGATCGCCGAGCAGTGGCCAGCGGTCTCACGACAGCTGTGGGCCTCACACCCACGTCCAGAAATACTCGCACACCATGTGTCCTTTGCATGTTGGTGAACAGAAGATCATACTTTCCTGAATCGTGTCTACGTCATACGTGCCAATTATTAATAATCACCTGGATATGGCGTAATATTTTAAATATTACACTGATGCCCAATAGTAGCCTGTGAAATTGTTTTTGTAATTTATAAATTTATAATTAAATAAATAAAGTTTAAGTCCCACAAATAATACGTGGTGTGATTTTTGTTAAAATTAAGAAAATAGTGAAAATAATTTTTTTATTTTCAAACATAATATTTTAAATTTAGTACAACGGAATAATAAATAATTGAATATAAGGAAATCAAGTATATTCAAGATAAGAGTGAAGCTACTTTAAGAACATGTTCAATATTTAAATGTTAATTATCATCTGCCACTTCAGGGAAACAAAGAGAATAAAAGTTCTCTTGTGAAGTGTTTTTGACCGCTTGTTCTCTTTCTTGAAATTCAAAGGTGTGCCTATGAAAAGAACAAAAGAAACCAAGAAATGGTACTTAATTATTCATTACATGAGAACGGTCTTACAAAGTAGAATTATGCACACTTCTTTAGTTTATGATATTTCTTTCGAGAAAAAGTTAAAAAAGAATAAAATTAATATCACATTTTCTTAATATATAGTTTTAAAATCTTGTTACATGAAAAATATTGTGTTGAAAAAGTATAATAAAATATACAAAATACCTTTTGGATAAATTGATGGTCTCCTATAAACATTACCACCTTTCCTCTGTGATTTGTGACAAAACAAAGAGTAAATTCTATGGAAGCAGCAGCAGCAGTGCTGCTTTATTGAATGCTAGAGGTGATCCAGAGAGAGAGAGAGAGAGAGAGAGAGAGAGAGAGAGAGAGAGAGAGAGAGAGAGAGAGAGAGAGAGAGAGAGAGAGAGAGAGAGAGAGAGAGAGAGAGATGGTTCTGATGTGTCATTTGGTGTCATTCGTCAAGCCTTGTCGGACGGGTTGCGGTGAGGCGCCTGGAGCAGGCATGCTGCTCTCCATGTATGTCTGATTGTGGAGGTGAAACGAACAAGCAAGACAGCTCCACTGATGATCATTGTCAACCTGTCTGCGTCACAAACTCTCCTGACAGCAACACACACATCAATTGTATCGCATATTTCTATCCTAGAAATTTGACAGTAACAATGTAATATAAAACAAAATGCTTAGAAATATATGTATAACAATACTTTGTTCACATGATACAAAACCTTTATTCTCTTTGTCCTTTGTTGGGTACATTCCTATATTGAAGTGCTTTAAGAGCGTCTAAAATACGCTTTCTTATTACAATTGAATAAAACTAATAAAGTTTTATATAATATAGGTCATTAAAAAAGCAATATATAGTAAATTAAAAAGTTTACTTTTTCTAAATAATAAAATATTATTTCTCTAAGAAGAAAAACTAGATTTAATATTTTTGATGCATGAGTATTAAAATAATTCTATCTTTTAAATATTTTATTTTCAAACTTGATAAAATGAAGTCTTAGTATTAATGGGATATTATTAATTTATACAACGCTGCTGTAAACTCATCATAAAAGTGAAGCAGCATTTTCTCATTTTTGTTGCTTTATTCACGACACCTTGAAAATGGTCGAGCATGAGACTTCAAGATGGGCATTGTTCCAAAAGAAGTTCACCACACCACCCTACTGTGTTAATTACATGCTCTGTTTTCACCGCGTCTCAAGGCGTAATTGACGTCACATTTTAAGTGCATTCCCAGCCATTTTCTTCTCCATCCCTAATGTTTCGTTGTTGCATCCGAAAATTGCTTCTCAGTGTATTAAAGTGATGCATTTTACTTTGTCTGAGATGTTTTTTTCATTGCCCACTGAGAATTTATAATTTACATTTTACTGTGGTTTTAGAATTTATGAAAATGAAACTCCCTCTATAAAGTACGCAATCTGTAAAGAGTACCCGCTTTAGTGTACAAATTTTATGTCAATTATAACCAAAATCACCTGTCAATCAAATCACGTAACCTTTTCAATTCTGATTATACTGAAATGACGTACGTCTACATCAAAATTAAATTTGAATTTATTTTTATAAGATATATTTTTTTAAACATAAGTTATAACTTGTACACGATTTATTTTAAACAATTTTAAGAAATCAGCAAGACATTTCTATTCGAGTTTGTATAGTTATTTTGAAATCAATATAATGATAATATTTATATAGCTGTAACATGGAAAACCATTAAATTATTTACAACATGTTTTCTCTTTCTATATACAAATTGCACACGCTGAATTAAATTTGATTTCTTTTTCTTTTAAAACCAAAATAATGAAAAAATATAAATTAATAATAAAGTTTCTTTGTGCTAAACAGTAAACAAAAAACTTCGTCAAGACGGCATAATTTATTAGAGCAGGAAATTCTCTCTGCTTCCCTCTGCCAAGTAATTGTGTCATCGGAAATTTGGTGCTAATTTAAATTAAGTTAATTAAAAACATACAAGAGATGCTTGCCATTGATCCACTAGTACTCGAGCTGTGACAATTAAATTTAATAACCTAATTTTGAAACCTAAAATTACTTCCATGACAAAAAACAGGAATGACAGCTACTGTTTTTTTGTCTCTTTACACGGACAAAACAAACGTGCTGCTTTTGTAGTAAACAGAATTTCTTTCAATTTAAAGCATCATGATGATGGTGTGGCGTTACAAGCTATAGCATGTCTTTTTAATAAATAAAAGTGGAAAGGTGTAACTTTAATTATTTATTTTTTATCAGAAATGATAAAAAAAAATGCCATAATTTGTATATGACATTGCTTCCATTCACGTTGAACCAGCAACACGCAAGTGCTCGAACAGTTTCATACTTTCAAGGGTTATTTTGCCATCTTTGTTTATTCTTATTAAAATATACAACTTTTTGAGCACTTTAAATAGTGAGAAATATCACGCCATAGAATTACACTAATATAAATATATGATGGTGGCATAGTAAGTGACCATGAGTGTTACATAATAGTCAGATTCACTATTTATACTGCTGGGCAGACGACATAGAGTGTGAACTTCGAAATTCAGGAAACATTCTGAAATGTTCTGAAACATTTCTGAAATGTTCTGAAATTTACAAGGTAACATGCTGGGGCAACATGTTATGCGACGAATCACTTGTAGTGTCATGCACGTAAAAATTTAAATTTATTCATATATATTATCAAATAATTATACATTGTGTATTATTAATTTTATTTCTTACAATCTGGTTAAGATGTTTAAAGATGAGAAGGTCACGTGATATTCATGTTTATTCTTATGACGTCAAGAATCACCCCACCAAAGACAATTCTGCATTGGCGTCACAAGTTTGCTCACTCTATCTACAGGAAATTAAGAGCAGAGTAATGGCAGTTATCCCCGGCTTTACAACTACTGTATGTGCTATCAAGTGACCAAACTACGACGTTAAATCATTATGTCGTCATCAAAACGAAGCAAGTATAAGCTAACATCGTTATCAGATCTGGTTTTATTGAATATGGTCAGACAAATTTTGTATTCAATCAGTTTATGATTTTCTCACATAACAAAAAATATTTTAAATATAAAATTCAAAATCTCTACCTGTTGCTTGTTAATACATAATATATACTGCAGAACATAACCAGAAAACCAAGTTCAGAAGCAAATAAATGTTAGCTTATAAAACTATGTAAACTAATACTTTCATGATTATTATTAGTTTGAGGATA
Source organism: Siphlonurus alternatus (assembly GCA_949825025.1). Taxonomy (NCBI): domain Eukaryota; kingdom Metazoa; phylum Arthropoda; class Insecta; order Ephemeroptera; family Siphlonuridae; genus Siphlonurus; species Siphlonurus alternatus. Next base: position 36,045,092 of record OX463778.1, read on the forward strand.
ATAAATTATAAATCTTTGATACAGTAGCGAAGCTGAGTAATTTTACAAAGTTTAGTACCACGTACATCTTCTGTACTTTCAGAACAAACTTTGACATTTGACGGAGATGAAGTGATGTGCGGTAGCAGAAGTCAGCTTATTACGGTCCAGAGAGTGCTGCACGAGTCTGGACAATGCGTAGGGACAAGAGAGGATCGAGGTAATGCAGGGCCGTGCTTGAGAGCTAGTCGCCTGCCTTTCTGCTAGGTACCCGCTGTTTCCACGGCACACACACACGCTATCGATCCACGGGCGCGCCGTGCCCGTGCTGGCCTCTCTCTCTCTCTCTCTCTCTCTCTCTCTCTCTCTCTCTCTCTCTCTCTCTCTCTCTCTCTCTCTCTCTCTCTCTCTCTCTCTCTCTCTCTCTCTCTCTCTCTCTCTCTCTCTCTCTCTCTCCTCATCTCTCCTACTCTGAACTACGACTTTACAACTCTATATACATAACCATCGCGGTCTTGCACACTGAATTACACATCACAAGCATATGTCTGTCTTTATTGGATTATATTTTATAAAAGTGTTGAAGTATAATACATGAATATCATAAGATATTTTACATAGAACAAAAAATATCAAATCAGTATTCAAAATCATTGAAGCAGAAAACTTATGGAGAACAGACATTTATTAAATATCGATTTCCTTTATGGACTTTTATATGAATATCACTGATAGAGAGTCAAAGAAAATTTTAATACTCATATTTGAAGAAAAAAAAATATAATTATGAGTCATGCTTGTTGATTGACTGTCAAGGATGATATTCGATGACGTGGAGTGGTCCTCATTTCAGTTTCTCAGAGACATGTTTGATCTTCATTTCCAGTAGAGAGACAGCTCGGATGCCTCCGCTCACCCTCCGTCTCAACATCCATTCATTGAAAGCAGGACGCGTGCATCCTGCTGGCCGAACTTATCAGCAAAATTTCAACCCACATTCATATAAAGTTCGTAACCTGCCCTTTTCAGGATTACAAACGTGAACTATACGTATGTACCGAAGACGGTTTTATAGTATCTATACACAGGCCTTATGGGTGACGTCATAAAAATTATTTGACATCAATGTATGAGTTATGAGAAAAGCAGCATCTTTCTCATCACCTTCACTCCACAAATTCAATTAATGCACATTGGTTGCCGATACGACGTAAACAACAAGACACTTTTAAAACCCTCTTCGGTACATATAATAATATATAGGTATTCCATTATGCCATTTTCAAAGTCTTACGCAAAATTGTTTCATTTATTTGCAAAATTTACAATTTTGCGAAGAATATACTTTATTGAATCATTTTTTTCTCTTTTTTAAGTACAAATATGAAGTTACAGTATTAATACACACACAAAATCAACCCCATTAAAATATATAATATTTTATATAAAATATACTTTAAAATTTTCGCAGATAAAATAATATTTTAAAAGACGATTAATTTTATTAATAATAATAATAATATAAATGTTTATTGAGCAGCAGAAAAAAACAAACAGATAATACATACTTTTATTCAAAAGTTATACATGTGCTCAATGGGTGACTAAAAAGGAGGGGATTACATTCACTGGAAGTATTTAGTCACCCAAATAAAATATAATAAGCATATAAATTTAATCAGACATTTTAAAAAATAAAATAAACTACTTCGTCAAAATTTTAATTGTTTATTGACTAAAAACATAAAAAAACACCCTACAAAGCATCAAGGTATACCTTCCTTGTATCGACTGGCAGCCTATTAAAAGCCTTTACAAGTCTTGGAAAAAGTGAACTGAGGTAAGCTTCGGTATGACCCCTGCGGGTGAGAGAGAGTAACACTCCCACCTCTCAAGCCATCCTTCCTCCTTCTTACATTTATTCTCTCAGGTCCAAACACATTGAAATCATAAAAGCCAGTCAACACTGCTGGAAGAATATTATTAATGTATTGGCAAAATATTTTGTACGAGATGGTCTGAACAAACTTTGAATAAAAATAGAAAACAATATGACGTCAAAGAAAACAAATGATCTTATAAAAAAAACTCCCGCAAATCGACATTAAACTTATCGTTCACTTTGACGTCATTTTTCATCGCTTTTCTTATTCCTATCTTAGCTTGCAATCGCTGCGTTTTGTAACTTGATATCCTGTTCTCCTAATAGTAACATAAAAATTCCCAGCAGCATGAATATATCTTGTTTGTTGTCATTAATAAATCTTCTTAATTAAAAATAAATTTTTAATGTTTTTAAATAAAATCAAGGTTGCTTGTATATATAGCCGCCTCTAAGAGTTTTTAAATCAATATTCTGTGGTATTTAATTAAAAATTTTAACATGGTAGGAAATCATAAATTGTTTTTATAGATAAAATCCTTTAGTAAAATTTCTCTATTTAATTAATTTCAGTTAATTACATTAAATTTTGATGGTTCGTTGCTTGGATGTTAGAGGTTCTCGCATCGATGACATCAGCCTTGTACCGTGACTCGAAGTGTGAATGTAAAACCAGGTCAATGAGGGGACTTAATGAGCACCAAGACATGCCCACCAGTACACACCAGTGGTGCTCATATAATACTGCTTTCTTTTGGTACATATGTCATATGGATACTCATGAAATTTTATTATTCGTCGATATTACATACACTTTTATATCGAATAAATGTCATGTTAAGAAATTCAATTGAAATTTCAAGTAGCTTTTGGCAGCTTTAGTTAACAAAACAGTATTTGTTATGCAAAAAGTAATCACATAATATTTACACTTTGAGGTAGCAATTATTATATCAGTAATAAAATATATGCAATTAAAAAAAACATGATAGATTGACATATATTTATTGGGATAATAATTATTATGCAAGTTATTGGAAAGATTTAAAAATTAATATAAACGTTGTGAAGGCGAGCTTACGTGTTTTTTTTTTGTTTTTTTTTTTTATTCGTGATCCTTATGTACGTGAGCGTCAATAAATATAAAATTCTCTTGATACGTAAACTTGTTATAGTAAATGCTCGATGATTTAAGTAATTACTTAGAAATTTATTGCATTAACTAATATATTTTTTTCTCTCCTTCGATCACTTTAATAATTTGCACTTTAATTCATGTGTAATCTCATTTTATTTTAATTATTTATTCTTGCATTTAATAATCGTCTCAAGTAGCTTGTAAGTTTTAAATAGTACATTCGCAGTCAAAATTGAGCCAAATTAATTATACACACACCACCTGATGCCTCTGAACCACTCTTCATGAAATAAATATTTAAAAATCTTTACATTTTGCTTTAATTTCATGATTATAAAATTAAAATTGTGTATCCTCTAGAAGATAATTAAACTTTGAGGTCATCAGTTTGATATTGAGTTTTGGAGTATGTTTAATAAATCCCAAATAAAAGATGTATGAATGTCTTCTATATACTGTTACGTCAGCTCACGTTTCATATTAGCAATGCACAGTCGTCGTCTTGGAAAATTTCCTTTGCAACCTTGTTAATCACCATAGCCCGTAAAAATAGCACAGGGCACGGTGATTAACAAGCTGCAAGTTGGAAATCTTCCAAGGCGACGAGTGTACAAAATGTATTGACTTTTTATTTTTTACTTTTATTTTCAAATTTAAATTCAACTTCTTTACATTTATTTATAAAGAAAAGCCAGCATACTTAAATTTCTATATCTCAATCTATATTTCCATGTTATCAATTTTAATCGTCCATATGGTACACTTTCTCATGAAACAAGAGTTGTTTAATTCGTTTCTTGAATGCAGTGTAGCACTTTCTTCACTTTTTATATCATTAGGTAGCTTTTTATGTATGAATATAATATATGAATTAATATATAGCATGTGTCATACACAGTATGTGCCACCGTTCTATGACGCTCAAGTACAAACACGCTGCTTAATATATGTTTGATGAGTGCTTTGAATGTTTTTAAATTTACAGGCATATATTTTATAATTATGATATAGTTTTAACAAATGTAAAAGTTGTGAATTATACAATGCAGGCAATAATAAAATGTAAAATGGTGATATCTTTAAATTGATTTATTGTTATGAATTTTTATGATTTTATGTGTTGTTGTTTTTTTCGTTCGTTTCTTTTGCTTCTAACCTTTATTGGGTTGCTTTATCTAATTAAAATTTAAAATGGTGGATGAATTTGCTAATTTTTTATAGGTCAATGCTAAATTTTAATTTCTATTTTTTACTATAGACTTTAATAGGCCGCGCCTAATGTCAGTATCATAAAATGAAACTGTTGATAAGAGGAAAAGATTATCAACCTCATAAGGTCCGGGTGTTCTGCAGCTGATCATTGCGATTATTTAGAGACATTGACCTACTCCTAGTCAGTTGACGGAATTTGACGGTGGCTGAAACGAGAAGTGATATTAACACCATTTCTGTCGACTTCAATAAGCAACCAAGTAAGAACTGATAAGTAACTGAGCGTAAGCGCCTTTATCACTTACTTCATTTTTTTATTGCTATATAGTGGTGAAAAAAGTTTGTGTGTAATAAAACTTTTATATGCTTTTTTTTTAAAGATCTGAGCTTTACTTATTTTCCTTTTTTCCTATATATGATCTCTCTCTCTCTCTCTCTCTCTCTCTCTCTCTCTCTCTCTCTCTCTCTCTCTCTCACTCTCTCTCTCTCTCTCTCTCTCTCTCTCTCTCTCTCTCTCTCTCTCTCTCTCTCTCTCTCTCTCTCTCTCTCTCTCTCTCTCTCTCTCTCTCTCTCACTCTCTCTTTCTCTCTCAATACTGTTCCTTAGCCTTTTTTTTAATTTCTCTATATCTTTACTAGACAGCAGGAGAAATGATAGAAAAATGAGCAGCATGGAAGAATATATATTATTACATCCTCTTCATGCAATGAGAGTTGGAAGCTTATGCTATTGACAGATGTTATAAAAATTTCCTTGATTTTGTTAGAAATAAGCTAGCGTAAGAATTTTCTTCTTCACTCGGAAATATTGTATAAAATATAGATACACAAGTACATTAAATTTATCCATGTTGTTTCTACTTCAGAGACTTTTACTTTGACAAAATATTATATTATTATCATACAAAGCTCAGATTGTAGAATTATTACAATATACTATTGAGAAAAAAGGGCACTTAAATTACTTGAATATTATGCATTAAATTTTTTTGTTATATAATATCTAATTATTAAAAAAATATGCCACTTTACTTATTTTGTTTATATTTTACACCTCATAAAGTTTGAATTGAATTTAATAATTTTCCTGGTCGATAAAAAAAGTTTGACTTGGTAGGTAGTTTTGTTTCAAATATGTGATGACCTCTCTAACTTTGTTACTTCTACAAAAGGTCAAAGGGTCATCATCATTTTGAACCTCTAAGGGAATTTGGATGCGTTGTTTGCTGTTCACCCCCCCTTAGGCTTTAGCATAAGATTGTGTGGATGCAATCTCGTGTAGTAACCAATAATCAATCTGTTCCCATCGTGTGGAGATGAAGTCAGCGCTCGGTCAAGTACAGAGATCGACTCTCGCTCGTCGTTAAAGCCGAGAGTACATAATTTACAATTCTAATTTATTTTAATGATAAATTTCTCATTAAAATCATGTTAGTCACTATAAAATTGCAAAATAAGTTCATACTGAATATGATTGCATAACCAATCTGTGTATAATATTTAATATAGTTCAATCATTGCTTCCATCACATAAAAATAAATTAAAATTTTAATATATTATATTGCAGTATAAATAATATAAAAAAAACATACATATTAAATTTATATGTTTTGTTTGTTGTTAATTTTAATCATAAAACAGTTCAATATTTGAGGTATGTTGGTATATATTTATTATATAAACTTGATTTAGATTTATATAACTTGTTTATATTTTGTTAATATTAATAATATTGCATATTAAAATTGCATGAATTTTTCAAAATGTAAAGCAAAATATTATTACGATTATACAGTATATATTATTATATATTATGACAATAATTATTATTTAAAAAAAATCAATATTTTTGCGGTACATAGATTTTTTTATGCATTTTAATCAGTTTCATGATAGTAGCGTACGTATTTTAATATGTTTTAATATTAAACAAAAAAAAAAAATCTTATTTTGAAAATAAAAAAAATGATGCATTTTCTTTAAATATTTTTATAGTACATTACAACATTTCCGTGGAACAAAAAAAAATACTTTTTATTCTCACGATGAAGCTGTTTGTTTTTGTACTACTGTATATACGATCCTACCAAGTTAGGATGCAATATTTTTCTTCTCTTACCTCTCATGCAACGAGCTCACTGTATACACAAATCTCAACTAACAACGTATATTTACCATCATGTACGTTCAAGTTTTATTCTATTATGCTTTGCAAACAAACCACGGTGAACAAAGAATGGTCATTACATAAGGTATTATGTTTGGATCGTATTAAACTTGCTCTAAAGGTTGAGGTGCATCTGTTGCTAGCGTTTTGCCCACGCCAATGTCCACAACTAGAACCCGGATTACCGCAACATTGTTACATTAGTTTAAAAAAATAAAATTAAATCCTTTTCTAAAAATATGAAATCTAATATAGTAAGACAAGTATTTTAGTCAAATTTTCAAATGAAATATGTTGCTAATTATTTTGATATAAATAATAATTAAATGCATTTATTTCAATAAAAGTAGTAACTGTTCAAATAAGTTATTATAACTTTGTTGTGTTTTACAGATTAGAGATAAATCAAATAAATGAGAAAAGCCTCTTGTTATAAAAAAACTAGAGAGTGTCTGATGGAGTTTATCAAGTTTGCTGACGAGAAATATATACGATATCACCAAAGACAAGCACGTTTTAAGCCTGGATTAAACTTCTCTTGACAAACTTTGCTCTCTCATTGGCTAAAATTAGAAATCCAGTGTGCTGATTGGCTTACTCGTTACGGCTAAATGAAGTCTGGTCATCTGTCTAGCTAAGTCTAGCTGTACGGTTGTCTTATAATAAGAACGAGGGCTGCGTGTTTGTGACCTCTTTCTTCCTTTGACCCTTCCTTTACATCGGACGCCTCAATAGTGCGGCAGTGTCAGCATTCAATATTTTCTATTTTAGAAGTTTAAATCCGATGACATAAGTTCACAGTGAATGGATTTGAATTCAGCTATAGTAAGCTAAAAAGTCTTATATATTATTATAGTAAAATTAGAAGCTAAAGTAAAATGTATAAGAAATAAGGCAATGTAACGTTGAAATTTATTTACCTTAAAATTTGCCAGATTTTAGTTATGTGAGTTTGACTAAAAATAAATGAGAGAAGTCTCAGTAAAGCTAAATTAAATATAACGTCAAAAGTACGTGACTGCGAGCTTATGAATATTCGTAGACACTGAACTTTACCAAACTTGTTTATCTTAAAACTTCAAAGTTCATGAGCAGTATTCGTTGAAAATTCACAGAATCTTTGATGGCCATTAAACTCTTTAACTTTTTGATCACTGTATGAGATGGGTGCTATTAATAACATTTCAAATTAAAAGGGTAGAGAGTCACTTCCAGTATTATTAAGGGTAGTTCTAAGACATAAAATTATTCAATAAATACTATACCCAGGATTAAAACAACTTGAATTGGTTGCTAACTTATATGATATTTCATTGTTATGATATTATTATGTATAGTAATATAATGTTTCCTTTTTTTACCTTTAAATTTGAAGTGTAAATATTTGTCATCACTGAAAACAAAGTTGTTGGTGTTTACAATTTCAAAATTTATATAATCAACAAAACAAAAATGTTTTGGACATTAATTTGAGGAAAAAGAAATTGCCATTAAGTTTTTTTAGCAATCTACATAGTGCGGTTAAAAAAAACAATCCTGCTGATTTTTTTTAGAGTATATTAGCTTAATTTACATGGAAATATTTTATTATTGTTTCTAATTATAAATTAATAATAAAATTTGAAACAACGTTCATTAAAGCAGTATAAGGTTGATTAATAAATATGAACATAAGACAAGTCATTATATTAGTTCGAGTCCAGCAGGTGGTGGCGCCATGTTGGCCTCTTGCCAGCGAGGTGCCAGCGGTTGTGAGGAGCGGGCGTGACGCTGCTCGCATCATCCATCATCGCCACGCGACACCTCCTGACCTAATCGCCCCTCCCCCCTTCCTTTTTCTTCTCCCACGTGTTGCTCGGCCCTCTGTCCATCAAGACGAGTTAAATAGTTACCGCAACACCACATCATTAGTCCTAATGTAATGGCTTTTAAGTTAAAACATATTTATTCTTTAATATAATAATACAATAATAATTTTGTTCTTGGTCAGAATTTAATTTTTTTCACAATAAATTCTAACCTTTTTTTAACTGTGTTAATTTTTTATTTTTTCTAATTAGCCGGAAATTTCAACCATTAATTATTACCAAATTTTTACACATAATTGAATATTAATTAAAATGAATTCAATTTTCTATCTGAATCTATATTATTTTTATGCAATTTTTTATACAGCACTTTAAATAATTTAATTTCCAAACTATTCTTATCATCAATATGTATTTTTTTTTTTAAATTACGACTTATGTTAGAAAGGGAAGCTATGCTAATAATTTCCTTTGATGCACTTGTAACACATTTGCACAAAGGAAACTACAGTGCATCTTTGTGCTCTGATTTAATTGAGTCATTTGTGGGTCACTAATACGCTAGCTTGCATCCTTCTATTGTGACACTGTAGCTGCTGCTATAGTATAGCTCTCATTCATTGAGGCACGAAGCAGCTATATGAGTGAGAGAAAAAGAGAGAGAGAGAAAGAGAGAGAGAGAGAGAGAGAGAGAGAGAGAGAGAGAGAGAGAGAGAAAATGGCCTCGAGGTGTGCTTTATCGCCAGCGTCATAGAGTGCAGTCGGTGACACCATTCTCTTCTACCCCTCCCCCTTCTTCCAACACAGTTGAGGGAGTGAAAATAACACCATATATTCATACAACATGGTGCCCCGTGTGCTCGCCACTGATTTATCGGCTTAATCAGCCAGGAATGAAGCCATAGAGCTCTTACATTGGTAGTTTGTTTGCTTACTGGCATAACCAACGACATAGTTTGAATCGCCACTTTGATCATGTGGCCTAACTATCAGATTGTGTAATGAAAACACAATTTATTCATTTAGTTAAGTTTAATAGATAAATTTTAGATATATAGATTCTGTACATCAGGGATGGTTGAGTAATATTTTATTGATTGTGTACTCAATTGAATTTTCTGTGAAAAGCGCATACATTATACAAAGATGCGTTTAATATATTTTTAACTCATTATTATACTTCCTTGTTATAAATTGTAATATTTGAAGAAACGTCGTATTAATTTCAGCTATATTGTAGTTTATTTCTGTAAACAATATTATTAAACTCTGTTATATATGTAATAACTTTTTATCTCTGAAGTTATAGTTTGAATCATATAAGGTCCATGCAAGAACCATAACAAATTAATACAAAGAAAAAAACATCTTAGTTTTAAATAAATCCAATAGAATAATAATTTAAGGGGACTGTTTGAAATGTATGGTCAAACAGGCACGAGAAAATAGCTATAATAGCAAATTATTCATTATTGACATTGTTATTATCATGAAAATAGCTATTTAAAATTAATTTTTCATCAGATGTTATGCAATAATATCACACAACAAAATAAAATTAATTTCAATAAATTAATTTTTAATACTAACAAATGAAGCATTTTATTTTATTACCATTTCTAACTGACAGTTCACAAATTGTTGAACTTCATTTTCGAGTCAGTGTGCCAACATTTTTTTTTCTTTTGCTTCAGCACTTCATGGCGCGATAACATCAGTTATAGTTTTAGAAGCAGTAGCAGCAACAATGGCAGTAATTGAGTTTTTGCGTGCGGAAATTTGCCAAGCGCCTCACTTGGTTCGTCTCTTGTCGCTGCCATTAGTCTGCCCCCAAGCCTGAACCCAAGGCCTTTAGAAGACATCTCTTTCAGTTTGATGAGCTCACCACAAGAAACAAGAAGTTCATGAACTATAGAAGCTCTCTATAATAACAGCTCGGATATTACTAGTTTAACACTGTGAAATTAATGAGCTTGAAATAATTACTTTTATAATTACATTTAATAATGTATTGTTTAATTTTTAAATATTTTATTATTTAAATTTTCTTTTATAAACATCATTTAATAAATGACACTGTTAGTATAGCCCCTGTGATGTATGCAACTTGTGCAGCATTTATGCATTGCAAAACATATATTATACATTTAGATAAATACGTGAAACGGGAACTGTATGTGTATTTTTATATTTAATGTTATGCGTTTCAGCAAAAAATATTAATTCTCATGTTATAGGTAAAAATACCGCAGTTTTACACGTCGTACTGTACATAAGAGTGAATAATAGTTAATAAACGAAACAGCCCTGAGAAAAAGCAATATCGTAAGCCATATGAGGCAGCTCTATATGATCGTTACGTTATATTATCAATACATTCTGTTTATGGCTTAACTCTGCAGGTGCCAAGGTCATTTCATATCTAATAATCGATTGTATTCCATCTCAATCACTTAACTATTATTATGTATTCCTTTCTAGCAAATAGCATTAACAATTTACAACAATTCTCATGACAGTTAAAATAAATGCACACAATTTTCATCATATTTATATATATATATATATATATATATATATATATATATTAACTGTGGACTGTGGCACTATATAATTCAACCTTCTATTTTATTCCGAGAAACGCTAACTTTCCTCCATTCTTTAATTATTTATTTCAGAATTTAGCCAGTTTAACTTTCTAATGTAGTGGTAAATAGCCACGAATATTACGAACATCATATTTTTATTACTTTTGTAAAGTCAGTGTCTCTTGATATCTAGGACAAATTCTCGCATTTCGTGCATAATTGAAATATCATTGCGATGCAGAAGGCTGACCTCAAAACCAGCACTTATTTGCTTATGTTAGCAGATATGTTAATTGAAGTTAGGGGAGTTATACGTGTAGTGTACATTAGTTGGGGCTGAGGGTCTCGAGGGCGTCGCCTTGGAGGAGCAGCAAATGTTGTTGCGTTCTCCACCATGCGAAGCCTCGCGCGGAGGCGGCGTCCCCACGCCAGAAGGGCCAGCGAGGACGTTAATTATTCACGGCGGGCGCCTCATCTCCTCACACTATGCGTCCCTTCCCTGCCCGCGCGGCGCCAGAGATAATAAGCAACAATCTCATCAACTGCGAGCAACAAAACCGCCACGTTGCCACACAAACTTCACCCACGCTGTGACGTCACAAAAGCTTCATATATAACATGCAATGTATGTTATTCTTTTTGAAAGAAAAAAAGGAAACTTATAAAAGTTTCATGACTTCATTTTTTTTTACGAAGAAGAAATATAAATAAAACTCCCAATTCGTTGTAATTATAAACATAAATTAGAACTTTTATGAGTACATTGACCTATATATTGTTTTATGATATGTATTGTGTGAATAAATTTTAATGCTAATTAGATATATCGTGACTCACCTATTTCTGAAGTTTTCACAGTAGGTGTTTTTCGAGACGAGATGAGCTGTGAGCTAGCGAGCGGGAAGGCGGGCTGGGCTGGCTTCTGGTGCCGCGGCACGCGCAAGTCTGCCTCGATTGCTTCTGTCGGCGATCCCGCACGCCCCGGCCGGCGTCGCTCGCGCATGGCGTCCCCACTCGCTCGCTCGAGGTTCGTCGCCATCGGCCACGTCCGCCCAGCCTCGGCCATGTAGAGCGCGTGGAAACACCACCAGATTGTAAACAAACAAACCAAATTTTCATGACCTGCACTTTAAAAATAAAACCGCAAGTTCAGGTAAATTTAAGTACGGAAGTACGTTATAGCTTCCAAGAACATTTTATGACATGCTAAATTAAAACACACGACAAAAAGTGTTAAGGCGTATTATTTTAGCTTACAGTTTGGCAAATAAGCTAGAAATATCAAATTGACAAAAAAAAAAATTTATTTAAAGAACCAGAAGTGTCATATGAAATAAGTAGTGAAAGTGAATACAAAATGACACAACATATATGGGCATTATTAAAAATTATTCCCTTTCAAAATGCTGCAAACAATTCCTTATCACTTCGTGTCAGAAAAAATAAATGCACTATGAATAAAACATATCATTGTCTTGGATCAAGAGGGCTGCTCTCATCCCTCTTTTAAATTTTAGTTGTCACTTTTTTTTTAATATTATTAACATTATTTTATCTTATAAATAATTAAATTCTCCCGATTTATTTTTGAGTCCACATGAAATATAAAGTGCAATTTTTAACTTGAAATCATGCTTTTAAATTTTTCAGAAGGGTAAGTTGTAAGTTTTATTAGTAAACGAACACGCCTCCGTCAATATTTTGGATTTTGAAGTCACGTGCATGGTCTTAGTGTGTAAAGTTGAAATTTAATCAAATCAGCATTTTTTTTTTTTTCATATACATTTTTTTTTTTCTATTTTCTATTTTTTTTTTTTTTTTCTTTTGTATTTTTGTGGATTCAACTGCTCAACTGTATTTCTGCAGTGCAACTCGCAGCAATCTCACTTTTCAGCAGAATTTGTTTAATTTATTATTTTATTTTTAAAGTAAAAATTAATTAAACCAATGCCAACTCAATTTGACTTAATGCTTGAATTAGTAATTATTGCTAAAAATAGTTCGAACTAGCGCTCCTCCATATAGAACCGAAGTTGAAAAGATAAAGAAAAAAATTTAAAAAGTGTTCCATAGAATTCGCCATATTTATGGTTCTCCAGGAAAAAAATCCGAAGTCAGAGAGAACGTTTCATGGCATTTTTAACATGGGGCCTTGCCTCACAAAACCCCTCAATTTACTCGAAGAAAGTTCGTCAGTTGGTGGTACGAGAGCCACACCAATCCACGAACTTTCTTTGGGGGAATCGAGGGGTTTTGTCAGTTATATTCATAAGGCCCCGTGTTAAATGCCGTGTTCAGTCTGATTTTGGATTTGTTCTCTGCAATCTCTGCATTAGCGCCCACGGAAGTTTTGCTAATTTTTCAGAGTTTTAGAGTGAATTACCACATCTATTATTAAGAACACTGACAATACCCTTATTATATTTATAGTATTTAGGACCCGCGCATATTTGTAAGTTTGTCATTTTAATAGTGTTAGAAAAAAAAGTTTAACACGGAAATAGTATAAAAATATATGACACCAATTTGTTTAATTAATATCTTCAAAGAAGTTAAATTATTTTCAATATTTTTTTTCCCTTTCCTTTCTTTTTCTTTTTTTTATATTTTTAATTTGTAAAGGCCCGTGGGGCCTTAATTTAAATAAATTAATTTAATATTAATTTAATTAATTTATTTTAATTTTTTTAAATTTACTACTTTAACATGGAGAAATGAAACTTGCATGTTAGATTAGTCAACTTTAAAAATTTATAACATAAAAACTAGCTTGAATTTGTATACCTGATATTTTAGCTATAACTGATAGGGGATGTAGAGGAGAACATTTTAAATTTTTTTCGTCATTTTCAAAAGTGTGATTATTTTTTAACATTGGGCGTGTTACCTTCCCCTTAATACCAAAAATGCAATTTCAAGTTGTTTTTTTTACATAGGTTTGGATAAGACAGTGGGAATCGCGGATAAAATACCCTTTGATAAAATACCCTCGGATATAATACCCAGACAAAATACCCTAGGACAAAATACCCTTGGACAAAATACCCTCGGACAATTAACCCTTGGACAAAATACCCTTAGACAATTAACCCTTGGACAAAATACCCTTAGACAATTAACCCTTGGACAAAATACCCTCGGACAAAATACCCTGGGATAAAATACCCTTGGACAAAATACCCTTGGACAATTTACCCACAGATAAAATACCCTTGGACAAAATACCCTTAGACAAAATACCCTTGGACAAAATACCCTTGGACAAAATACCCTTAGACGAAATACCCTCGGATAAAATACCCATCACTTTGAGGTTGGGAAAAATTTCAGTTTCAATTCAGGGCGAGAAATTCACATTTTTGAAAATACTGGAATATTTCATTTGCAATACATTCATAAACTAGCTCATTCAAAGAATAATCATCGTTTTGAATAATATATAATAGATACATGAATCTCAATTCCAAAACGCTTGGGTAAAAATGCATGTCCCCACTCGTGTTCAGTTAGTTCATATATAGCCGTCTCACTCAAATATCTTTTAATATACTATACACATCAATGCTCGTTTTTTCCTAACGGGGCCGGCTCCGTAGTCTGGTCTTTTTGTCAAAATTATAGAACTAAAAGTTCGGTAAGAAAGAAGTATATGATTTTTTTCCCCGGTGTCTCAATATTTTTAAGTCACTAATATGCATTAAGAAGTTATAAAGGCTTTTTAACACAACTAAATACTTTTTAAGATAATTTTATTATGTAGCATGTGTACATGTAATTCTATATCTTCAAAAATATAAAATTTCTTCTCATCATTAAAAATGTGAATTAAATATAATTTTTTCTGGTAAATAATGATTTTGCACAATAAAATAACAAATAAATAACTGAAATAGCAATACGTATTTTACTATCATGCTTTGTGCTGGTTGTTACCCGTGACAACATAAATTTTAAAACCATTATGAACATTTAATTTTATAGCTGGTTTCCATGAGTAAGTTTATAGAACATTCTACTGCAAAAAGCAATGTATCTCTTGTCGACCTTACAATGTAACATTATTTTAATACGTAAAAAATTGGGTGGGGAAGCTATGTTTTCTTCTATTCATGAGGTGACGATTTTTTATTCTTACTTTTTGTTTTGTTTTTGCTCTTTATTAAAAAATAATGAAAAAAATGCATTCATACATTCATTGTAAAATAATTATACCATAATAATTATGCGATGTTTTATTTAGTCTCCCCTGTTCATTTACATTTACTTATTTCCCCCCCCCCCAAAGTCCTTTTTGCCTGGGTTGGCTCAAATTTGTTGCACCCAAATTAACCTACATTAAGGGTAAGATAACACGAACAATCGATTGTTGTAGTCCCATTTGATTAACATGTAAACCTTAGCAACCTCATAATCATTCTGAATGTTTTTTGAGAGACAGTTCTTGGCACCAAAAAAATATGGAAAATATTTCAAAACAATCGGACGATCCAATTTTTTTAAATTATTTTCTTAGTTTAGGTCTCCATGGGAAAGCCCTATACTAAAAATTTAAAAAATTCGTTTAAAAAAATTGGATCGTCTGATTGTTTTGAAATTTTTTCCATATTTTTTTGGTGCCAAAAACTGTCTCTCAAAAAAAAATTCAGAATTATTATGAGGTTGCTAAGATTTACATGTTAGTCAAATGGGACTACAACAATCGATTCTTCGTGTTATCTTACCTTTAAAAAAATAACATGATAAATAATAAAATAATTAAAAGGTGCTAAATATTTAATTATTATACTCTACAACTAAACGTATAAAAAAATAAATTATGCTGTGAAAGTATCATGCGCAGGATTCAGTGAAATTTATTTTACCTTTTTCATGGGAAATTCGCAATAACATATTATAAATTATAGAAATTATAATCATAAATTTATGATTATAATTATTGGTACTGTTGAAATCCGAAATATCATATATTTTTAATTTTGGTTGGTATTTTGGGGCAATTGACACATTATATTTTTAATTTTATTATATCAATAGGAAACTTTTTATGCAACATGAAAATTATTGTACCCTGTCCCTTTAATAATAATAATATTAATACTGTACTGTACAGTGTATATACAATACATGTGAGCAAAATGTTTGCATGATGTAGGTATAATTTTTATCATTCTACGAAATACCTAAGATGCTGTTATATATTATAATATATGGTAAATTGTCTGAGGGTATTCTGTCCAAGAGTGTTTCGTCTAAGGGTATTTTGTCCGAGGGTATTTCGTCCAAGGGTATTTTGTCTGAGGGTATTTTGTCCAAGGGTATTTTGTCCTAGGGTATTTTGTCCAAGGGTATTTTGTCCTAGGGTTAATTGTCCAAGGGTATTTTGTCCTAGGGTAAATTATCCAAGGGTATTTTGTCCTAGGGTATTTTTTCCAAGGGTATTTTATCCCAGGGTATTTTGTCCAAGGGTATTTTGTCCTAGGGTTAATTGTCCTAGGGTAAATTATCCAAGGGTATTTTGTCCTAGGGTAAATTGTCTGAGGGTATTTTGTCCTAGGGTATTTTGTCTGGGTATTATATCTGAGGGTATTTTATCAAAGGGTATTTTCTCCGTTTACCGACAGTGGGAACACCGCAAAATCAGCTGACTTGAAGCCTCAATTAATAATCACTAATCCCTGTACATCTATATCAGCTGCTTTATATTAGGCTTCTCCAAAATGACTCGTCTGCAAAATCTTCATTCTCTCCAGGGTACATTGATCTGGTAGGAAAGTGGATCTACAAAAGAATGAAGGAGAGCTTACACACGCTCGACTGTATATGAAATATTGAGACAAGGGCAAAGTTGGTGGTCGGATCAATCATTGGCGTACGTCGATATTCCAGCGTCCGTGGCGTGACTTGCTCGAGTATATTAGCTCTGAGAACGTGAGGGTTTGTGATCGTGATGGAACGTCATCAAATTTTGTGACCTGAATTAACGTGACGCGGTGGTGTTCGACATGAAATAAATATTAAACAGCACCAACTTGCAATTCTATTATACAAAATATACTAATATTTAGCCATTCGATCGATCGCGTGCATGTGCTGCAATTATACATATAATATACAGAGTGAACCACAATTCGCGTGCCAACTTTTTTCGTGAATTTGGTATTGCAAAAATTTTCGCACAAACTTCAAACTTGCTACACTTGTAGCTGAGGGTTGTAAAAATTAGTTCAGGGTGTTAAAATTTTTATTGGACACCAATAACACCCCTTTCAGGGGTGGTTTTTAAAAAAATTATTTTCGCCTTATGGAAATTCAATGTTAAATACAACTTTTTTTGAAATCATTGGAAATTTGCGGAAAAAGTTTCTAGCATAGGGTAATCGACCGTCCTGAACTCAGAAATAATTTTAGATTTTTTCCCCGACGCACCCCTGAGGGTGGAGACCTACCCCTAAAATCCATTTTCCTTAAAAATTGTGCTAAAATTATGAAATTATTTTCAAGGGGTAATCGACCCTCCTGAACTCGGAAATAATTTTAGATTTTTTCCCCGACGCACCCCTGAGGGTGGAGACCTACCCCTAAAATCCATTTTTCTTAAAAATTGTATATACACATATACTGCATGAATGGAACAAATACAATATAGAGTATGGATGTTACACAAAGGAATCATGCAGTAGTGTGCTAATTGTAATTGCAATTACATACAATTATGTTTTTTTTTATAATAATATAGATGTTAAGTTATTTGAATTAAATTTAAATTATAAGAATATAATTCTTTCATTGGTAAAATGCTATTATTAATTTTTTATAAAAAATACTCAATTGTCCTGTATGTATTTTACGTTCATATGCTGTATATCTTAATTAAGTTAGAGAGACATCATCATAAAAGCTTCGAAACGTTTGTTAATTAAGGTCATGCAACTCTAAAATATACTAGAACATGATTTCTATTATTCTTGCGGTTAACTTCAAATGCTAGACTAATTTTGGATTCATATAGTTTTTAGTTTGTTACTTTGAATATTTTACAAAAAGGATAAATTATAGTCAACAGTTCAATGTTAAAAGTTTTCCTTCGTTTCTTTGTCAGCTTCACCACATTGCATGGTCATTCAATTTCTCGACTTGTAATACCCGCGAACTCGATCATGACCCACCTGCTTGCTTGCTAGCATGGTGGATCATCGAGTGAGAGTGACCAAATAATTTAATAAAGATGACGAGGAAAAATAAGTATTAATTTTTTATGAATGCCATGTTAATCGTTAATAAAACTTTGAAAAATGTATGTGTACAATTCTTATGGTCTTGAAAAATCTATTTTCTTCTCCTGTGGTAATAATTTAGATAGCAAACAAATAGCATTTCATGACGTCAGGTTCTACATCGATTTTACTGATAACGATTTCATCGTAGTCGCCGTTACGTGCATAGCACACCACACGTCCATATAGTACCTTTAATAACCCAGCTATATCATAGCCAATCCAGCGCAAAATTATCTAATTTTTATTTCCTTTGTTTTCTCTTAGATGCCTTATACACACGTACGAAATAAGCATTTGCTAAGATATCATATGCTAGTTTATAATCATTTCACAATTATATACAACGGAGGAATTATAATTGCTCTTTTTTTTATCGATTTTTAAAGAATAAAAATGCATGAAGTATGCATTTTCCATGACTCATGTAATGCGTGCTATTTTTACAATGCTGCCGCAATTTTGCTAATTAATTACTCATGAATAATTTTATTTTGATTTATAATATACATCACCATAACAAAAAAATAAAAAAATTTGATGGTATATATATATACATATATATATATATATATATATATTATTATTAAGAAAATATAATATTTATTTATTTATTTATTTATTTATTTATTTATTTATTTATTTATTTATTTATTTATTTATTTATTTATTTATTTATTTATTTATTTATTTATTTATTTATTTATTTATTTATATATTTATTCGTCTTACATGGCGAAGGTAAGGCATTAATGCCTTTTCTTACCCCTGACCAATTGATTACATTAATATTACATATTTTGTTTGAACAACTTACAGACTATGATTTATATACTAAGAATTTATGAAAAGCAATAATGATTATTAAGCTCAAATATAGAACATTTAGAACATTACTAGTCCAAATCAACTTATACTAACTTACAATAATTTAAAACATATTTTCTCGAACAAATATAATCCAAAATAAGAAATAATTTAAAATACAAAATTAATTACTTATGTACTAACACTTACATTCTAGACATTATTACAATTCAGTTGAAAATGAAACAAACAATATTTAGCATTTAAATACACATTAGCACTTAGATCTAATATAGAAAAATAACAAGCTACAAAATAGAGTTTAAATAATATTACTGATGGTGATTTAAACTCATTATTAAATTTTATGTCATCACACAATATAAAACATACGATGCACAAAATTTGAAAATTTGAAGCACTTTTATTAACTATACACAGACGTAGGATCATTAGCACCACTCGATTTACCACTAAAATATAGGTAAATAGTAATAAAATAAAATAAAATAAATTGCACTGATTGAGATTTGCACGACACTGTTAATATTAAAATATATGAATTTTTTGATGTATTAACTAGAACCAGTGTATTTATTTTTAGTAAATGCTAAATTATGCCAAATAAATTAATAATTTATTTTTATAATACATGACATAAATAATTCTGAAACTTTAGAACTTATGAAATAAACATAAGAACAATATATTCAGAAATAGTATTAACACGAAAAATGAAATTGACAATCACACCCACATTGGACATTTAGAGATCCTGTTTGGCAAGGAAATGTGCATAGAGGCGCTTCTTAAAGACAGTTAATGACGATGAGTTCCTAACTGCTGCTGGTATATCATTCCACATTCTGGAATATTTAACAACAAATGAGTTATTGTATTTGGCACTGTGATGAATTGGTATGCACAGAAGAGAAGAATTGCTCGATCTTGTTCGTTAAATAAATAAATAAATAAATAAATAAATAAATAAATAAATAAATAAATAAATAAATAAATAAATAAATAAATAAATAAATAAATAAATAAATAAATAAATAAATAAATAAATAAATAAATAAATAAATAAATAAATAAATAAATAAATAAATAAATAAACTTATTGATAAAATACTAAGGTTAAATAATGCATTATTATAGTTAATGATCTCATTATTCTCATTAGTTAATGAGTTTTTGTTTTTATATACCAAAGTATAACACTTATTTTTTAAATTAAGTTAATGATTACTTTCAATCTTGTATATTTGTAAAATGTAAAATTTTACTTGCTTGACATTATAATTTAAATTTATCCTTTTCCAGGAACAGGCACATTCATGGCTATCAAGGATCTTCTAAACTGTGTTGCACCGGTGTACGTACTATAAAAGGTTCTGATAAAGTAAAACAAAGCTTTAAGACTCCGTACAGTTATAAATAGTAACAATGTGCAATACAATTATTAAGCCTCAGGTAAAACTAATTTGCTAATGGGTATAATACTCAGCGTGAGAGTGGATAATTCCCACAAGCCTTGCCTTTTTATATTTTATTAAATGAGGCTAATTGTACACATGAAAATAATTAATTTATTGTAAATATAATTCAGTGCTTTTATTATTTAAAAAAAAATGTTGCATATATCATAGTATAATTTGAATGTATAGACTTTCATATAATTAAGGTTCTTTCCAAAACACCCCATCACATGCATATCAGAGTTCCTCATGGCACCCCCTTAAATATAAACTTAATTGTACGTTTAAACTCTGTATAGTATAAGTAATAATATTTTAAATAAATCAAAATTACATATACGTTTATGCATGACAGTGTTTAATGCGGATCCGCTGACTGCGGATAATGTTAGTCCTATTATCCTATAATCAATGAATTTGTAAACAGCGTCATGTGAACGTATTTACTATTTTATTTCATAAACTATAGTATTATTATGCAATTTAAAATAATTAAGGGACATTTTTCAATTACAAGTAAAATTAAGTAATTAATATTTTGAATTATAAAATATGTATAATATTAATTATATATAATGGGGGCGATTCACGAAGGAGTTATCCAGGTTTTTATACGCGTTTAGCTTAACCACGTTTAAACTATAACTCTTTTACGTGTTAAATCACCTGGCTAAACGTGGTTAAGCTAAACGCGGATAAAAACCTGGATAAGTCTTTCGTGAATCGCCCCCAATAATTTTTAATATACATACATATACATACATAATTATATATTATAGTGTATAGTGTCACTGCTTGACCTTTCATGTCAGAATCTTGGTAAGACTAAGACATTAATTGTTTTAGTGGCACGCAACACCTTCATGTTATTCCTGTAAGGTCCTTTAAGAATTTAATTTACTATAATCTCTACCTATTTTACCCCGCCTTGAAATTCAAGCTCATAGGGGTGTATAAAAAATACATACAATGTATATTTAAACTGTACGTATATATATGAATATAACATTTTATTAAATCTCAATATTCATATATTTTATATATATAATTATTATATATATAAGTTATATAACTTAATTAGTTACCGAGTAATTTTTATCATAATTTATATTACTCTCAATTATCAAAACTAGAATTTTTTTCATTCACTTTTATTTTTCACTTGTAATATTATAAAAGTGTGTAAAAATATTATATTTGTATGATGCATTATTCACTTCCGTTTTTAATCCTAATATATGCACAAAAATATTATGTTTAATTCTGTGCTGTCCACATTGCAGAAGAAGATTTAAATTAAATAATTATATAATATATGCACTTAATAGATGTATGATAGTATGATATATTTTGAATATACATTAAAATTAATTTAATGTACTGTACTATACATTGGCATGAGAATTAACTATGTATAAAAATACTGTACTTGATTAATGATGTGCTATATAATTGAAGGAGGCTGGGGCGCTGCAGCCCCCCCCCCCCCAATGTTGGATTTAACTTAAACATGGGCAATGGAGTACCAACCTCATTTTTTTTTATTGCAGAAATGGATAGAGGGTGCAAAGTTATGCTACTCTGATTTTTTTCAGATTTTTATAGCCCGGCAACTATTTTTTTAAAATTATTGAAAGTGCAGTAAAAGTGCCGCCTCTTGCCGCCTCTCTTAATAAAAGATAGGACCTAAAAGGGACGTGGATTCGAACCCGACCTCGCCAAAACTTTTTAGCAATACTTCCCGGTCCCTAAAAAATCTGAAAAAAATCAGAGTAACTCAACTTTTCATCCTCTATCCATTTCTGCTATAAAAAATTTTGAGGTCGGTACTCCATTCACCCGGCCCCCTTGCAATTTTTTTTAACATTGGCCTTATGGAGGAAATAGAAAAAGCCCCCCCGAAATTTTTTCTGAATCCGCGCCTGCACATTTAACTTGGTTTTCGTCGTGTTTGTAACGTCTTCAGTCGCCGACCATTGGTGTGTTGTTTCACTATAAGGACCGCGAGCCGAGTCGAAGAACACCCGAACGTTTCTGACAATTAAAAACCGTGTTAAATGTTAAATATGAACCTTAGCATATTATATAATTATATATATAATATATATAGATAGCTCCCCAGAAAAAGGTGCAGCGAATGAAAAAGGTATACAATTTGCAACATAATAAAATTATGCATACATACATTTATATACGAGTATTTTTTATATTACATATTCATGAAAAATTTAATTAATTGGCATTATACTGGCTAAACTCTATATTGAGTTCTTCTTGCATATTATATTATATACCCTTATAAGTAAAAAGGAATTAATATATATATATATATATATATATATATATATATATATATATATATATATATATACTTTGTACAAGTTAATACAAGTATAATTGCTACGTTTTTAATTTGAGTAATTCGATCGTCAATATAATAAAAATTATACTTATAATTACACAATAAATTAGACTGCTTTTATTTTATTATATAATAATTAAATTACAAGGAAGTATAAAAATATTATGCCTCTTAAAAAATAGTTTTGTGTTTTGTGGCAATTAACCTATTATATTATATAGTATATAGGGTTCAATGTGTAGCTTATTTTTTTATACTTGAAAAATTGTATTTTTAGAAATAAATATAAAATAATTTTATGCTTTTTATTACAATTAATTTATTATAATAAAATAAAGCTCTAGTATAATTTATTGTGTAATTATAAGTATACGTTATTATATCTGAATTATACTTGTATTTACTTTTAATAAGTAGTAAGTAGTGTGTAGTGTGACTTATTAATTATGATTCCTTTTTACAAAGGGTAGCCTCTAACTAATTAATTATAACTGCAATATATTATATATGCTCAGCATATTCATGAACGGTCTTTAACGTATATAATAACTCTATATATATAATTATATATATATTATTACACGCGCGCTTAATTGACTTGCACTCTTGATTCTTATGTGGGCATGCACGTATAACAAGCCGTACTGCCATGGTTATTATATACCTGCATGCTGTCTCTCGACCTTATAATAGGGCGTGTATTATAGTTACCTAAAATATATTATTTATATATATATATATATATATATATATATGACAGCTCTAGCTGGTATATAGCCTCTGACGTTCGGAACAACACATCAGTAGCTAGAAAGCACACAGTCGCGATGTAATAAATATGTAATAAATAACGTATAAACGAAAGATCACATTGCAGTGCAGATTTGCAGCGGCTGAATAACTAGCTGCCAGAAGCCACGTACCCTCCGCACTGTTTTTAAGGGTTTTTACTATCAAAATTCACAGTACATTTTCACAATATGGATATGATTTCTAGCGGTAGCGGTCCATAGCTAGGTATGCAACTCTTTTGACATGCGTGTGTTGCGGGTTGCGGCATTGTAGGTGCTTGTTAATTCTAAAAAGCTAATTAATTTTATTATGCCTTATTTCCATAATAAATTATCTCAATTCTGTATCTTCTTGTCACACTCCTTCAATAATTAATGATAAAAAGAACTTAAAATACAGTGGTTTGCTTATAAAGCAGACAAATTAAGCAAATAATATACATATATCAATATTTTTTAAATTGGTTATGGTGCAAAAATGTTATGTTTTGAAACGTTAATAATTGTTAAAAAATTATACGTCTCAAGAAAATTTTAAAACTAAAAAACAAATCTATTATATTATATATTTAATACTTATTGCTATAACGCCTACATTTTTAAAAGGGAAAAGGATATTATATGATAGTAAAATAGGAACAACTTAATAATTTTTTAAAACTTTATTTTTGTTTCACTTCATATAATAAATTTAGTTCATTCAATAAAAACCTCGCTACAAATATTTAATAGTTCATTTTATACTGCTTATAAGCGCAAGGTTGACATATATTAATCATTATTTAGACTATTTTATGGTACATAATTATATAAAAGCTTTATATTTATTTAATTTTTGGAATAGATTTGAAAGAGCATGATGACTGCTTGCGTTTAATCTATTTTTTATTACATGTAGGCAACCAACAATTTTTTTTTTCTTCATAGTATATAATTAACACATGAATATTATAGGCCTACATATATTATAATATAATTGTCTTCTCAATATGAAATTAGTTAAAAATAAATATCTACAAGTGAGCAAAAGCAAGTAACCGTCATGATGGCACTTAGCTCCATGCACATATATAAGATACATACATACATACATACATATATCATATGTGTGCAGTTAGACCAGTATTCCAAGGGTGCAATAACAAATTAAATATCACTAATTATTATTATTATATACATAAATAGGCAGCTGTTGAATGTCAAAACATTGCCAGCCAAAAACAATTTGGAATTTACCAAATGTCATTTAAAAAAGCACCCTTGATGATCTGAAATATTAAATTCATTTTTATAGACTGAACTTTTGTTAGAATTAGCAATTTAAGGTATTGATTTACATTAGAGTAACGACAATAATTACAAAAAGGACCAGCCTTTTATTTTTTTCAATAAATAATTCCAAATAATCATCTGTAAAGGAGAAAAAAAATACATCATATAGTAGGGGGCAAACACTAAGAAGTTACAAAATTACGACTCTGTAAATTGGAAAAACAGAAAGTATTCAGATTTTTTTTTATGCGATTGTAATTATATATATAAACTTAAGGAACAAAAACTTAATGCTATAGTAAAAGAAAAAAAAAAAAAAAATCTTTTGCGGCAACTTCAGAACTCGCTTTGAAAAAAGTTAAAATAATGTGTTGTCACCTAAGAAAGTAAATACAGGAAGTAAAAAAAGAAAAAAAAAATATTAAGGGTAAGATAACGCCACCAATGTTAAAAAAAAAAAAAAAACTCACACGAAAATTATGAAAAAAAAATTAAAATGTTCTCCTCTACACCCCCTATCAGTAGCCAAAATATCAGGTATGCAAATACGATCTAGTTTTTGAGTTATGAATTTTTTAAGTTGACTAATTTAACATGGAAGTTTCACATCTCCATGTTAAAGTAGTCAACTTTAAGGGTAAGGTAACGCCACCAATGTTAAAAAAAATCCCTCTCACAAAAATTCTGAAAAAAATTTAAAATGTTCTCCTCTATACCCCCTATCAGTACCTAAAATATCAGGTATACAAATACGATCTAGTTTTTGAGTTATAAAATTTTAAAGTTGACTACTTTAACATGGAGAAATGAAACTCCCATGTTAAATTGGTCAACTTTAAAAATTCATAACTCAAAAACTATATCGTATTTGTATACCTGATATTTTAGCTACTGATAGGGGGTGTAGAGGAGAACATTTTAAATTTTTTTCAGAATTTTTGTGAGAGGGATTCTTTTTAACATTGGTGGCGTTACCTTACCCTTAAAAATTTATAACTCGAAAACTAGATTGTATTTGTATACCCAGGCGCGGATCCAAGGGGGGAGGGGCGATGGGGGCGATCGCCCCCCTCCCACCCCAAAATTTAACATTGCGGGATAGGGCACCGCCCCCCCCCCAAAGCCGCGGGCTGGATCCGCCCGTGTATACCTGATATTTTAGCTACTGATAAGGGGGGGGGGGGGGGTAAGAGGAGAACATTTTAATTTTTTTTCACAATTTTTGTGTGAGGAATTTTTTGAATGTTGTTTTTTATCTTACCCTTAATATTTGACCTTTGTGACCTTTCTTTTTTTGTTTTACTTTTTGGATTTACACTCTGAGGAGATGATATAAAAAGTGGCTTTATTTTCTCCATGAATTTATATATATATATATATATATATATATATATATATATATACAGTATACTGTCATCAACCTTTTCCACAATATGGCACCGCCCATTTAGTTTGAGATTTGTAATTTTGTTAGCAATTGAATATTAAAAAGAAATAAAAATCAATCTATCCATTTGATAAAATAAACAATTTTTGTTTTTAAAAGCTGGAGTCAAACACTATTCTCTTTAAAAGTTCTTCACAAAAATTCAATACAGTATATCTATTTTTTAAACACAGTTTGGTTACCGTTTCCAACACCAGTTGGTCATGGAAATTGAGAATCCATCCGTCACATCAAACATTCAGCATTGGTGTTTAAGAAAAACTGTCTAAATTAAATTATGAAATACGTAGTTTCAGAACTTCAACTCACCAAAGTAAAAGAACTACACTCAAACTTGTCTAGGTGCCTGTTTACTAAGATGAGAATAGAAAATTATTATAGCTGCAGTAATACCTAATAATTACGAACAGGTCTTCACAACCATAAAAAAAAAAATTAAAAATGTAACCATACAAAATCAAGAGATCACCTGTCCTGCTTTGCCGATTATGTCTAATTCCACCACCATTCATTAGTAACTAAGTTTATCCAGGAAAACTATGACTAATTAGTATGTTATTTAATTTACTAGAATATCCAATAGATTAATCTAGTTTAACTTGATCACTCTAGATCTCGTTAAAAATGAGATCTTTAATTAGGAGATTGTCTCATGTTGCCTGACAACTGTGGAATTAATTCAACAGAGCAGAGAAATAGTTTTGACTCCAATTTGTTAGGTTTCAAAGCAATTTGCTTTTAAAAAAGAGCAAAATATATACTGTATATATTTTTTTTCTGTAATTCTGTAACATTAAAAAAATCAACAGAAATATTATAATAAATAAGCAAATGTAAAAAAAGAACAAAATTCTAACTCCTTTTCACTCTGTGGAGATGATTGATTTCTTCTACAGACAACACAATTTCACAGCTGTAATTAGTACAAATTTAAACACATTACTTGTGGGTCTGTCTCCGAACATTAGCCTTGTTAATCGTGCTATTTACGTAAACATTCAATTTCATATTTTAAACCACATAAATTTAAAATACATTTCACATTTTCTTACATTTTTTTTTTTTAAATTGATTTTAAATATTAATTTGCATCTAGAGGTGTAAAATAGAGAATAAATTTGCAAATTCCTGAGAAATAATGATATTTAAACACAATGTCTTTCAAATTCAAGGTATAAGCATAAAACGAAAAAAGGGGGAGAAAAAAAAACTTTCCTAGGATTTCAAAAAAGCCAAACAGTAAAAAAACAAAACTTTCATTTTTTTTTTTTTCTCTTTTCATTTGATTTACATTATATAGTGAATCTCTATTTTTAGCAATACTTATTTGAAGTTTGCTACCTATAATCTAGGATACAATAATTAAAACCAAGAATGTACAAGTTTTAGTTAGGGTGCCAAGGGGTGAAGAAGGTAAATAGAGGGAGGAGAGGTGGGGCTTAGTCGAACTCCAGGTCCATATCCCAGAAGTGGTGAGAGTCTCGTGGAGGATTACGTGGGGGTCTCGTGGCAGACGAGTTAGAGGTTGATGAGGCGTTGCTACCCACAGTACTGTTGGACCCCTGGCTGCTGTCCCGCATTGAGCTGCCTGTGCCTGTGCTCTGGGGGTTACCACCAGCACCACTAGCCGCCCTGTACACCACACAACAATAAGAAAAACATTGAGTACACGGAAATGATCATTTTGACCAAAACAATAACCATAGTATATTGAATTTCCATCAAAAGAAGTTTAAAATAGAAGTATAATTTTTAAATAACATGCCCTGGGTAAGACAGGATTTTTAATTTTTATATTGACTACTCAAATTAAAATCTCCTTATAATGTTTTTTTTTTTTAATAATTACACTTGCTAAGTTCTGAACTGCCAAGTGTGATTTGTCATTTAAAAAGGAAAAAAAAAAAAAAATAAATAAATCAAAAGGAGTAGTCATGCCACAGAAAAATGATTGCCAAGCATCATACCTGAAGAGGGCGGCAAGGCTCTGTGGTAAGCTGTTGGCTGTGGATGGGACGGAGCCTCCTCTGCTCGGGTCGTCACCACCTTCCTCATGCAGAACCTTCCTGCAGATTGGGCATGTCCCGTGCTGGAACACAAGGTTCGGTTGAAAATTAATACAACTAACTGATAATTGATCTGTATTCTAGGCATGAAGTATAACAAAATTAAGAGCTTTGACCATACAATTATATTTTATTCTAACAAGAAAACCAATAATTATTGATTTTTTTTATTATTTTATTTTAGAATTTAAGTCTCACTCCAATAATTTTCAACTCCTTTTTCTCCAGACAGGACTGAAACTATGTACCGTAATTATATTTAAATTGATTTTACGAGGGTCGTATGATAAGTTCCTTATGTCGTATAGAAAAAATCCGGCTAGATAAAATTAACAACTGTACCAGGTTAAGTAATATTTCAGTAGGTCAGATACAAATTTTTACCCCGATATCACTTATATTAATTTCTGGGGGTCAGTTTTCGTGAAGCACGGTCGGGAAATTAAAATTTGACCAAAAATTAGTACTTTTTATCAGTTTCAATATCTGTTGCAGAAAAAAGTTGATGCATGGGAAATTCATGAAAATCTCGTGAAAACATCAGAAAACCTTACTCTATCAGACTCTAGTGCTGTTTATTTGTTACCTAAATTTTTAATAGGATATATGCCTCACTGAAGTGTACCCTTCACTGTTTGGCCAAAATCATGTCATTTCATTAAAAAAATACACAAAAATTTGAATACAGACAGTCTTATGTAACATCAGCAAATAGCAGAGATCATGGGCTTTCTAATGATATAATTATATTACATCTCCAATGAAAAATTACGACGAAAAAACTTGCCGCGTTAGGGGTGCCGCAAATGAGCTTTTTAAGGCCCAAAAAAAGGGTGGTGACGGTCCATGAAATTTCATAATTGCTTGTTTTTAAAGCAAAAATCAAACTATTTGTGGTGTCTGGTGGCACAGAATAGATCATTGGATCACGGCGCAATACCAAAGATAAAAAAATATCCCTGGAATATCACAGCAGTGGGTGTTATACCGGTTCAAAGTTCAAATTTAGTCAATTTTGAGGGAGCTTCACGAAAACTGACCCCCAGAAATTAATATAAGTGATATCGGGGTAAAAATTTGTATCTGACCTATTGAAATATCACTTAAGTCGGTACAGTTGTTAATTTTATCTCGCTGGATTTTTTTCTTAAGGAACTTATCATACGACCCTCGTACATTATCATAAAAACAATTGCAATTCTTGGTTTATTAAAATTAAAACACATGAAATAACATTCATTGCAGTAAATAGTATTTTTTTTCAGCTGATCCCAATGAATAGACTTGAATTGATAGCTGCCTGAGGATTTATGACTCACCAGCTCTAGCCAGGGAATGATGCAGTTGTCATGGTACACGTGCTCGCACGGCAGCTTCCGCACATTTTCTCCAAGCGTGAAGTCCTCCCAGCATACTGAGCATTGCAGACTCTGGTCTAAAATCACAATAAATAAAAAATAATAATAATAAAAAATATTATAACATATATTTTTGTAACTTTATTAAACAATTAAAACAATTTTGCAGAAACGCTAAATGAAAACTCTTGACTGCTTTTAACACACCCTTAAACATTGTGACTTTTCTTATTCAGATAAAGAATGGACAACCTGCATGAATTCTTTCATTGTTTCTTTGGATAGAAGACCTATACATAGCTACAGTATGTATTGTTGACTTTTTTTCATATTTTTTAATCTTCTCTTTAATACTCCTAAAATCAATAATAAATAAATAAATAAATAAATAAATAAATAAATAAATAAATAAATAAATAAATAAATAAATAAATAAATAAATAAATAAATAAATAAATAAATAAATAAATAAATAAATATGTAATCATACTGCAAAGTCCTGCAAATATTTTACCTGCAAGCATAGGGAAAGGCATCGTACGAATATGACAGCACATTTTTGAAAAAAATGAACTCCATCCAAATAGGCAATAAAAAAATTATAAAAAATGTCATGCAGGTTGTCTATTAAAAATTGAAGTTGACCTTCAATATTGACAACACTTGAAATGGTATCTGGTTGCAGGTAGTTTAATAG
Source organism: Siphlonurus alternatus (assembly GCA_949825025.1). NCBI lineage: Eukaryota > Metazoa > Arthropoda > Insecta > Ephemeroptera > Siphlonuridae > Siphlonurus > Siphlonurus alternatus. The sequence continues at coordinate 36,075,418 of OX463778.1, forward strand.
AGATGCATCCACAAAGGCAGAAATTTGCTCACAATGTTTATTAATCTCTTCAACTTCTGGTGAATAACTATAGCAAACATTTTATTTTGTCTAAAGCCATTCACTACCAAGATTGGGCTAGACACTCACCGACTTGTTCCTTGGCAATCTGCACTACGGGGATGCCTTGGATCTTGTCCTTGGTGAGGGGTGGCGGACCCGTTCCGTCCATTTGGTTCAGCAGCTGCGTTACGATGGCGTCAAGACCTTCTCGGCCCCACGCATAATCCCCAGGATTGCCCAGGAAAAAGCTACTGCAAGGCATGAGAAAATAAATTTTAGGTGGATGTACATGGGCGATTTTCAGTACACAACACGACTTGACAAGACTCACTACTGTGAATCCATTTTTATGCAATCTGCACTTACGCAGATGGAGATGGAGATTTTAGTATAGAGTAGCAAATGCCCCTAATTTGAAATACTGTACAGTAAAATAAGACAAAAAATAAAATAAAATAAATTTTGAAACAGACAGTACTGTAAAAATTATAGAATGTGAAATTGCAATTAAAATCTGCACCACTTTCATCTTAAAGAGTTTATTACAATAAATATAAATTAATTTTCATGAATATACAGTTAGCTTCTTTGTCGACCTTGAATTTGAAATAATAATTATACATTTGGAGCAAAATAACAGTTACAATGTTTTTATTGGTCTAGTTTCACTTAAGGGTAAGATAACACCACCAATGTTTAAAAAAATCCCTCACACAAAAATTATGAAAAAAAATTAAAATGTTCTCCTCTACACCCCCTATCAGTAGCTAAAATATCAGGTATAAAAATACGATCTAGTTTTTGAGTTATGAATTTTTAAAGTTGACTACTTTAACATGGAGAAATGGAACTTCCATGTTAAATTAGTCAACTTAAAAAATTCAAAACTCAAAAACTAGATCGTATTTGTACACCTGATATTTTAGCTACTGATAGGGGGTGTAGAGGAGAACATTAAAAAAAAAAAAATCATAATTTTTGTTGAGGGATTTTTTTTTTTTTTTAAACATTGGTGGCGTTATCTTACCCTTAAGTTAGCACTAAAGAACAATAAGACTATGTAGGGACTACAAAATTGCTGCTGTCTGTTTCACAGAACTGGATATCCGACTCTCAACTATTGTCATTAGATGCTTCTTCTTCCCCCTAACCAAATTACAGAACAATAAAATGTCTCCACTGACTTCCATTAATTTTATTTAACACAAGAATCTTAGGAAAACAATCAATGTTAACATGGCTGAAATTCTTTTTAACAAAATCTTTGGCCCATAATTTCATTAACCTGGAAAATACAAAGAACAGTACTCAAAACAAAAAATTTCATGATAGTTAAAAACTTAAAGGGTAGATAAAATTTCACTTACAAAACATTAAGAAGCAGTGACGACATTGGAACTGACAATTGACATGTTGGGTTTATAATGTCTGTCAAATGTACCACTCAATGTCTGTGTATTTACTAAGATAACTCCTAAAGCCAAAGTCCAGTAATTTATCATAATATTTGATGTATACAAACAGCTTTATCTTTCTTATTGCTATGAAGACTAGCCATTACAACGTTCACAATGGTGGACAGCTTTTTAGCTTTATAGCAGCTATCATTAGGTATAAGGTTGAATTGAAATTTATTGATGTACTGTATTGACTTCGGGTTTGCGGACCAAGCAGTCAATAATAAGGATTCTAATAAGCAAGTTATTTAAATATTAAATTTATTGATAGACTGCCATTAAATATGTTAACATCGTTTTAACTTGATGCTTGCGGAATTTATAAATGATATTGACAACTCCTGGATTGTTCGCTTCTGGAAAGGAATTCCTTAATACACTTTCTTTAACGTTTATAAATATCAACCTTGAACTTTTTTGCATTATTCATACACATGCAACCAAAAAACATAAGAATCTAGAACCTAGCCGTGCACTTGTGACTATGTTATCTATTGTTCCACTCACACTGGTGCTACCCTGCGACCACCCTCTGCACCTCCCAGCTGTGCCCAGTCCATGCCAGTGATGTTGACGATGAAGTCCTGGATGAGGTTCTCGAGTGGCATGTGCTGCGGGTGGCGCTGCGACCTGCTAACATCCAGAATTCTGTATAATGTGACAGTTGAAACAAACTGATTGTCTCTTTGAAGTTTGGAGTACTTTCATGACTCAGGAGAGTTAGAGAGAGAGAGAGAGAGAGAGAGAGAGAGAGAGAGAGAGAGAGAGAGAGAGAGAGAGAGAGAGAGAGAGAGAGAGAGAGAGAGAGAGAGAGAGAGAGAGAGAGAGAGAGAGAGAGAGAGTTAAAAGGTAGAAAATCATTTAGTACTACCAATATCCACCTTAGATACTTGTTAAGTTAAATGATATTCATTTGTCAGAACAAAAAATAAAAACAAATAAATTTTAATTAAAATTGCATTTAAATATATTACAGGGTATTATTATTATTATATTTTTTACAAGTGCAGCCTAAAGCATGACTTGCAGCTGAAAAAAAATCAACTATTAGACATGCTGATCAGTTGATTTCTAGCCAACTTATGTCCGCCATTTGCCTTGTTTTTTATCACCATCTCTCTATATGTAATTTTGTTTGAGAATATTCACACTCGCCTCATTGTAAAGCGTGCTCCGCCATCTTCTGAGGCCGAGCGCCTGCGTTGTGGCTCTCCCACCAGCTCTCCCATCATCAGCGACACAAAGTCATGACCAGGACCCAACGACTGTAGCAAAAAACTTATAATTTGAATTTAGCTCATTACATGAAACAAAAAAGTAAATTGATAAGTACTGACTCAATAAGATAGTTTAAATTTGCGTGTCATGAGACTTGGACAAGTAAGCAGCATGCACTCCTATCACAATAGTATTATTTAAAATTCTTGATTGAATAAATAAATAACAATAATAAAAATGCAATACAATCTACTGAACTTTGATTCAGCCCTAACAAAGCAGGGGTAGAGAAAGTAGGCTGCAAAAGGTGTTATTTGAGGACCTCAAGAAATGTGAAAGCAGTAACATGCTGTTGCTTATCTGCTAAATAATCAATCAATACTACTTGAATAAAACTTATCCACATCAGTTAATTGGAAAATAAATAATAATAATTATTTTTTTTTTTAAAAAAGAAGATAAACATACAGGTAAGAAAATACATAAAAATTAAAAGTGGAAGGAAGATACTCAAAAAAAATTTGAGATGATTATGACTTTTACTTGAAACTTAAAAGTATAATTAAACACGCATCATGAAACAAAGTGATCTTGCTGTGCTTTAGTTTAGTTCACTATGCACAGAATTCTCACCTCATCTCCCGAGTCAGCGTCATTTTCATCCTCTTGCAATGGCTCTATTTCTTCTATAAAGCCACTGTAGCAGTTGGGGCAGGTGTAATCCTGCAATGAATGAAAATATACTTGCACTTATACTTCTATAATAATATTAATAATACACTACACTAAATATCCCAAAATATAAATTGGACAAATCAAAATGTTCTATAACATTGAAAAAAAGCTATTACTGTATACATTTTTGGTTTTGAAAAGTAAGACAGAGTGATGGGTATATGTTGCATTCATAGCTCTGCTGCATTCTGTTTCGTTTCGTTTTTTTTTTTTTTTTTTTTTTTTTTTTCCACCTTTAATTGGATGGTGCACTGGTATCATCAATCATGAACCCTGCTGTTTTAAAATTGAAAATTCGTTTGTTTGCATCCCCAGAAAATAAAAATGAAGTTATGTTTGAGCTGATCAATAAGGAAGAGACAATAGACACGCAGCAGAAACTAAACTAATATTCTACTGTAATCAGTGGTGGCTCGTGGGGGGTACTGCTGAACTGCAGCCACACCAGCAAAGTTAGCAGAATTATTTCATTTTTTTAAATTATATTTATATATTTTTATTTATAATTTTTCTTAATATTATGATATTTATTTAATGTTTTTTAATATTTTCTGGTAGTTTATAGTATTATTTGTTGAAAAAACATAATTTTCTGTTAAAAAATTGAAGCAGAAAGTTTAAAACTACGAAGAAAACTGCAGCGCTTTCAGACATACGTTTAACGTTGCAGCGCTATCTCGGCAAATTTCTCGCTCAGTATGGGCGCTCAATGATGATCATGTGTCTGTCTAGCGAGCAGCCTTTCTGTAGAGGCCGCTGCGGAGCTACCAATCACAGTGATCACAGCGCCTAGCTGCCCAATCACAGCGCCTGGCGCGCTGGTGCGCAGAATTTTCGAACATCTCAGAGCATTAGCAGATTATCTTTTTGAGGTTTTCCTTTCGTAATAGATTAAAATTATAAGTAATTTTACATGTTATTCTATTAGCACCCCTACTTATTGTATTTCTTTTGTTTAAATTTTATATTTGCGTTTATTTTCATTTTATATACTCCGTCTCAGAAATAAATTTATTTATTTTATGATGAATTAAATTAAAAAATTCACGACTCTTAACTCTGAAAGTTTAATTATTACTTATTACATTTTGCAGAAAATAAATATTGGTTGCAACTACTACTTATATTTATTTTAAATGATTTTTTTATAAAAAAAAATGGTAGATATTTAAGCGAAAACCGAAAAAAATCGCGCCTGCGGCGGGCTACTGGGGGGCTCCGCCCCCCAGGCCCCCCGAATGTATTTGCCTGCACCACTGTCAGCAGACACACCAATGTCCAAGCCCACGAACCGCCACTGACTGTAATCCTACTGCATTTCCTTGTGAATTACTTTGGCTGATGGAATACAGTATTTCAAATGGTGCACTGGTATCATCAATCATGAACCCTGCTGTTTTAAAATTGAAAATTGGTTTTTTGCATCTCCAGAAAATAAAAATGAAGTTATGTTTGAGCTGATCAATACGGAATAGACAATAGACACGCAGCAGAAACTAAACTAATATAGTACTGTAATCCTACTGCATTTCCTTGTGAATTACTTTGGCTGATGGAATATTTCAAAAGTCAAAATGGTTATCTACACCTTAGTTAAGGTAGAGATAACGTCGATCAGCTGTTTTGTTAGCTGCATTTGATTAACATGTAATCCTTAGCAAATTCACAAAAATTCTGAAATTTTTTTGAGAGGCAGATATTAGTGCCTAAAAGCCATGGCAAAAAATTTCAAAACAATTTAACAAGACGATTTTTTAAAATTAAATAATTTAATTTTCAGCGTAGGGCTTCCCATGGAGAGACAAACTAAAAACTTAATTAAAAATAAATAAATAAAAAAAAAAAAAAAAAAACAACGGCTTGTTAAATTGTTTTGAAACTTTTTCTATTAGGCTTTTAGGCACTAATACATATCTGCCTCTCAAAAATCTTTCAGAATTTTTGTGAATTTGTGAAGGCTTACATGGTAATCAAATGGAGCTAAAAAACACAACTGATCAACGTTATCTCTACCTTAATTCAATAATTTTAATTGTTACTTCTCTTAAAAAAATATTAACATTACTGGTATTAGTAGACTGTAATATATTTTTTTGGCATGCCTATGGAGGAAAGCAAAGGGAAGATGGAGGAGAAGGGGGTGGGGGGAGATTGAATATTGACATGCCTATGCCTTATAGGAAGGGAGGGGGGAGGAGGTAATAGCCGCACTGTAAGAACATTGACTGTCGAGATGCTCCGTTCAAATTGCATTTCCTCATCCAGGTGACTACCCTTAATTCCTAATTATTCATTAATTTTCCTGATTTATACCTTTCCCCTGGCATTAATCAAATAAGACTATGTCAATCAGCTGATCTGTGTTCCCTTACCCTTAAATGAACTCTCAATGAAAATTTCGCGTTCTGACATGCACTCTTATCTGAATTGCACGCACATTCAAAACAGCATCTGCACATCCACCGCTGTTACATGGCACCTCTTAATGGTTAGAGAACAAAGCGATCAGATGACTAGGGGACGTGTCGTCGCGACTTATATCATACTTGTCATTAGCAAATTGCTAATAATTTAAATTATGTTGATAAAAAAATTGCTTGGCCGCTTCAACCTCAGTTGACCTGGGTATGCATACCTATCCCAATAAACAAAGCTCTGTCAGTCTAGTGTTGGCCCAGTGCTGAGACTGTTGGTGGGCCAATTCTGTGCAATGGTCTGACACATTTTTTTACCTGTGTTTACTGGGATCCAAGCGGACTTCGATTATATTAAAGCGTGTCGTATGCTTGCACGTGCTGGGTTAAAATCGAGCAACTCTGAAACTTTTTTTTCTCCGTTGGCGCTCTTAATATGGCAAAAAACACTAGCAACATGGCAACGTCGCTTCTTCTTCTTCTTCTTGTTTCGTTTTTGAGAATAAGCCGTTGTTAAACAGCTATACACCCAGGTACTAAGTAAGTTTGGACTATGTTGTGGTAATACTTATGTAAATTGTTCATGTGGTTAAGAATTTAAAAAAGGTAAAAGGGTTGAAAATGGATGAACAATGGATAGGGTGATTATGGGACGAGGGACGCAAGGTGATAATGGGAAGCGGGACAGCGTGCCACTTCTTGCCGCCGACCACGTTTTACCGTGGAACAACCAAGACCACGCAGGGAATTGGATGAATTTGTTGGCCGTTGACTATGTGGTGTGGGGTGGGATAATGTTGGTTGATGATGTGGCGCCAACATGAAGGATGTCACAGGTAGTTTGAAATTCTCAACGTGTTGGGACCTGTAGCCCAACCGTGAGCAGGATCAAGAGTAGTGATTATGGGGGTGCGGTGAGGCGAAAAGTGATAATTATGAATCAAATTGGCTGAGGAAAAGGATAGAGATCAAGATGATTAATAAATAGATAGGATGGGGATAGTTACCAGGATGAGGACAGACAATTTGAGCGGAGCGTCGGACGACAGTGTTGCAAGCACTCAGCCATTTTGGACGATCATGGCAACGTCGCAAAAACATGGTTTACTAGCGCCACAACATCATTGTGGTGCCAATATTTTGAACTAAAGCGCGGTATAGGGCCTACCAATTGGACGTGACACGCTTTAACCTAATCTAAGTTTGCTTTGACTGGGATATATGACCATCTCCCTCCCCCTCGTCACTGTATCATATTGAACAAATACGTTTGAAAATGAAACAAATTTTAGCCGTCGAGTGCATACAGACTGTGTATGCATATCATATGTATGCATACCAGCATCATATAATATGCATATGCATACATACTGGATGCACAAATTGCATGATGGGGTGGGGGCAGGGTTTCCTTTTAATCTAAATTATAGTACGAAGGAATCGTCTAATTTATAAAATACACCGTTCAATTATTAAACATCATAATACTACCCCTTGTATTTCTAACAGGGTAAAATTTACAGTAATGTGAAAACAATTTCTAGAAGTCTGACGTGTATGCATATCGAAGTCCTATCATACCAAAGAGGCGACAACTTCATTGCCAAGAATCCGCAATAGCGCAATAAATAACTACCTAAAAACGCAGTCCAGTGAGTTAAAAGGTTTATTAAAAACTTACTGGTAATACTCTAGGAATTTCCACACTACATTTGTGGCAGAAAAACTTTGTTTCAGTGCTGGGAAGGCTCTCTTCCATCAGTGCCTCCGCCATCTCGGTAGAAGAATTGCTTCCAGGCTGGCCACTAGGATTATTCGTAATAAAAATGTTTATTTCATCAACGTCTTCATTTACATGTTCATCATACGAGTTTAAAATAATATTTATTATATTTTCTAAAATTTCAGGACGATCAAGTAGAATATTTTCCATTTTTTTTTTCCTTTTAATTATTACAGTTACATTGGCTAAGTTGCTTGTTTAAAAAGAGCGAAAATTTAAACAAACAATAGGGTACTGACCGGTATTTGAGTTAGAAATAGTAAAAAGCAGGGACCGGATGCACGCGTTTTTTTCGTGCATCCGAGATGCGCATCCGGATGCAAATTTATTTTCCATGCATGATCTGGGATGCGCATCCGGATGCATTAATTTGTTCCCGTGCATCTGGAATGCACGGATGCGGATGCAAGCCCATTTTTGCGCATCCGCGCGTGTGCATCTTGCATCTGCATCCGATCTTTGGTTTTTATAATACACTTTGTTTCTTGCAATTTTAAACGACAAGTGGCAAATAAATGTTAAAAAAATGCCTCGTGTTAAAGATTTATTTAGAGGCCATTAGCAAAAAACCTGATAAAAAAAGAGGAAAAAAAGTGTTAAATAGATGCAAATTTATTTTTCGTGCATCCGTGGATGCGCATCCGGATGCAAATTTATTTTTCATGCATCTGGGATGCGCATCCGGATGCATTCATTTTTTCCCGTGCATCTGGGATGCGCATCCGGATGCATTCATTTTTTCCTGTGCATCTCTGGGATGCACGGATGCGGATGCAAGCCCATTTTTGCGCATCCGTGTGCATCTTGCATCTGCATCCGATCCCTGGTAAAAAGTACTGTGAATTCTATGAAGAACGATCGAGCCCTATTAGAGCATTCTACGACAATTTGCTGATTTTATATGAATTTTTAAAACTTTTTTTGGTGACGTCATACCATTGAATCTTAAATGGGGAAATGCATCAGTTAACAAAATGTTAACATTGCTAAAATGAAAATTAAAAGTTATTGAAGTACGAATTTCAAACCTTCATTATCGTGATTCTAGTATGTGAAAACCTTGCAAATAAGTTTTGGTTACATTTCAATATTAAGTATGGGATTTGGCAATGTTAACTGATCTATTTTCCCATTTAAGATTCAATGCTATGACGCCATTTTTGAGAGGTTTTAAAAATTCATATAAAATCATGAAATTGTCGTAAAATGCTGTAATAGCTAGGGCTTGTTCTTCATGAAATTCTCGTGCCTTTTAAAATGTTGACAAAAACTTGAAACTTTTTTTTTGGTCAGTACCCCATTCTTGCAAAAAAATATATATATACAGGCCGGGTCTCTGATATATTATATATATATAATTATATATATATATATATATATATATATATATATATATATATATATATATATAATATAATATATATGCCAAAGTTCCTAAAGGAACTTTGAAAACATACATAAAAAAATGTAACAAAATTATATTTTTAATTTAATTTATTATACTACATGAATTTTAAACCCACAGAAAACAAGTTTTCATTTTTCTAGATTTAACAAATCAAATGGCAGTAAATTATTGACCTGCAATGACCATGGCATAAAAATTAGCATCCAATTAATTAAATAATACGCTATACGCTAATTATATAAATAATTGATTAAGTACTATATTATATACACTAGCTACAATAATGAATTAAATTAATTTAAATTTGTACATTATATATCAATTATAAAATGCACCTTGCATAATATATATTATAATGATCACTTCAAGTTTTAAAAAAATATGTTAAGGGTAAGGTGTACGCCACCAATGTTACAAAAAAAAGCCCTCACACAAAAATTCTGAAAAAAATTTAAAATGTTCTCCTCTACACCCCCTATCAGTAGCTAAAATATCAGGTATACAAATACGATCTAGTTTTTGAGTTATGAATTTTTAAAGTTAACTATTTTAACATGGAGAAAAGGAAATCCCATGTTAAATTAGTCAACTTTAAAAATTCATAACTCAAAAACTAGATCGTATTTGTATACCTGATATTTTAGCTACTGATAGGGGGTGTAGAGGAGAACATTTTAAATTTCTTTCAGAATTTTTGTGTGAGGGATTTTTTTTAACATTGCATGGTGGCGTTATCTTACCCTTAGCTGAATTAAAATTATATTGTAAACATAATTATATGTATATAGTGAAAATTGATCAAAATTGAAGAGGAATAAAATTGTGGTAATTTCGAAAAATATACAAAACAAAAAGTGTAAAAATTATGATCTTTCGATCTACTTTTTAATATACACACACATTTAATAATTATAGCTCTGCTTGAGTTGCATAATTAAAAAAATATACAATAATATTTTAAAATTATACTGTACGTTAATTATATATTATACACAATAGTCAAAATTTAAATACATAATAATGTGTATAAAAAAAAAGAAAATAAAGGGGAATTAAGGGTAAGATAACACAAACAATCGATTGTTGGTAGTCCCATTTGATTAACATGTAAACCTTAGCAACCTCATAATGATTCTGATTTTTTTTTTTTGAGAGACAGTTCTTGGCACCAAAAAAATATGGACAAAATTTCAAAACAATCGGACGATCCAATTTTTTAAAATTAATTTCTTAGTTCAGGTCTCCATGGGAAAGCCCTATACTAAAAATTTAAAAAATTCATTTAAAAAAATTGGATCGTCCGATTGTTTTGAAATTTTTTTCATATATTTTTTGGTGCCAAGAACTGTCTCAAAAAAAAATTTAGAATCATTATGAGGTTGCTAAGGTTTACATGTTAATCAAATGGGACTACCAACAATCAATTGTTCGTGTTATCTTACCCTTAATAGGATCAACCAGTATCATAAACAACTCTATAAACAGTTGAGGCTATTGGCCGGGCCAGTGTACTGCGCCAACCAACACTCTACAGTACCGATCTAACATCAAATTTTTGACACCCTGTGTTTACTGGGATATATTTAAATAATATGCTGCATTTTGCATGATGCTTGTATTATATCATCCCTCGTCCGGAATAATGAGCTATATCTGCCTACCATGATTTCGTTGCGCTCTATAACATATACAACATAATATGTAAAATACACAAATCAAATGCTTCAATTGAAAAAACTCAACCTACATTATTGTACCTCACCCCATATCGTCCATCCAATGTCCTAAAATTCATCCAATTCCCAGAGTGATTTTGTTTGTTCCATGGTAAGATGTGATGGGCCTTATCATATTAGGCACCACTTCCATTATCATTTTGCATCCCTCATCCCATAATCATCCTACCCATTATTATCATTTACAAGACCCTTCCAAGAATCAGTTCAATTATACAACATAAGTTACTCCGAACATAGCACATAGATGTATAGCCCTAAGGCTTATCTCCAAAAACACAAAGAAGACATTTGAAAAAACATGTGAATAAGACAAGCACTGCAGTTTGTAACAAAGGGCTAAGTTAAGTTTTTCACAATTATAAGCTGTCTTTCAGAATAAGGCTTTTTTTTTTTTTTTTTTTTTTCCTCCTACTGTATTCATTGATATAAGTTAGTTGCCATGCAGTACTGTGTAAAAAAATAATTAAATATCAATATACCGCGTATATTAAATATTATATAAATATATTAAAATTAAATATTACAGACCACATAATGAAACAACATAAAATTAATAAATTATTAAATTAGTAATCCAGTCTCTTAGCACAGATACAGAGGCATATAAGCAATTGATTGCATTTGTAGATTCATAAATATAATGATAATGAGAAAAAAAAATCACTTTTCTAAATGGAAAATAACAAGAAAAAAAATGTAAATGTAAAAATAAAGATCACATCTAGTGTCAATAACACCAGCTAGCTTAGTTCTCAGATTGGCTACTATGAAGGGGCTGTGTGTCAGAGTTGCGTGTTGTGGCGCAAGTGAAAGTTGACAATATACTCAGAGTTGGTGCGTTGTACACTGATGGCAAATGGATCCGTGGGGTGGAAGGTGAATGCCACGAGACGCCTTGCAGACAGCTGTGAGCTCTGTCCAAGTACTCCAGCATGCATGCGGAACTTGAGAAGCCCAGATCCTCTTGCATAGAATCTGCATTCAAAATAGCAAAACAATATATGGACTAAATGGGATAAACAAATTGACAAAAATTTACCTTTAAAATGTTGAGCAAACATCTAGGTAGGTATAATTTGCATTTTTTTTATACATATATTATAAAATAAAAGTTTATATTGTAATTTAATAATTTTCAAGTAGTATATTGATTAAATAAAAACATTTCAATTTAAAAAAAAAAAAAAAAATACATTACAAAAAAAATAGTAATATTAATAACAGAAAAAGGACATTTCTTAGGCACATAACATATTTGTCATTATTAATGCATGTAAAAATGTTCTAGGTATCAACAGAATACAAAATAAGGGGGTCATTAAAATTAAATACGTAATTCTTTGTAATTTCTATAATGTGTAGTACACCGAGGGTCAAGCTAAACCACACATCAAATACAAGTGCCGCCAGCTAATGAAATAGCGTAAAATCAAGCGACGTTGCCAAATAGTGAAGCACTTCTATTGTTTGACTCCAGATGTGCCTCTAAAATGGCAAAGTCGCACCTTTTTCATTGACTCGCGGCATCGTTTGATGTGTGGTTTAGCTTGATCCCCAGTGTACAGCACTTGTGATTTATCAGAAATGTCAGATATTTGTGGTATATGATACATACAATAAAGATAAAGTAAATTATATACATATACTGTATGTAATAGTGTACACTTATGTAGTTTATATAAATTTAAGCTCTTGCATTTTGTACCTGATTGGATGCTCTCCACATGACTTTGGCCGCTCCATCATGGAGACTCGCTTGTCATCGTAGCTGAAGAGTGCAAGATCAAGGTAAGGTGAACAGGAGTAAGACTGAGCGCTGATTGGTAGCTGAGCCAGCAATCGCTTGGTTGCCTCCGTGGGACCACCAAAACGAGCACTTACAATTGTCTGCTTGAACCTCTGGAGTAATTGCCTGCAACAGTTACAACAAGAAAACCATATATAATATTTTTCCTGACAGTAGCTAATGATTATGTATTCTAGTTTTTTATCATGTGCATAAATAACAATTCAACATACAGTACTGTAATAAACTTTTGAGTTTAGTTATTCACTCTTAAAAGGGGGACAATGTAAATTAAGGTTTAAAAGACCAAGTCATAACAAAATATACTACTATACATACTTAGATTTCTGGTCCAAAAATACAAACACAACCTAATTTTTTAAGTAATAATACACAAAAATACAGTGGCTTAAACAGTGGAGCTAACAGAGAAGAAGAGGAGGGGAGAGAAGACATTGAGGTGTTGACTCCTCTCTTCAACTTTAAATATTCAGTAAAAATTAAAATATGAGAGCAGTGGAGAGTTAAGAGGGGGGATAGAAAAATATTTACCTTGCGTAAATGTTGTTTGATGAAGAACATATGAACTGTAAATGTCTTTTAGCATTACGGAAGAGATCACAAAAGTTTTCAAACAGCTGAAGTAGTTCTTCTGAAGTATTCTCAAACACAGCTAAAACTTTTGCTTCAGGTACATTGTAGACAACAAAGAAAGAAGATTGAGAGTTGGGTTCTGATGTTTTGAGAGTAACAACACCTTCACCAGCATACTTAAGCAGCAGGTGGTTTTCATCTAGCAGCTGCATTTTCCAGAGCCTCAGGGCTCGGAACTGGTCGAAGTACTGGTAGAAGCGACGTAGCTCAAATGGTGAGCCTGAACGCTCTGACAGAGACTGGGCACGACGGAACAAGAATACAAGAAGTCTATGTTTCAGGGCATTGATTGGAGCTTCACGGAATGGACTTTGTGATGCAGATAATACTGGAGCAAGCAACAACTCATCATCTTCAAAACAAAAACGACCAATTGTCCGAACTTCCACAAATGTCCCATCCTCAATGTGAAATATATGTATTGTTTGATGTTGCACTGAAAGAACTGCCAATGTATCTTTATATAAATAAAGTCCTTGATTATGAGATAAAAATATTTTATCAGTCTTAAAACATCTGGTATCACAGAGTCTCCCATGAGCTAAATCAATTAAATGTAATGAGTAATCTTCAAGTGGTGAAAGATGGTTTGGTGTAACTGATTCATTATTTGTGTAAATTTGATAGAAGTGTGGTCTTGATTCTTCACTTATGTGGACTGCAGAACCAACAATAACATATCGAGCATCATCAGTGAAAAGACTACATTCTCGATTCAACTGCTCTCCACTCTGTGATATATTCACAACATTTCGAAGCTTGAAAAAGCGCTCAAATGTTGTCCGACGAATTTCACCACTTCCTTGGTCATCTCGCTCTTCAACTAGTTCTCCTGGACAGTTGCTAATCAAGTCTGCTGCTGCTGACGGTCCCAAGTATTTGTAAATTTCTAAAGAAGTTTGATCAGAGGAAAATGCTAAAAAATGTCTACCATCAGGACTAAATTTCCGGAGGAAACAAGGAGGAGTATCTACATTTACAATTGTAAAATTTGGGAAAACATTAAGATAATAATCTCTAGTACTATGGAATTCTGTGCCAGGTTTACGAACTCCGTGTATTTCTCTATTTAGAAGACGGTGCACAATATTTTGAGATGGAATTCTTCGTGGCTTGATGGTATACTTTATGCAATCAGAGGCTAGTTGAATGGGCTCCATTACTTGAACCACCAGTATGCATTCTTTCTTTCTTCATATACCATGCAGCAACTGTCTTGGTAGGTGACTTCTTCTTACTCTTGAATTCCTAAAAATGAAACAGAAAATAGCATTAGATTTTGTTATACAGTATATTGATTTGATATGATAAAAATAATAGGATCAATACTGATCATCGGAAACAGCTTGAGTTACACACAAAACAAAATAGCTCAGTATGGTGGTAAAATATTTATTACATCGAACTCTACCTGGTATCATGATTTCTCAGCAGCTTGGAAAAAAAAATTGGTTCTTACTAGTTTTAAATATTAATTTTGCATGATAAAGGAGGCAGGTAATTTGCTACACCAGTGTCTCATTTTAAAAGCAACGCTTGGCGGTAATAAAAGTTTATAATGATACTTAATCCTGTACAATAGAGGATTGGATATATGCATAATATATATACAGTGCACAGCCCGGTTTTGGATTTTAGCCCTGTTTTGGTTCCGACCTGCTTTTAGGCTCCTTGTATAGCCATAGGCAAAAAAAGTAAAAAAAGAAAATTGTAACTGATTAACCAAACCCTCCCTTCCATTAAAATAACAACTGCATTACCTTGATAATTTTTTTACTGGTTCAAAAAAAATAAAAAACGAATAAAAATAGGGTTTTTAACAAATAATTCGTTTTTATTTTTTCTTAACTACAGTAAAAAAAAATATCACGGTCATAGACTTAAAGGAATAGACCCGAAGCGAGGATTATACAGTGGGCCCAACATCACCCGAGTCAGTCAGGCAGGTAATGCGATTTGTGACGTCAGTTCGGAGGAGGACGCCAGGTAAAGAAAGGTTTGTCAGTAGTAAAGGATGTAAATGGACATGAATATTGGAATATTTTTTTTAATAAAATTATCTGTTTTACAAAAATAAATTATTTACTTCATTATTAATTTATTTCACTCATCCTACAGTTATTATTTAACATGGTTAAAATAAATTATAGTAAAATATTATGCAGCTAGTGCACATCATATTTAAACTTTAAACTATTTACATTTTTATTATTATTTTCTTATAGCATAATATATAAAATTTTAAATAGAACTATAGAACATTATAATTATTACAATGTGAAATGCTGTGAGCACAGTGAACAGAATTTTTATGGCATGAATTCCACTCGTCGCATACTATGTATGTAACGTAACCATTCCTTCAACAATATATGTTTCATTTTGAAGCGGAAATCTGTAAAGAGAGAAATAGAAGCCGTGAGATTCTCATAATGCGCTTTTTTTATCCTTAATTTTAATATCATTATAAACAGCCTATGTTTAATTTGATTATTTTGTATCGTCGCAAGCAAGAATTTTTCTTTAACCCAAGTTACCCAATAATAATAATTTTATTATTATTATAATAATAATTTAACGATAATTATTTTAATTATCATTAGTAGGATAGTTGGCAATAAATAGAATTCATAGAGGTAGAAAATAATATTGGTATGAATATAAAATATATTGATTTATTATCATAATTATATGTAATAACTGTTGATTTTCCACGTTTTTTAATATATATATTTTTTTTACTGCAATTTGAATTTATTCTGCATTTATTCTGTTATCTCTAGCACACCCATTTTTTATTTTCTAATTAATGTAAAATATCTAGTTATGTCCTCTTATGTAATGTTTCATGTTTACAGTATAATTTGATATTTTACTTGGTAAAATGAATTTTAGTAACAAAATATATAAAGCCTGTATTACACGATACAATTTTGCATACAATTTTTCCTTGCAAGAAAATTTCATCTCCACACAAACAAATGGAGTTCAAGTTTTCTTGCAAGGAAAAATTGTATGCAATAGTTGGAAAAATTGTATCTTGTAATACCGGCTTAATATTAAAACAATTATACTTACGAATGCAAAGTTATATTCTTTTTTCTTTCGTTACTTTCACTTGCTTCGTGATACAACTATAATTATGCACTACAATGACGAGGAGCTATATTAAAGACAAAACTTTATTCTCTAAACATGTTTAGTATTTTTGCAATTGCTTGCAAGTTTAGAACGTGCGTTCCTCACTATACACAAGCTCATTGGTAATGGTCAATTGCATGCTGACTTTCTCGATTTGCAGCTTGACTCCTCCGAACTGACGTCATAAATTTTACCTGAGCAGCTTAACCCTTCCCCTTCCACCACAAAATTTTTGCTGATGTAGGTACCACAGCCTGTACATAGTTTTGTATTGCTGACCCATAGTGTGCCAGGTCTATTCCTTTAAGTCTATGATCACGGTATTGCAGTTGTTATTTTTATGATAAGGCTGATTTGGTTAATTGGTTATAATTTTATTTTTTTACTTTTTTTGGCTCTAAGGAGTCCAAAAGCAGGCCTGGACCAAATTAAGGGGGTCCGTTACCGGGCTGCGTGGTGTAATGCATATATATTCCGTAGCTTTTATAGCATTGTATATGTATGCTGTGATGCATACTGCATGCATGCACTGTATATGATACATACAATCATGTTCAGTACCTACTGTGTACTCATGTACATTATTCATTGATATGCATACTGTACAGTCAGTATGCTTACAGTATGCATAGTAATTGTGTATGATATGATACAAGCAACAAGCATGATATGCATACTTACTTCATAAATAGTTTATTTCTCAAAAAACTTGAACATACATAATGTATTAATTTATCGAATTATCACGTCTGTGGTATTATAAAGTCGATGAAACAATCCAAATATTCGGAAATAACAAAACAAAAACAATTTTTGACGTGTCCGGCAAAAATAGGCCATATGTCCTTAAAGTGTTCCACCGCCATCTGTGAGTTGCGCTGCAACTCCGTGTACAAGGAGGATAGATAGGGAGGACCATCTTACCTGTCCATCAATGCTAATCAGCGATTCAAACCTGTGTTCAACAAAGTTCAAACAATTTGCAGAAACAACCACTCCAAAGAAATTTTTATGAAGCTCGAATCTTTTCTTTGCAAGTGCTGCCATCTGGTGGCCACCATGGTGTCCCTGGTCTCGAAATTTACTTGCATCAAGATTGGTCTTACACGAACTTTATTATTTTATGGAATAAATACAAACATTCAGAAGTTATGAGTTACTGCACATTTTTTTTTATATTTTTTATAATCATTTTGTAATCAGTTTGTGTTTGTTGTTATAATAATTCAAAACATATTGCAGTGACATGTGAAATATGGAGACCGCCATTTTGATTTAAACAAAACTTACAAGTCATATACTGAAATCTCTTCTCCCCATTGTAACCTTGGGCATAGCTCGTTTGGAAAAGCGCTCGACTTCAAATCTGATATCGCTCAGCGACGTGGGTTCGAATCCCAGTCGGAACGGAGAACTTTTTAATTATTTTTTAATGCTTCGTTTCACTCGGTGATTTCATTCAACCATTATTTCATTATAAAAATTATTTTTAATTAATAACTAATCCACGCATGATAAAGAAAATAATAAAAATAAATTAAAAATTGTTTTTACACTTATAAATTTTCGTTTGAATACTTGAATCTTGAATAGCATTATACCGATAGAAAATATTTATGAAATAATAACTAAAAAAAAATATCCTTGCAACACATCGGCATCAAACCTGGGTCTCCAGGTAGATTACGTAATAATATAATTCATTAATATGCATCTCGTATTAACTATCAATTCTCATTCACGGGATTACACTACAGTTAATTTGACATTACATCCGGAAGTAGCCGGAAGTATCAAATTTGTGTTTTTCTGTTTGTAATTCAGTTTTGAAACTTTACAAAGTGGTTTGAAGTAGAAATACCGACCTATGTGTGAAATTGTATCACTCTGAAATATGAATAGAATTATTTAAAGACCAGAAACCTTACACTTCCAGCTACTTCCGGATGGAATATAATGTAAATTGGACTATACGTAATATTAGCGGGAATATTGCGGAAGCGGAAGTTTCGTTTCCCGTTTCCGGTCATCTTCGCAATCGCGCCAATCTTCAAAAGACGTGTTGTGTGGGAGGAATTTATTTTATCAATTTATATAATTTATTTAGTAACAAATGAAAGAATAATAGTACTGAAAAATCAGAAATAAATCAAGTAATAGGCTTGTAGAACTTAGAGATCATAAAGATCAAAATAAAGGCATAAAATAGCAAATTGTCTGAAAGCCGTATCCTAACGCGGGTTAATTTCGAGACCAGGCATCGATCCGACAACACTGTCTCTCCGTGTACATCTTGCATCACCGTACAAAAACAGCTGATCGAACACAAGCTGGCTTCTGCCACGCCCCCTCTCTTCCCACTCCCTATGTATTCTCCTTGTCCGTGTACACAGGGCTATTACTCTATTGAACCGGGTATAGTCACTCCCTTCCGGCTTATGGAGGCCCAATTCTGAATTCTGATTGGCTTAGAAATAACCCGTTTTGCTGAAACGCCTTCCTATTGGTTAAAAAGGGGTTATTTTCTTGTTGTTTACAAATTTCAACAATCCAATTTTTTTTGTAACGGTCGTGAGTGACTTTACCCGGTTCAATAGAGTAATAGCCCTGCGTGTACAGTGAGGAGGTGTTTTTGCGAAACAATGTGTTACGAAGATGGGGGGAAAATTTTGTGAACCGCGAGGAAGGTACGAAAGAAGATAAAAAGTTAACATTTTTCACTGCCAAAGCGTGGTACATATCTTCTAGTTTGCTTCAGTACAATTGTTTTCACCCTAGCACTGCTCAATTCCAAGGACTAGCGAGATAAAGAGAGCTACCTCGAGAATTTTTAGTCGCCGCAGCTCCGCGCTGGCTCCGCTGCCGCGGCTGGCTGCTCCGCTCCGCTGCTTCTGCTGCTGGTTGCGCTCGGAGCCGCTCGGGTCTCCTCGGCTCCACCCTCGTGGTGTTGCTGCTGGCGGTCGCTGGCGGTGTTGTGGGGGCGAGGCGGGCGGCAGCGGCTGCTGCTTTCTGTCTGCGGGACGGTTGCGATGAATAGTGTCGCGTAAAAGGTTATTTAATTTTAAATAATAATAAAGAATTAAAATAACTGCAGCAATATAATATTATACAATATACAGGTCGCACACTTTTATTAACCTCTCGACATTGTCATACTCGCGGGCTCGCGGTAATATAGCGCGCGGGACCTGCTCCCACAAGCAATCATGCCGCCACACGGCTGCAGCACGATGATGCACCAGCTCACGCGCGTGACCATTGCTCGTCGGTACTGCAGTTTACTTCCCCCTTTATCCTTGACTGGTATTAAAAATATATATATATCAACGAGAATCTAAAGCCGGTATTACAAGATACAATTTTTCTAACTATATTGCATACAATTTTTTTCTTTCAAGAAAACTTGAATTCCATTTGTTATTTGTATGGATCGAGTTCAGTTTTCTTGAAAGGAAAAATTGTATGCAATAGTTAGAAAAATTGTATCGTGTAATACCGGCTTAAGGAATAATAATTACAAAGAAATACTGAATTAATTAAGTTGCTGGAAAATAATATATTTAATATGAGTAACTCTAGCTAGTAAATATAATTAATAATCGAACAATAATATATATAACATAGAAGCACGTACCTGCATTAAAATTTATCTTTTCTCTCTCCTATAACAATGACCTACCTCACAGACCATGCATGCATGTTATATCATAATATACAGTCATATATAATATATATAGCATCTAACGGATTATAAAATGAAGCAAAAAATACGTTGTTGCTTTTCTTCCGATATACAAACAGTTATATTGTTTAAAAAAAAGCATCATATAACATACTTATACAAGGGATATTTTTCATCATGCAGTTTATATACAGGGGGTCGATCGCGTAAGGCATTCGAATTGAACGATTCGTTAGAACGATATCGTTTTGAAGATCACTCGACAAAAAAAAGTGCGATCACGTAACTTAAAACTCGTTTTCGTTTCTCGTTCGAGCTCGAAAAAGTGATCGTTCCGTGAACGAACGAATCCTACCGGAGCATTACCGGAGCAACTTTGTAGACCAATCAAATCGCTTGCATTTTCCACGTGACACTCGTGCTGAACGACATCGAGTTCACTAACGAGCACGAAAACGTTAACGATAAAATCACGCAACGTTCGTTGCCAAGTTCGAGAGGCGCGAACATTATTTGCCCCATTTAAATGAATTAATGAATTAAAATGAAAGTTGCTGAAATTTGGTACACGTCATCTTTAGGCTATTAAAATGACATTGAATTGATTAAAAATTAAATTAGTGAAAAATTCATGGAGTTATGACACTTTTAATGTCACCTTTTTTCCAAATTTTTTATAAATTTTGGAAGGTTTAATCATCGCAATTAGAGGTTTCACGCAGCACATTGGTTCATTCTTTACATTATAGAAGCATTTATAAATTGATTTGAAGCGTTTAAGTATTTATAATCATTAATTTAAGATGACATGACGCCATCGATTTCAGCAAACGTCTAGAAAATAGCACTCGTTTTCAAAACGTGATTTTTGCGGCTCGAATCGTTTTGAAAACGACACGAATTGAAAACGAATGCTTACGCGATCGCACTTATCGAACTTGTCCTCGTCTAATCGTTTTGAAAACGACACGAGTTGAAAACGATACGAATTGAAAACGACTCGAATTCGAAACGACACGAATTGAAAACGAAAGCTTACATGATCGCACTTATCGAACTCGTCCTCGTTATCGAAATTAAAACGATGGCCACGCCCCCCTAAACGAAAAAAAAAGCTTACGCGATCGACCCCCAGTATATAAAAAATATTATATTATTATATTATATTATATATATATATTATATTTTATATTTGGACCACCAAAAACCGAATTCGGGCAAAAGCCGAAAAAAATGAGCAAAACTAGTTTTGAGCATCAAGTTAAGCTCAAAACCCGAAGTAATCGATTATTTCGGGTTTTGAGCTTAACTTGATGCTCAAAACTAGTTTTGTTCAAATCGAAGTGAGCAAAACCCGACGAAGACTTTTACATCGGGTTTTGCGCGTTTCCGTTTGAGCAAAACTAGTTTTGAGCATCAAGTTAAGCTCAAAACCCGAAGTAAGATTTTATTTCGTCTTTTGAGCAAAATTTGAGCAAAACTAGTTTTGCTCATTTTTCAAAGACAATTTATTTTAAATTTTGAACTTGAGTGGAATTAAGCGTTCACCATATGAAGCCCTCTTTGGCCACCCACAACGAAAAGGGTTGACAGATAGTTCTTTATAGAGGTCTGCATGGGCCGGATTTTCGAGGCCTGACCTGGCCCGATCCGTTCGGATGGTTGCTAGGCCCGGCCCGAGCCAGTGATGCTTCACAATGCGGCCCGGCCGTAGTTCAACCTCATGCAGCTCGCCTTTTTATTATAGTGCTTTTCAACCCATTAAAAACTAAGAAAAAGTTGTTTTAGATGTTTTTTTTTTTTCTTATTTGGGTCCCTTCTTCCTCTTTCCTTAGCAAAATAACAACAACAACACAACAACAAAAATCACTTTTGAAATTTTGAGAAAAAGCTAGGCCCGGCCCGGTCCGTTCGCAGAGTTAGGCGAATTAAGGGAGAAATTGGAGAAATTGAAGCTTTTATTAGGGGGCATACATGACCAAAATGTGTAAATTGCCCCAAAATACCAACCAATTAATCAAAACTTTTATTCAATCAAACAAATAGCAACAAATAAATAAATGCAACAATAAATAAATTAATAAATATTTAAATAAGTATTTAAATAACTACAGCAAAGAATAAGTAAAAAATATATATATTATTCCGAAGAAAATAAAAAATAAAGAACATGCAGCTGTCACAAAATAAAAAATAAATTGTCTTTGAAAAATGAGCAAAACTAGTTTTGTTCAAATTTTGTTCAAAAGCCGAAATAAAATCTTACTTCGAGTTTTGATCATAAATTGATACGCAAAACTAGTTTTTTTCAAATGGAAATGAACAAAAGCCGATGTAAAAATCTTCATCGGGTTTTGCTCATTTCGACTTGAGCAAAACTAGTTTTGAGCATTAAGTTAAGCTCAATTAAAACCCGAAGTAATCGATTATTTCGGGTTTTGAGCTTAACTTGATGCTCAAAACTAGTTTTGCTCATTTTTTTCGGCTTTTGCCCGAATTCGGTTTTTGGTGGTAACATATATATATATATATATATATTATTATTAATATTAATATATATATATATATATATATATATATATATATATATATATATATATATATATATATAGATATATATATATATATATATATCAGGGGCGGCTCGTACTATAGTACTGCGGTACTGCAGCCCCCCCAGAAATTTTGGGAACAAACACACAATTAGAAATATCAAATAATTCTATAATTTTTCTGAACTTTCCAGCAAATTTTTATCAGTTCTAACATTTAAATCCATGGAATTTTTGCCGCTGCCGCGTAAATTTATTCCCTCAGCGCTGCCCAGCGGAAGGTACTGCCACTACTAGCAGTAGCCCAAAGCAGTGTTCCCACCCTCATTCTCCTCCTCTTCAACTCCCACTCAAGCCGTGTGATTTTGGAGCGATCGGGGACTAGTCTGACTGCTAGCAGACATTTGTGACAAATTTTGCCCAATCAAAAGCGAGGGAGGAGCTACGTTTGTGGAACAGCTTATTCCCCTGTTCTCAAACTTCCCGCAGCACAGACCGCCTGGCACGAGTGAAATAATATAGAATAATTAATATACTGCTGAAATATATTTATTTTATGTTTTAATAGTGTAAATAATTATGTTATAATTAAAATTAAAATATTGTACAATATCTAGTATTTAATTATTTATATATCATTAATAAATTTATATATAAATAATATATAAATCATTAAAATCATAAATAATTAAATATATATATATACATATAATGCATAATATAAATAGTAGCTTATTTATAATATATACTTAAATATATTACAATGTATTCTACAAATATATATATGTTAATTACTGTACCAAAAGCCAAATTGAGGCAGAGAAGCCGAAAAAAATGACCAAAACTAGTTTTGAGCATCTAACGACTGGTATATAAATATAATATGCTAGTAAAAATTAAGTTATCGAGCATCGGGTATCATGAGCAAAATAAAAATCGAAATAATATAATATTTCGGGTTTTGCTCAATATACTATTATAGTTTTGCGCTCAAGTAGAAATGAGCAAAACCCAATGAAGACTTTCATTTCGGCTTTTGCTCATTTCCATCTGAACATAATTATTATTAAACACTATTTCCGCGCATCGCGGTATTTCAAAAAATTATTATTAATTTGAGGTACATCGTGCCACAGACTTAATAATGTATATATATATTTATATCGATAGTATACTTGGGGTGTACGTTAATTGTTTATTTATATAATAAATATGTTACATATATACCATAATTTTTTTACTTTATTACTTAAAGTAGAGTGAGCGAGTTCATTTTTTTTTATTATTTTATTTTTTAAAAATAGTTTAGGCTGCCCTCTATAATATTGAGAAATGAAAACCAAAAAATTATTCCATCTCAAATAGTTTCACCACAAAAAATTCCCAAAGTTGGTGTTTCGGAGGCCTTTAACGTGCAGCCTTATGGAACATAAAACCACGTTTTACTCCAACATTTTCTGAACTATGGTACCATTTAAAAAATATTTACGTAATCTATGATGAATTCTTTAATGAATTTTCAAATAAAAAAAAAATACGGGGTCATTTTCTTGGATAAAAATCATGAAAATCCTTAATTATGGGAATTAACCCGCAAAAACTTAAAGATTTTTTTCTGAAAAAATGGCTCCGTAAATTGTTTTTTTTATTTAAAAATCCATTTAAAGAATTCATCATAGATTACGTAAGTATTTTTTAAATGGTACAATAGTTCAGAAAATGTTGGAGTAGAACGCGGTTTTATGTTCCATAAGGCTGCACGTTAAAGGCCTCCGAAACACCAATTTTGGGAATATTTGTGGTGAAACTATTTGAGATGGAATTTTTTGGTTTTCATTTCTCAATAGAGGGCAGCTTAAACTATTTTTAGAAAATAAAATATTAAAAAAAAATGCAATCGCTCACTCTACTTTAAATTCTCATTATTTTTGAGCAAAGATACCCTGCAATTATATAACTTATTGTGAATACATATATATAATAATTTATGTTAACCTCTGCAGCAAAATTGATGACTGCAACAATTTAACGTATTTTTTTCAACTACATTATTTTATTTAAAAGATATGAAATAATTATAATTGCAAAAATCCAGCATTCAGATGCAAATCAACGAACATATTATCACCATACATGTATATGTATTAATTATATTCAGTACACATATTAAATATTTGATGAGTTCCATGCATGCCGATGGCAATTAAACTTCAACTGATGCTGGGGAGGCATTGCTGTCAGAACGGGGGCGGCCACGGCCTTGCAATCCATCCCGACATTTGCCTGCATATGCGACTGAAGGAAACGTGGAAACCTCAGTCAGGATGGACGCTACAGCTTTTGTCAGTGAGCCTGATTGAAGTGCAATGGTCCAAAGCCAGGGGAATCACATTGTGGAAAAGCGCAACGATTTACCCCTGGGTGGACAACGTGTTTTTTGTTGAAAATGGTCACCCATCCAACTATAACCATACCACGCTCGGCGTTGCTGACTTCGGTGATCTGACAAGACCCGGTCAAGCGCACTGCGGCACACATCCACTATTATATAATTATATATCAATATAAACATAAATATATATAATGTTATTTTTTATATCTTGATTAACAATTAACAAAAGTGACATCTCTGATGCATGACTTTATTGACTCGCAATTATTTTACTGTAAATAAAATTATTTTATTTTGCGCACTGCATGGTTTTGATACTATATATATATATATATATATATATATATATATATATATATATATATATATATATATATATATATATATTAATATATATATATATAACAGTTTATACTATATATAATAGGTTAATTACACAAAAAAAATAATAACGATCACCTTTTTATGCACATTTGAATACTGTATTTTTTTATGTTCCTTTAACCTAAACCTCAATCTTTAGAGATATGTATAGTATAGCTTAATTAGCTATAAAAAGAAAAATTAAAATAAACAAAATAAACTTCTTTCGATAATTCAAGAATAATCGAGTATACATGAGTAATATATTCTGATTTATATAATGTATCATGATCACAGATTGTAATTTCAGGACATCTTTACTAAATAAATGATGAGAAATATTATTTAATATGATATACGTTACTTTAAAAAAAGTAGAAACCGTAAAGAATATAATAAATTAAATAAATAATAAGCCATATAAAAATTATGGTAAAAAAAAAAACACAATATATATATATACAATGTCATACTATTTCAAGGATTATGTACAGTCCTTGATACTAGTTAGAATGAAGCATGTGTTGTACCACATGAAATTAACATGTATCAATATTTTAAATAAATTTAGCTGTGGGAAATGCGCAGAACAATTTTTGTTTAAATTTTGCTCAAAAGCCGAAATAAAATCTCATTTCGGGTTCTTTGGTCAAACCGCAATTCGCAGAACTATAGTTTTGTTCAGATGGAAATGAGCAAAAGCCGAAATTAAAGTCCTCATCGGCAGTTTGCTCATTTCGACTTAAGGCAATTAAAATAGTTTTGAGCATCGAGCTTTAATTGAGCAAACCCCGAAATATTACATTATTTCAGGTTTTGCTTATAACCCGATGCCATGCTTATAAAACTAGTTTTTCTTATTATTTTCTACTTTTGCCCGAATTCGGCTTTTATTGGTAACTGCATTAATTATTATTATAAAATTCACGTTATTTATTTTTTCTCAAATCAATAAATTAAAGGAAATAATAATTGATCAAATTTTCAGTATCTACGTATTTTAATTATAATGTTTAATATAATATTACTATAATAATAATGTCAAGTTTGGGAATCTACCAGACTACCAGAAAAAAATCATTCTTACGTCCATGGCATGGAATATATATATAGCAGTATTGAACGTTGGATTTATAATCTGTTACTGAGAACGGCTCGCAAACAGATTCTGTTAAAGTAAACATTTTTTTCCCCCGCTTCATAAATATATAATATATTATAGTCAATCGGTCTAACACACACCGAACTATAATTAATTTTAATTAAAAGTATATTTAGAGTTTTAGAGCCATAACCTAGCAGCAGTTTTGATTAATTCACTTGGAGAGGCCACATAGAATTTGTATAAGGACGACTTTTTTTTTCCGACAAAACACTGTACGCGCGTTATAATTATCAAATTAAAAACGTATTTCATAAAACAAAAAAAAAAAAAAAAAAAAAAAAAATTCTGTTTTCTAAATAAAAATACCTTAAAATGAGAAGAGTAGATGAACCGGCCTATTGTATTATTGTAAATAAGATTAAAATTTTTGCACTCTAAAACTTATATCGACTCGCGGACCAATTACTTTTTGTGTTTTTCTGCAAGCTGCAGTGATAATCATTGCATTTTGCTTACAGAAAATTATACATAAAACGCGATAAAATTAAGTCACTAATCAAAATATATATATTAGATATAAAATATCTAGATATATATTATAGATATAAATAAATATAGATATAATACTTAATTATTGATTTAAAGAATTCGAGCACTAAAATTGGCATCTTTATAGGTCTTATATGCTTTTTACTTTTTTTAAAGTAACATTATATTCATATACAATAATTTTACGTTTTCTTATGAATTCTTTGAAAACATTTCCCGATGGAAAAATTTTAAATTAAATTTTTGTACAAAAAATATATAACATTTTGTATAAGTGGATTATTTTAACCTTTTGCTCAATGATTTTACAAATTGATTAACAAATTTGCAATTTTTAATGAAAAAATGACGAAAACGTTAAAAAAGGTATAAAGTTACATTATACGCTAAATTTTACAAAAACTTACAAATATTTCTTACAGTGTATGATATGAGATATCACTGATATCTCGGGGATATCACAGATATGATGAGACCGTTGTAAGCGCGAGTGGATATACTATGACACGCTTAATTACTTCTACAACTTCTTAGTAATTAATTTAAAGAGAATTTGTGGTTATATAATGAGCTTATTATAGATGCAATTAAACTGTAATGCTTGAATTCTCCGGTATAGGTGGTTAGGCTGCTCGCAGACAGCATCGCGTATGATTTCGTATTGTGTATGACTTCGTATGATAAAAATTTAGAACCGGTTCTAAATGAGAAACTTTTACGATGTCATACCATACGCTACCATGCGAAGCTGTGTGCGCGCACGTATCTGATCGCACAGTTTCTTAATTTTTTTATCATACGCTGCGAAATCATGCGATTCTGTCTGTGACTAGCCTTAATCTATATTTTTATAGGTAGCGATCGATTTGTATCATATTTTATGCACGTTTTGGGCGTTTTGGTGTCTGCATAGCAATGACGAAAGCATAATCAGTATCATCACTGCAGCTAGCTTACAGAAACGTACATTGTTGGTCCACACGTATCGATAATTTTTTATTTCTTAATTAGCACAATTAATTTTTAACTTTTATTTACAATAACACAAATAAGCCCATGCATTGTTTTATGCCTATCATAAGGTATTTAAATTTAGAAAACAGACTTTTATGTTAAAAAGAAATCGGTATTTGATTTGATAATAACCTAATATAGCATGATATATATGCTGGAAAAATATCAGTACATGCAATTTCATCTATATTATGTTGCCTCTCCGGGAGAATAGAATATTTTATTGATTCTTTTGAATCAAAACTTCTGCTTGATGGTTAATATATATAATATGGAGCTCTATAGCTATGAAATTCTTAATTAATCCTGTGTGTGTGTGTATATATATATATTTATATATATATATATATATATATATATATATATATATATATATATTTTCATATAGTCTATAGATTTTGAATAGCAATGAAGCAATAAGTTTTTTTTATTCTATCTATTTTCTATGTCATATTTTGTCTTATATATATGTGATTATATATATGATATATTATTATTATGATGTAACAGGCTGTTAGTATCATCTGTTATTTTATTTTATATTGTTTTATTATCATTTTCTATTGTTCTATTATTCTGTAACTATTATATATGTTTTGTATGTATGTTTTATGTGTTCTATTGTAATGTTTTTCTATAATGTATGTTTCTAGTGCTGTTAATATGTACACTTTCTGTGTTTAATAAAAGACTAATAATAATATATATATATATATATATATATATATATATATATATATATATATATATATATATATATATATATCAGGTCGATTATAGATTTTTTTAAAGAGAAATAAATAATATACAAAATGTTTACTTTAACAGAATTTGCATGAGTGCGCGAACCATTCAGTAAAATGGAAATGGTATATAAGTCTATAAACGTCCAAAACTACTATTGATAATAATTAAGGTCAACGAATACATGTATATTTGAATAATATATTAATAATAATTTATTTCGAACGACGGTATTATACTGCATATTAGTGCATATATAAGGTACTCATTGTTCATTACAAGATGATTCACGTCTGACAAAATACAAGAAATTTAATTTATAATTAAGTTTGGCAAATATAATAAAATATACTGTGTATTATGATATTGATCGACATATTGCATAGCACTTGATCTATCTCTAGAAACTCGATCTATATTATATTTTAGTCAAATTAAAAGACTCAGTAAAACACAGTATATATAGTTTAATAATTGTAATAGATTATAATTAATATTATAATTATTAAAATATTATTAATAGTATAATATTAATATTGTAATATTTAATTGTCGGCTCAAGTTTCGTATTTTGATTTTGCGTATGTGAATATCTAACAGTAAGATTATTTATAGATTATAAATAATATAATATATACTCTCAGCTCTCATGCAGAGTTTTCTGAGGTTTTCTCTGTCTCTCGATCTGTGAATAAATTAAAGATCTGAAAAAGTTAGTACAACTTCGATCTCACCTCATTTGATTGCAATAGAGCGTTTACCGCGTTTATCCGCGCATGCGCATATATCGGTGGAAAATTTTGTCACATTTGTCTGCTAGGGGCGTAACTCATCGGGGACTGTGCGATCGGCAGTACCCGCAAGCTCATTGGCTCAACAGAACCAATGAGAATGAGCTAGTGGTATTTGACATGCGGGAATAATTTAAACAACACTTCGAAGACATTGCCTGTAATATGGTTTCATTGGGCAGATTAACAAAATTTTAATTACATTCATCAGTGAATATACTAACAAAGATTGACTAAATATATTGAAGCACCTGAGGAATGAAGACCAGCACTTTTATTTTACTATAATAAAAATATGACTGTCCCAAAAGGACCAACACTTAATTGTCTTTTGAAAATTAAGTGGTGCATGCATGTAAACAATCGTGAGATATCTCACGTTCGAACAACGACATTGCAACAACAGGTTTCTTACTAACCACGCAGTTATTAGCGCCAGTCTAACTCGATGGCACTAAACGTCGATCGAATTAATTAAGTGAGAAATCTGGATAACTTAATTCGTTCGTGAATCGCGCCCATGTATTTTATTATAAATTATAAGTTTACCAGGAACAAGTCGATATACATGGGAGCTATTTATTTATTAAATATTCACTACAGCATTTTATACCATTAATGTGAAAATTCAAACATAAAAATAAAACAATAAAACAAAAACAAGTTGTAAAAGTGTACGAGTATACAAAATATAAGAAAACGTTAACTATAACTCCAGGATGAGAAAAATATATAGCTTATTTTTTCCCGGGTTTGCGTGTACCGGCAGTACATTATTTAGCAGCAAATATGCGATAGTAATCAAAGAAATATTGCACGGCTAAAAAAAAATAAAACAATAATAAAAAAATTGGGATCTTTGATCTGTTATACCGCTCGAGAGGTTTCTCATATGCGCGCTCAAGCCAATTATACCGATGTGTCGTAATTATAATAAAGGGTGATCAGAACTGCATGAACATCAAATAAATCGATCATGGTATATACAATAATATATGTACAAAATTAGGCGACAACCAGAATCTAATATAAATTTTTAAAGACAAAATTTAATAAAAAAATAAAAAATGAAATTTTTATAAGAAAAAATTACATTATTAAACATTATTTCATTATTATTAGTATTTATTTGATTGAGAAAAAAAATAATCGTAATCCTGTTAAGGTAGAGATAACACGAATCAGCTGACCCAATGCTAAAAAATCTCATTCATGAAAATTATGAAAAAAAAAAAAATAACAATAAAATATTCTCCTCTACATTATCACCAATCAGTATAGCTAAAATATCAGGTACACAAATTCGAGCTAGCTTTCGAGTTATTAATTTTTAATGTTGACTAATTTAGCATGGAAGTTTCATTTCTCCATCTCCATGTTAAATTAGTCAACATTAAAACAACTTTAAAAATTAATAACTCGAAAACTAGCTCAGTTTTGTATACCTGATAATTTAGCTATACTGATAGGCGATGTAGAGGAGAACATTTTTTTTTTTTTTTTTTTTCGTAATTTTCATGACTGAGATTTTTTTAGCATTAGGTCAGCTGATCCGTGTTATCTCTACCTTAACAGGATTACGATTATTTTTTTCTCAATTAAATAAATACTAATAATATTGAAATAATGTTTAATAATGCAATTTTTTCTTATAAAAATTTCATTTTTTATTTTTTTTATTATAAATTTTGTCTTTAAAATTTTTTATTAGATTCTGGTTGTCGCCTAATTTTGTACATATTGTATATACCATGATCGATTTATTTGATGTTCATTATATACATTGCGTAAAAATTATACCAGACATTCAGGTTTCATATTAACAATGCAGTTTGATTGACACTATTATTTAAAAAAAAAGGCTTAAAACAATATTTATTTTTATATATGTTTCTTACCACGTGAAAGGACTTATGAATTAAAAAAAATAATTAAAAATTGGATATTATATTAAGTTTGAAACATTCAATCACGATTTCAAAAGGGCTCGCATAAGTGCATGTCATAACAAATTATAAATAAAATGCATGCATTTTTTGTTTTTAGATAATTTTTGCTTCTTTGTTGAGAGCATTATTATATGATTTTGTCATAATTTTACCCTAAAAAAGGGGCGTGTCCTTAAAAAAAATCGCGCCTGCGGCGAGCCATTGGGGGGCTCCGCCCCCCAAACCCCCCCATGATGTTCTGCTGGTCCCATGTCAGGCAGCACCCCCACGGAAAAGGGGCACGAGCCGCCCCTGATATATATATATGTGTGTGTGAACAAAGAAATGTATTCCTTGTATTTGAAATTTTACCGTTCTTATCACAGTTCATATAAAGAGGTAAATTTAATACTAATCAGTGCTTGTAATATAATAAAATTATGCTGTCGTTGATATTCGACTATCCGACAAAAAATGTAAAAAAATAAAAAATAAATAAAAAAACATACAAAATGTAAACATGTTATATATGTTACCACCAAAAACCGAATTCGGGCAAAGGCCGAAAAAAATGTACAAAACTAGTTTTGAGCATCAAGTTAAGCTCAAAAGCCGAAATAATCGATTACTTCGGGTTTTAAGCTTAACTTGATGCTCAAAACTAGTTTTGCTCAAGTCGAAATGAGCAAAAACCGACACAGACTTTTACATCGGCTTTTGTTCATTCCCATTTGAACAAAACTAGTTTTGCGTATCAAGTTATGATCAAAACCCGAAGTAAGATTTTATTTCGGCTTTTGAGCAAAATTTGAGCAAAACTAGTTTTGCTCACTTTTAAAAGATAATTTATTTTTTATTATGTGACAGCTAGCTGTTCTTTTTAATTATTTTTTATTTGCTATTTTCTTCGGAATAATATATTTATTTTTACTTCTTTGCTGTAGTTATTCAAATGATTATTTAAATATTATTTAAATATTATTTAAATATTTAATTTATTAATTTATTTATTTATTTATTTATTTATTTATTTATTTATTTATTTATTTATCTATTTATCGATCTATTTAGCTATTTATCTATTTATTTATTTATTTATTTATTTATTTATTGTTGTATTTATTTATTTGTTGCTATTTATTTGATATGAATAAAAGTTTTAATTTCTCCCTTAATTCGCCTATAAATTTAAATAATATTACTATACGCTACTCAGGTCAGATAAGAAACATAAAATTAAAAAATGTCGAAAAGTGTTCATAAAAATTGTTATTGTTTATTAACTGTTTCACCTTTATTATTGTAATTATTAATCAGACCAAAAATGTCTACATATAATCAAACTTTAATTTAAATTCCAGTATAAAAATAAATTGCATCATTGCAGTCAAATTAAGCATGCAACTCATCAATAAGTATAATAAATAATTATCTGTAAGATAATTGTGTGTGCTAGCTTACAGTAATTCTGTTTTGGCGTTACTTAATTGTTTCTGCAGGCACTGCTGTTAAATTGTGGCACTTGGAATTACATTTCACTTTATTCTTTAGACAGTTACAGGACCTAGACTGACACCCACAAAATTGTCACAAAGTGTACACTTATCAGCATTTCCAGCGTCTAGGTTACGCACTACGCAATCATTGTTTGTAGAAGTTGACGGGCTATTCACGCTAGGAGATTCGCCATCTGATTCACTAAGACTCTAATCAGCACTTTGATGAACTTTTGTGATGACATTTTCTAACTCCTCTTCTGTCACAAAATATATTAAACTATCTGTCAACCCGTTTCGTTGTGGATGGCCAAAGAGGGCTTAATTCATATGGTAATTCCAATGAATTCCACTAGAGTTCAAAATAAAAAATTAATTGTCTTTGAAAATTGAGCAAAACTAGTTTTGCTCAAATTTTGCTCAAAAGCCGAAATAAAATCTTACTTCGGCGGGTTTTGAGCTTAACCTGATGCTCAAAACTAGTTTTGCTCAAACGGAAACGCGCAAAACCCGATGTAAAAGTCTCCGTCGGGTTTTGCTCACTTGGATTTGAGCAAAACTAGTTTTGTGCATCGAGTTAAGCTCAAAACCCGAAATAATCGATTACTTCGGGTTTTGAGCTTAACTTGATGCTCAAAACTAGTTTTGCTCATTTTTTTCGGCTTTTGCCCGAATTCGGTTTTTCGTGGTAACACCAAATATAAAATATATAAAAATATAATTTAATAATATAATATTTATATATATAAACTGTATGATGAAAAATATCCCTTGTATAAGTATGTTATATGATGCTTTTTTTTAAACAATATAACTGTTTGTATATCGGAAGAAAAGCAACAACGTATTTTTTGCTTCATTTTATAATCCGTTAGATGCTATATATATTATATATGACTGTATATTATGATATAACATGCATGCATGGTCTGTGAGGTAGGTCATTGTTATAGGAGAGAGAAAAGATAAATTTTAATGCAGGTACGTGCTTCTATATGTTATATATATTATTGTTCGATTATTAATTATATTTACTAGCTAGAGTTACTCATATTAAATATATTATTTTCCAGCAACTTAATTAATTCAGTATTTCTTTGTAATTATTATTCCTTAAGCCGGTATTACACGATACAATTTTTCTAACTATTGCATACAATTTTTCCTTTCAAGAAAACTGAACTCGATCCATACAAATAACAAATGGAATTCAAGTTTTCTTGAAAGAAAAAAATTGTATGCAATATAGTTAGAAAAATTGTATCTTGTAATACCGGCTTTAGATTCTCGTTGATATATATATATTTTTAATACCAGTCAAGGATAAAGGGGGAAGTAAACTGCAGTACCGACGAGCAATGGTCACGCGCGTGAGCTGGTGCATCATCGTGCTGCAGCCGTGTGGCGGCATGATTGCTTGTGGGAGCAGGTCCCGCGCGCTATATTACCGCGAGCCCGCGAGTATGACAATGTCGAGAGGTTAATAAAAGTGTGCGACCTGTATATTGTATAATATTATATTGCTGCAGTTATTTTAATTCTTTATTATTATTTAAAATTAAATAACCTTTTACGCGACACTATTCATCGCAACCGTCCCGCAGACAGAAAGCAGCAGCCGCTGCCGCCCGCCTCGCCCCCACAACACCGCCAGCGACCGCCAGCCAGTGATGTTAGTCCGCGCATATTCGCGGCGAATATGCGCGCATATTCGCATATTCGCGCATATTCGCGGGCAATCTGCGGCCGCATATGCGCGCATATTGAAAATTGACTTTCCCGCCACAAAAATAGCAATTTAAAACTGGTTAAAACTACAGTAAATGCTACAGAGAGTCTTTTCTTATTTTTCTTGGTATAATCCCTTGCTTAATTAGTGTTTGGATTAAATTAGAGTTAATTAATCATGGAATTAAAGCAATCGGCCTTTCAGGCTGCCGAGGTGCTCACGTGATTCTAATTGCGCGCGGCCGCCATCTTGAAAGTATCTTTCGCGCATATGCGCGCATTTGCGCGCATATTCGCGCATATTCGCATGCGCATATTCGCGGACCAATCTTCGCGCGAATTTCACATCACTGCCGCCAGCAGCAACACCACGAGGGTGGAGCCGAGGAGACCCGAGCGGCTCCGAGCGCAACCAGCAGCAGAAGCAGCGGAGCGGAGCAGCCAGCCGCGGCAGCGGAGCCAGCGCGGAGCTGCGGCGACTAAAAATTCTCGAGGTAGCTCTCTTTATCTCGCTAGTCCTTGGAATTGAGCAGTGCTAGGGTGAAAACAATTGTACTGAAGCAAACTAGAAGATATGTACCACGCTTTGGCAGTGAAAAATGTTAACTTTTTATCTTCTTTCGTACCTTCCTCGCGGTTCACAAAATTTTCCCCCCATCTTCGTAACACATTGTTTCGCAAAAACACCTCCTCACTGTACACGGAGTTGCAGCGCAACTCACAGATGGCGGTGGAACACTTT
This sequence comes from Siphlonurus alternatus, assembly GCA_949825025.1. Lineage (NCBI taxonomy): Eukaryota > Metazoa > Arthropoda > Insecta > Ephemeroptera > Siphlonuridae > Siphlonurus > Siphlonurus alternatus. Next base: position 36,110,881 of record OX463778.1, read on the forward strand.
AAGGACATATGGCCTATTCGGCGGTTGTCAGCTAAGTCAGCTTGTCCGGCTTGTCAGCTGATTCGTGCGGATCTTTCCCTCAGCCAAGAAGAATGAAGCAGAAAAAAGTTTTAATCCGGCAACGCTGTTAGAATGAAAGACGCGGGATAGGAACTACGATATTTGAGCGATTTAAAACAAAACTAGAGAGGTGTCTATAGTATATATATAATAATATTATATTATAATATAATATTATAATAAGTATATATAATAAGTATAATAATAATAATAATAATAATAATAATAAGTATATATATATATATAAGTATATAATAATATATAATTATATTATATATTTATAATAAGTATATAATGTTATATTATTATGTAAATTGTGTTATTTTATTATTATATAATGTAATATAATATATTTTTTCAGATTTTTTAGGGACTGGGAAGTATTGCTAAAAAGTTTTGGCGAGGTCGGGTACGAATCCACGTCCCTTTTGGGTCCTATCTTTTATTAAGAGAGGCGGCACTTTTTCTGCACTTTCAATCATTTTTAAAAAATAGTTGCCGGGCTCTAAAAAATCTGAAAAAATCAGAGTAGCATAACTTTGCATCCTCTATCCATTTCTGCAATAAAAAAATGAGTCTACGTCAAAAGAACGAAAAATAAAAGAACGAAAACAATTTAAACGAAAGGCATTACACCGAAAACAAAAAGGACGAAAGTAATTTTGCACGAGAACATTTTAAACGAAAATATAATTAACCGAAATGGAAAATGTGCGAATGCATTTATAACGAAACTTAAAAAACACGAAAGCATTTACAGCGAAAACATTTTAGCCGAATTCAATAATCACGAAAACCATTTGGCCGATAGTTATTTGAACGAATTGGAAAACAACGAAAGTAAATTAGAACGAAAACATTTAAAACGAAATAAAATATTCACGAAAACAATTTGGCCGAAAGTTATTTGAACGAAAACATTTTAGACGAATCAAAAAAACAATTTGACCGAAAGTTATTTGAACGAAAACATTTAAGACGAATCAAAAAAGAACGAAAACAATTTTACCGACAGTTATTTGAACGAAAACATTTAAAACGAATGGAAAAATCACGGATACAATTTGAACGAACGCTATTGGACCAAAATAAAAAACACCGATGAAGAAAAATATTAATAAAAAATTATAACAACATTTAAAAAAAAAAAAAATAAAAATAAAAAATTGTAAACTAAAACGAATGCAATAAAGAAGTATATATACAGACTGAGCCAGAAATGGTGTTCCGAACCCATGCTAAAATTTGGGCAGGTCAACTTATTTGAGCTAGAAATTTGAAATTTGGCATACGTAAAGCCAAGGGTTCCAGATTCTTTTGACATGTACGTGTTAAACAATTTTTAAAATTAATATTTCCTACCGTTTTAGGGGTTGATTCACGATTTGCATTTCTTCCTTATGGGATTTCCATGTTAAATTAAGTTGATAGAAAAATTTTAGCCGATTTGCACCAAAATTAGTTTTTAAGGTTTTCAGAGCACGTTAAATTTAATGGTGTAATTTAAAAAGTGGTGAAAACAACCCCTAATGAGATAATGACCCATACTACATGAAAAAATGATGCTATCAAAATTTTGATTATGCCACTGAAACGGACTTATTTTTTTACCTCATAAACAACATTTGAATTTTTTGAATCCGAGCAAGTTAACGATTTAATTTTTAGGGGTGAGGAAACACCAAAATACAGCGTGCTCTGAAAACCTTAAAAACTAATTTTGGTGCAAATCGGCTACAATTTTTCTATCAACTTAATTTAACATGGAAATCCCATAAGGAAGAAATGCAAATCGTGAATCAACCCCTAAAACGGTAGGAAATATTAATTTTAAAAATTGTTTAACACGTGCATGTCAAAAGAATCTGGAACCCTTGGCTTTACGTATGCCAAATTTCAAATTTCTAGCTCAAATAAGTTAACCTGCCCAAATTTTAGCATGAGTTCGGAACACCATTTTTGGCTCAGTCTGTATATATACTTCTTTGTTGCATTCGTTTTAATTTACAATTTTTTTTTTTTTTTTTTGTAAATGTTGTTATAATTTTTTACTAATATTTTTCTTCATCTGTGTTTTTTATTTCGGTCCAATAGCATTCGTTCAATTGTATTCGTGATTTTTCCATTCGTTTTAAATGTTTTCGTTCAAATAACTGTCGGTCAAATTCATGTTTTTCGTTCTTTTTTGATTCGTCTTAAATGTTTTCGTTCAAATAACTTTCGGTCAAATTGTTTTCGTTATTTTTTGATTCGTCTAAAATGTTTTCGTTCAAATAACTTTCGGTCAAATTGTTTTCGTGCTTATTGAATTCGTATTAAAATAATTTCGTTCTAATTTACTTTCGTCCTTTTTAATTTCGGTCAAATTACTTTCGTACAAATTGTTTTCGAGTTTTTTGTTCTCGTTATTATTTTGTTCCGTGTTAATTTAATTTCGTGGTAAATGATTTCGTTTATATTTGTTTTCGATGTAATTGTTTTCGGGATAAAGTCAGTCGTTGAAAATGCTTTCGTGATTTTTGTTTTCGTTGTTTTGACGTGATACCAAAAAAATTGAGGTCGGTACTCCATTGCTTACCCCATGCAATTGGCTGATTTGGTATAGTAGAACCAGCATCATATGGTCAGCGGTCACTTTGACGAGGTAAGCCGGCAGCTGGTATGCAGCTAGGCTGCAGTCACCGGCTTGCCTCGTCAAAATGACAGCGCTGACCATATGATGGTTCTACTATATCATATATGAAATTTATCATTTTGAAATAAAGCAAACTTCTTCAAATACGCATTTCAGGATTATAAATAGCCAAAAACTACAGATTCTGGTGACATTTTCATATTTAGAATTGTGTATTTGTAATATATTGAAATCTGTGTGTGAACATCGCATAAATTTCCCATATGGTCCAATGTAAAGATAAAGATAAAGTTGATACTAGGCGGCAATTGTGGTTATACCACGGTGGCTCGAAAATTTACACACACAATCAACAACAATAGTGAACTGATGTGTGAGTGTTTGAGTTTGTTTACTTTTTGCAAAAGTAGGGTTTTGCAGGTGGTCTATTGAAGGTCAGTCGATGCTGTTTCTCTATAGCACTAATACTTTTAAGCCAAATGTCTTTTTTGAGGTCACCCATAGGGCCAGTGTATAAACACTTTTTAAACCCCCTTCGGCACCTCCCAGAACTCTCTTACAGAAGACCCCATTGAACTGAAGTACAACAGTATCCCCTCACAACAAACGAAAGTATCCTTACACTAACACACACGTGCTTACATGGCTGCCACAGAGTCTCCAAGAGGAAGGCTGGTTGTTGGGTTGTTGCTGCGCTGTCCAATCGATTCACTAAGTCACTGGGTAGTATACAGTATGATAAATATACTGCGTTGAGAGGAACTCAAACTAAGTGACTTTTTATACGATCTACCAAAGAATATTTAATTAATTTCTTAAAGCTAAAGTAAAAACATTTAACTTGTAAATCCATTTTTTTCCCCATATTGAAAAAATAGAATAATAAATATAATTAAGCAAACAGGAATAAAAGTGGACAGCAAAATTTATAATTCTTGAATGAATAAGTAGGCAATAAGTTAACAAATACAAGTGGAATTTCCAATTATCAATTCCTGAAAATATCCAAGGGAGGTATAGTTCACATTTTTCATTTATTTTTGTTTTTTAATTAAAAAATTAATAATATACTGTACTGCAGTTTGTACTTTTTGTCATGAATTTCAATAAAACTATGCCATATGCTGATTAAAAAAAGTTACACCTTTAAAATAGATTTAATTAATAGAAAACTACAAATAGTTGCTATCATTTTAATTTGATTGCCTTAGCTGCAAGTCACATATGATTAACATTAAAGTGGTCAACAATTAATGCAATGGTTTTATTGCTTTGCTCTAGATTGAAGTGAAGATGATGGGCCAGCTAAGCCGTATATAAAAGAAGAGAGAATTATTTATTTTGGATGACATATTTTGCTATCATACTAGAAACAAAAATAGTTGAAAAAGATCCTAGCAATTAAACTTTATAGATACAAAATGCAGCATGCACTTTGTGCTATTGAGAATCCAGCGATGAAACTTGTATTAAAATTGTTAATAGAGGCTGAAATTAAAATTTGAGCTAAAAATGATAAGGTATGCTGCATTGAGAAAATAACATTGCCTGTTTATTTAAAATTAAAACAAAGGAGAGTCAAGGGCTCTTGTAGGTTTTTTTAATGAGAATTAGAAGTAAGAGAATGGGAAATGCAAGAAGGAAGGACAAAATTAAAGGGACAATGGTCATGTTTGGCTGAAGACAACTTTTTCATTTCTATATATTACTATACTTAATATATTTCTGTACACTGTTTTTGTGTTCAATAAATAATTTATACGATCTAAACTCATTTTAAAAAGACTTTAATAGACTCAAAACATACGGTATGTACGATGACAACATTTCGATTTTTACTTTTCTGTCTGCTTTCTGTTGACGACTGGGGCAATTGAATCGAGGATCGAGGAATTAGAGGAATAGGAATCTGGGAAATTGTTTAGAAACGTCGAATTTGGATCAGAAACGAAATGAAAAATGGAACTAAACCTGGCAACGTTTTCACGTTTTTTCACTCTCATTATTCTGGGCTGTAAGTCAGACTAGATTCGTGCCACCATTCGTGGTTCGTGCCCGAGATGTTCCGATTAATTCCGACTCACTCCGAGGATTTTTTGCACTAAAAATTAAAATTACTAAAAAAGGGAATACACCGAATACCGAATGCATAATAGGGACCGAATGTGACCGAATAAAACTTTTAATAATTTAATACATTATTTCTTGTCCAATTAAGGTAGAGATAATACGGATCAGCTGGCCCAATGCTAAAAAAATCCCATTCATAAAAATTATGAAAAAAATTTAAAATGTTCTCCTCTACATCCCCTAGCCCTTCCGAAAATTTTGAGTCTAGACTGGACCCAGTCTAGATCTAATTGGGCTGGATCCAGACTGGGTCCAAAAAAAAACATCCAAAACTGGATCCAGACTGGATCCAGCCTAGTTTGGGTCCAGCCCGGGTCTAGCCTGGATCTACCAAAGTATATTCTAGACCAATTTTTCAAATTAAAATCTAGCCCTAATTAATTAATAACCATCCCCCAGGTAATTTGTGCCCCCCCCCCCCCACCTCTACACCCAAATATGCACATAATAATATATCCATGTGTGCCGTCTCTTCGCAGAAACCTATATAGGGACCTCCCGTGTCTTACGGCCAGGAATTTGATCAGAGTTTCGCTGTTTCTGAGAGTGGCGTCGCTGCTAATTGCTAATTTAAATGTTCGGCACGGTCCGGTTCTTGCTGGCTGAAATTGCCAGCGCAGCCAGTGAGACCCGGGCTGTGCCGCTGTGATTCAGTAGCGCCACCACTCTCAGTTACAGTGAAGCTCGGCTAAGGTGGTCAAATTTCTGGCCATAATTAAGACACGGGGAGGTCTTTGTAGGGCCCTTTGGTCTCGTCAATTTTCTATATTAAAGCAGTTCACATGAGAATACACAAAATTATAACAGAATCGAGTGGCAAAAACATGCAATTAAAAATACATACACATAACATGATTTCAGTGTTTTTGCTTTGTTTTAAACGAGGAACAAAGGAACGGTAGCGTTCCTCACTGGTTGTGCGGTGAGGAACGGTAGAATTCTTGGCGATTCTTATGGGTTCGCCAAGATTCTCCTGACTAACTAACGTACTTGTCATATATCCCATGAAAAAAATATCATTCGACATGAATCGAAATGAATCATGTCGAATCAAGTCGCTGCGATTCAAACTTTTGCACCGCTTCTCTCGGCACCGAATCGATTTGAGTCGGGCCGAATCAAGTCGAGTCGTGTTTAGTTGAGTCGGGTCGAGTCGGTCCAAGTCACTTCGAGATGCCACGAAAGGTGGTGGCATCTGTATGTGGCAGCCCCTGCTCGCAGGACCTGCAAACGTACAGGTAAGAGGAGCAGCCTGGGTCCTCTTGGTACCTTAATAACTGTCAGTCTGTGTCATCTATGACGCGTTGGTAAGAGCACTAGGAGCTGCAATCACCCTGGTTATATAGTGCCGTCAGCAACCTCGGTCCTCCATGGTACATCCTTGTGCCTGCAAACAAACATATACCGGTAAGTACCATAATAAAATTGTCAGTCAGCGTCATTTACGGCAAGTTGGTAGGAGCACTAGGAGCTGCAATCACCCTGGTTATATAGTGCCGTCAGCAACCTCGGTCCTCCATGTTACATCCTTGTGCCTGCAAACAAACATACAGGTAAGTACCATGGTAAAATTGTTAGACAGTGTCATCTGTGGCAGGTTGGCACATTGAAGGCGAAGCTAAAGTTCACATCTAAGGGATGCCGCAAATTGACTAATTTAACATGGGATTTCCATTTCTCCATGTTAAAGTAGTCAACTTTAAAAATTCATAACTCAAAAACTAGATCGAATTTGCATACCTGATATTTTAGCTACTGATAGGGGGTGTAGAGGAGAACATTTTAAATTTTTTTCAGAATTTTTGTGTGAGGGATTTTTTTTAACATTGGCGGCGTTACCTTACCCTTAAGAATACACCAGCTTTGTTTTAGTCTCCTTGCATAATTAAAGTGGTGAGTTTAGACTCCCCCTAGTTGCTGGATACTGTAAAGCTAAACTGAAGAGTACACTGGGGGCCAAGCTATACCTCACATTAAACACGAGTGCTGCCAGCCAATGAAGTAGCTTTAAATCATGCAACATTGCCAAATAGTGAGCGGCGCCGCTATTGTTTGGCTGCAGGTGTTACACCAAAATTGCAACGTCGCACAATTTTCATTGGCTCGCGGCATCGTTTGATGAGAAGGATAGCTTGGCCTCCAGTGTACATTGTATCAAGGCAGTGTCCTGCAAACATGCTACTACAACAGACATCTCATGCATTTTTTTTTATTTTTTAAATCTATCGAGATCCTTACAAAGTTGCTGGCATAATTTAACCACTCAGTATTTTTAAAAACTCCACATGCCTCAAACTTTTTTGCAGCGATTGTCATACATTATACAAAAAATTTCACGTACCGTTGCATTCCTGACTTGCTTCCTCACTTGTTGCGGTAGGGAGTTGTGTGTTCCGTGAGAGGATGGAGGGGTCGCCAGGGCTGGTACGGTGGTGGTTGCGGTTGATCCTGGAGGCACGGCTGGGGCGGGGGGTAGGTGAGGTGTACTGGAGGGCACACCCGCGGTGGGCCCGTTGTTGGCAGAGGTGGAGGTCACCCCAGACGAGCTGGGGCGCGAGAGTAGACAGGGAAGCCTCTCATCATCAGTGGCGAGCTACACAGCTGCCAGCAATGGTACATACACTCTGATGGCTCTGTTCAGAACTAATCTAGCTTCCCCGTGAATAAAGATTTCATAAAAGTTGAAATATCCTTCGTTCTTAGACCAAATATGCAAAATATATGAAAATACTTCATTTTTACATCTTTATAATTTCTCAGCATTCAAAATATTCTACAAATATTTATCATACTACTGTTTTTACACTACTAATGTTGTCGCTAAAGCCTACACATTGTGGCTGCTCTAACACTTGTATTTGTGGTGACAGCTGGAGATTGACGAGGGACAATGGGGGGATACAAAGCCTCCCTCACCAGAAGAGGCACGTCAGGCAGAACAAGAGGGGCGGGCCATCCGGAAGATCCTGGTGGGCTACGTTGAATCCAACTTTGCCCGTACCGTCACCGTGGTACCACAGAACCTCAGTTTCAGTCTCAACACGGTGGAGTGTAACTTCATACCCAAAACTGGTAAACCAAACATGAGAATCAAGTCACAAAAAATCACCTGTAACCTTATAACTATAGTCTTAAAGGCCTTATGAACCTTTGCACAATATTAAGTACACGGTAAGCTTTGCTTCAGTATGATTCGGCTGCATAAAATTTTTTGTTTCAGCAGCACAAATATCAGAGATAATAGCCGATGAAAAGGAACCTGTGACGTCACTCACGCTCATTTAGCGGTGACAATATAGGGAAATCCCTGCAAAAGATAGGTTCACTCCCGCCGCAACCACGGCCACAATTTGACTTCTGGAATTTTGAAACTTTACCAGGGCAGTTTTGATAGTATTTGTCAAATAGCCTGAAAGATTTTTTTTTATGACATTCATACAAACTGAGTTATTGCGGTAGAAAGAGGAGCAAAAATTTTGTATAGGAAAACAATGTTAAATTTTTGGCTTATCTTGCTACCGCAATAGCTCAGTCTGTAAACATGCCACCTACAAAATTCTTTCAGGCTATTTGACAAATACTATCAAGACTGTCCTGGTAAAGTTTCAAAATTCCAGAAGTAAAATTGTGGCCGTGGTTGCAGCGGGAGTGAACCTATCTTTTGCAGGGATTTCCCTATATTGTCGCTGCTGAATGAGCGTGAGTGACGTCACAGGTGCTTCTTCATCGGCTATTATCTCTGATATTTGTGCTACTGAAACAAAAAAAAATATGCAGCCGAATCACACTGAAGCAAAGCTAACCGTGTACTTAATACTGTGAAAAGGTTCATGAGGCCTTTAAGTACAATTTAAAACCAGGTTCAATTTTGCTAATTTTTATTTATATAATTTAGTTTATAATTTAACTTCATCTATACAATTAGGCACCCATTTTATAGGAAATCACTACTAAAGATAGTTTTCATGCTTTTTAGCTCTTTCTACAAGCTTTTTTTTTTAAATTAAAAATGCAAGCGATTACTGACCCTTATTAGAGGTTGCCGGTCCAGGTTTTGCCTGCGATGCTGAATTGTTATTTGGGGTTGGAGCGGCAGGAGGGGAGGAAAGTCGCTCTGACGCTCCGCCCGCTGCACTGCCTGCCGAGGCGCTGCTTGTGGCATTGGCAGCAGCCCCAGCAAACGCCTTGCCCGCGGGAGACGGCATCCCCACGCTGCTCACGTCAGACGAGCTCACTGACTGCTGGAAACATCGTCAGTCACAACCACGCAATATTCCTAACGAGTTAAGCTTAAGTAAAAGACAGGAGAATTTTAAAAGCTATTAATACTTTAGAATTAACTTGAGAAGTGAAATAAATTATAACCTTGATACAAACTTAAGGTAGAGTTAACACGGATCAGCTGGCCCAATGGTAAAAAAATCCCATTCATAAAAATTATGAAAAAAATTTAAAATGTTCTCCTCTACATCCCCTATCAGTAGGTAAAATATCAGGTGTACAAAAACGAGCTAGTTTTCGAGTTATGAATTTTTAAAGTTGACTAAGTTAACATGGAAGTTCCATTTCTGGTAAGCGGACCAAATACCCCCGGACGAAATATCCCCGCCCGGACCGGATAAAATACCCCTGGACGAAATACTCCCGGCCGAAATATCCCCGGACGAAATACTCCCTTGTAAGTGGAGAGGGGCGGGTGACCAACACGGGAGGGGAAGTTGACTTTATTTATAAAGTCTGTTTTTCTGTCGTTTGTCTGACGTCACACACGTCGTATTAAAGAAGGAAGTTAGTAACGTTAGGCCAATACATTTTGCATTAATTTATCATATCATTCATATCAAATTAAAATTAATGTGTAATATATTTTGATACGATACATTTTATGCTTGTTAATTATAAGTGTTTATTGCATTTTTTTAGATTTTTTTTAACCAAAAATTTTCAAAATCATCCCTATATAATTTTTTACTTTAAAAAAAAATTAAGTAAGTTTTTTTAGTGTAATTTTTTAATTCTGATTCGATTGGTATAGGTCTAGAAATTAAAACTGCAATATTTTTTTATTGTTTTTGGTCCCCCAGTGCTATAGGTGCCGTGAACACTTAACGTAGCATGTGTACCCCTTCTTGAAGAAACTTAATTTACTTGTTGTTCTATTTATTTCCTTATTTATTCCTTCCTTTTCTATTTATATATGTTGGCACCAAAGCCCGAATTCAATGCGCACATCTAGGTGTGCCCCTAGCGACTTGAGCAAAGACCGAAATTAACAAATATTTTGGGCTTTGCTCATATAAATTTGAACATTTCTAGAAGTGCTCAAATCGGAAAAAGCAAACCCCGACGAGAAGTTTTATTTCGGGCTTAAATTTACTCATTTAAATTTGAACATTTCTAGAAGTGCTCAACTCGAAAAATACAAACCCTGACGAGAAGTTTTATTTCGGGCTTTTTGCTCACTGTTTTGATCATTTCTAGAAGTGCTCAAAGCAAAGTGAAAAATAATAATTGGAAATTGTGCCGTATTATAGTAATAATTTGTAATAAATAATTAAAATAATAAAATATTGTGAATTTAATAATATTTTAATTACATACATCACTTTTTTAATTAAGTAACAAAAATACAAATTTAGCATTAGCGTGTATATTATTTTTTTATTAAAATATTTCTTTCTGTTTTATTCAAGTCATACTGAAAAATGCGATTTTTTCACACTTTTTATATTAATATTTTATGTTAGTTAATTTAAATATTTTTTTTTTACAGCTGATATATTATAAAATCTTTTTAACTTAATTTACAGAACTTGCTACGAAGCACAGAGCTCCTCAAGATAGTACCAAACCTATTAATTTTAAATAAATAAATATTATACCTGATTATTACCTGATCTTATTATTACCTGAACTTGACTTATTTTTGCAGGGATTACTATCATGGCATTATAAATTTCATCTAAATTTTTTCTTTGCACAAAATGTTTTATTATAGATTGACAACCTTTCTTATAGTTGCGTTGCAAAACACAAAACCTTGCTTTGAATTTGCTAATGCTGCTGCTGATCTGAGACACTCTTTTCTTTGTCATGTGTGGTACGTCATCTGAACTTAGAAATTGTTCATCTGCTACCTGGAATTCATTGCTAGAGTATATATAAATTGTGATCATACCTTTAATTATAAAAAAAGGATAATAATAAAAAAATTGAAAGTGTCTCTCAGTGTGAAAAAAATCGTATTTTTTCAATATGACTTGAATAATACAGACATAAATGTTTTAATAAAAAAAAATACTATACACGCTATTAATGTTCAATTTGTATGTTTATAAATAAATTAAAAAGTGATATATATATATATATATATATATATATATATATATATATAATTAAAATATTATTAAATTTACATTATTTTATTATTTATTGCTATAATACGGCGCAATTTCCAGCTATTATTTTTCATTTGCACTTCTACTTCTAGAAATGATCAAAACAGTGAGCAAAGCCCGAAATAAAAATTCTCGTCGGGGTGGCTTTTTTCGAGTTGGGCACTTTTAGAAATGAGCAAATTTAAAGGAGCAAACCCTGAAATAAAACTTCTCGTCGGGGATTGCTTTTTTCGATTTGAGCACTTCTAGAAATTTTCAAATTAAAATGAGCAAAGCCCGAAATATTTGTTAATTTTGGGCTTTGCTCAAATCGCTAGGGCCCCATACCTATAGGTTTAAAAACCTTCAAAATCTTGCTGCAAAACGCTGAGACAATTTATAATTGCCGCACAATCAAAGTAAGCATAGCATATATATACAAAAATAGTTTGTTTGCTGCACAATTTTGAGTATGTTTTGGTATAATAAAATTAAATACGCAATTTGAGATCTTGATACGGCATTAACTATAAATAATATACTTTGAATATTATATATGATATATATTTGTTGTGAACATTTTAAAAATAAAGTCAACTTCCCCTCCCGTGTTGGTCGCCCGCCCCTCTCCACTTACAAGGGGGTATTTCGTCCGGGAGTATTTCGTCCGGGGGTATTTCGTCCGGTCCGGGCGGGGGTATTTGGTCCGTGAATCTCCATTGATACCGGTTTGATACAGTAATTACAGTATGCATATCATAGTTATTAGGCTCGAACACATAATATGCATACAGTGCAGTACACTACAAATATCAGGCCTTAATATTTAAAAGAACGTTACCTCTGACCATATCATCTTACCGGTATACGTTATCAGTGGGATGAGGATCAGCATTTCGTTCCCAAATACAAATATTCAAAACCTTGGCAGCGTAGGGCCTGTTAGAGGGAAAATGCCACTTGGACAGCAGCATCAGGAACAGAAAAATATTCGAATCAGATTTAACCCTGATGGTTAACATACGGACTTAATACAAAAATTATCTTACCTTATAATAGATTACATATATGCCGATGAGATTGAAATATACCATGCAGTTTAATATGTCAAATATTACACAAAACAATTTATTTCTATCACAACACCACAAGCTAGCAGCGACCACAGCAGCGACCGGTACAAATTTCAAAACAAGATGGCGCAATGGGAGGCTCAGTCCTTGGCGCAATGCATGATGGGCATTGATGGTGGAAACGCGCCTTTTTTTACAAATTTTACTTCACGACGAAAGTTCAGTCTCTATTCATTTACATAATTATATATTTATATTATATTTTATATCTCTTTTATTTATATATTTATTTATTAATTTATTTATTTGTATATTTTTTTATATAAAATAAAATATTTATTTATTATTTATCAACTTTAACTGCATGACTTCAAATTTTTTTAAATTGGAAAAATTTGAAGCATTAAATTATTTTTTATTTCTTAAGAACGATTTTAAAGTTATATATTATATGATACTATTAAGTCATGCATCGTGTTCCCTCATCCCTCGATCTCCCTCCCCCAAAAAATGTCAAAATGTACCAATTATTTATTAACTGTAGGACAAATGGTTTCATTTTTTTTTTTTTTCAAAAATTTAATTTTTCCCTACGCCCCCCCCCCCCCTTCCGTTCCATGGGTATGTTGTAGATGACTGCATGATGGCCGGGATCAGGGCGGGTGTGTTCTCTGGACTGACTGAATTTGTTTTTGGTACAGGTCTAGACGGACTAGACGGTCTGGACATGGTCTATATAGACTAAAGTCTGTCTGGACCTGGACCAGCTCTCTAGACTAGACGGTCTGGACCAGGACCAGCTCTAGACTAGATGGTCTGGACCAACTCTAGACTAGACGGTCTGGGCTTGGACCAGAGGTCTAGACTATTAGACAGTCTGGACCTCGTCCATTGCAGGTCTAAAAGACTAGACGGTCTAGACCTGATCCAGTTCTAGACTAGACTGGTCTGGACCTGGTCCAGGTCTAGACTAGACTGGTCTGGACCTGGTCCAGGTCTAGACTAGACCAGTCTGGACCTGGTGCAGGTCTAGACTAGACCAGTCTGGACCTGGTCCAGGTCTAGACTAGACCAGTCTGGACCTGGTCCAGGTCTAGACTAGACCAGTCTGGACCTGGACTGGGTCTACTCTCGACCTAATGAGCTCCATTAGACCTACACTAGATCCAGTCTGGGTCTAACTTGGATCTGAATTTTCGTAGGGGCTATCAGTAGGTAAAAAATCAGGTATACAAAAACAAGCTAGTTTTCGAGTAATTAATTTTTAAAGTTCTCTAATTTAACATGGAAAAATGGAACTTCCATGTTAAATTAGTCAACTTTAAAAATTAATAACTCGAAAACTAGCTCGTTTTTGTATACCTAGCTGATATTTTACCTACTGATGATAGGGGATGTTGAGGAGAACATTTTAAATTTTTTTCATAATTTTTATGAATGGGATTTTTTTAGCATTGGGCCAGCTGATACATATTATCTTTACCTTAATTATGCAATGCATAATTGATGATTAATCATGATTATATCTATAAATTAATATTGATTAAATTGTAAAGTTGTTGTCCCATTTTTGATTAATTAAGGGTAAGGTAACGCCACCAATGTTAAAAAAAGTCCCTCACACAAAAATTCTGAAAAAAATTTAAAATGTTCTCGATCCTCTACACCCCCTATCAGTAGTTAAAATATCAGGTATACAAATACGAAATACGATCTAGTTTTTGAGTTATGAATTTTTAAAGTTGATGAATTTAATTAACATGGGAATTCCATTTCTCCATGTTAAAATAGCCAACTTTAAAAATTCATAACTCAAAAACTAGATCGTATTTGTATACCTGATATTTTACCTACTGATAGGGGGTGTAGAGGAGAACATTTTAAATTTTTTTCAGAATTTTTGTGCGAGGGATTTTTTTTAACATTGGTGGCGTTACCTTATATACCCTTAATATAATATGTAAACCTTAATTAGCAACCTCATATATAATAATTCTGAATTTTCTTTGAGAGGCAGTTCTTAGCACCAAAAAAAATGTGGAAAAAATTTCAAAACAATCGGACGATCCAATTTTTTTTAAGGGTAAGGTAACGCCACCAATGTTAAAAAAAATCCCTCTCACAAAAATTCTGAAAAAAATTTAAAATGTTCTACTCTATACCCCCTATCAGTACCTAAAATATCAGGTATACAAATACGATCTAGTTTTTGAGTTATAAATTTTTAAAGTTGACCAATTTAACATGGAGAAATGAAACTCCCATGTTAAATTGGTCAACTTTAAAAATTCATAACTCAAAAACTAGATCGTATTTGTATACCTGATATTTTAGCTACTGATAGGGGGTGTAGAGGAGAACATTTTAAATTTTTTTCAGAATTTTTGTGAGGGATTTTTTTATCATTGGTGGCGTTACCTTACCCTTAAATGAATTTTTTTAAATTTTCAGTATGTGCTTTCCCATGGAGATCTAAAAACTAAGAAATTAATTTAAAAAAATTGGATCGTCCGATTGTTTTGAAATTTTTTCATATTTTTTTGGTGCCAAGAGCAGTCTCTAAAAAAAAAAAATCAGAATTATTATGAGGTACTTGCTAAGGTTTACATGTTAATCAAATGGGACTACATACAATCGATTGTTCGTGTTATCTTACAGTGGTATATTTTTCAATTTTTTTAAAATCGCGGTGTATTTTTTTAAGAATAAATAAGCCAATTATATAATAATATGTAATTTATTGTGTATAATTTATGCTATATATCATCCCTCGTCCGGAATATCTATAATGAGCTATATATTATATTATCTGCCTATCATATGAACTTGGGTGTTGTATATAATAATGATCCATAATATCTAATTTACTATATATATACATATTTATATATAATATATACATATATATATAATATATATATATTTAACATAAATTATTTTTTATTCCAGGGTAATAAAAACCAAAAATGTAGTATTAGTTAAGTAATTTAATTATTTATGAAACACATACACGTGTATGTGTATTGTACACCAATTTGAAGGATAAATTCACTTTTTTATTCTCTCGAGTCTAATATAAATATTATATTGTTTTAACAAACTAAATATTAATCACAAGTAAATTTATTACACATGAAATTAAAATAATAATTAAATATTTAACAGGGTGACTCACTGAAAGATTAATTTGAATACAAAGTATTTACAAATAAAAAATTTTAATGTAGCAACTAAGGCTGATTCACCACAACTACTAGAACTAGGAGGAAAGAATTAAATAATAATGTCAGTTTCTCCCAGCTCTTCATCTGAGGGCAGTTCAATCTTGGAGATGTCAATTAGGTTGGGGTTAATGTGGGGAAGTCTCAGCTCTTCCCTTCTGCGGAGCTCAAGAAAAGCTTCACGCTGTGCCCAATCACGTTGTCTGGAACACAAGAAAAAACATTATTTATTAAGGGCTATTTAATTAAAGTAAAACTCATATTGAACATTAAGCAACAGCCCTTCAGCAACTATGTATTGCCTTGGGGGGAGGGGAGGGAAGGCAAGAAAAAAAAAATGAAGACAATAAAACAGATTTAATGCAAAGCTTGATCACTTGACCGAACAGAACAGCGTAGTGGTTTGATCTCTGCCTATCGCTCGGGAGACCCAGGATTGCTTCCTGCCTTGGATCAGGTGACTTTTCGTCACTTTGAGCTGAGGTATGGCAGCGTGTTCTGGTAAGTTCCCGAGAGATGGCAAGTATGTTCTTCCACTATACTGCCTGTATTCGGGAGGTGCTGAAGGTTGTTTCCTTTGGTGCCGCCTGCCTTGATGATGGTTTTCTGTGGCTTCTCATCGTCACTCCCAGGCAAATGCCAAGGCAGTTCCTAACACAAGGCCACAGCCACCTCCTTTCCTATCAATCCTTCCTATTGTTGTTAATACTGTTGTTAAGTTTGAATGCTAACACCAATAGCAGAATATTCTGTAGTAAGCTAAAAACATTGTAAAATAATAATAATAATAATAATAATAATAATAATAATAATAACCCCCACGTCAATCCCTGCATGTTTCTGCATGTGTCCTTTTCTCCTGGGCTGCATTCAAGAAGGGATCGGTGTCAGATGCTTTGCATGCTGCGCTGTGCCCCGGATTGGTGTTGCGGGGGATTTAGGGCGCCTGTGGCGCCATGTGGGGTGAGACAACCCTCTGTAGGTAGCATGTTGCATGTGTCTCTTTGTCCTACTGCGCGCGTAAGCAACCGGTGATTGGGGGAGATGCATGTGCAAGCACTACAGGGGGATGTGCCTATGTCTGAACCTTGCCGCGGTGTGGGGGCTGCTTGTGCCGTCGTATATGACTTGTCATATGCGGCAGTCCGAGCTCCAACAGACGGGCTTTTCAGTCTGGGAGGGATTTTATGATCCTTCTCAGCCCATATCAGGCACTGCCTGGTATGAAGAGTGGACGCTTGTGCCTGTCCCTGTTTCCACTTAGTTAGACAGGCAAATCCTGGCAATGCTGGGGACTCTCAGGGGTTTCCATCTGCCCCTGGGAGGATAAACGTAACGGTCCCTAGCGCAATTGTCGGAGGTTGCGTGAAGGAGTCCCCGGATTGCCGGCGTTGTTAGTTTGCCGGCTGCACCTAGTGGCGGGGAGGTCCGCGGGATCGGCCACCTTACCATCAGGGTGGTTTTGGAGGGAAGGAGGAGGCTGCACTCTTGGGGGGATGGTCATCGGTGCATCTGAACCCCGTTGGGTGGCGGCGGTGGGCCGACGGAACGGTGACTTACTTGACGCAAGTCAGGAGTCGCCGTGTCGGTGGGGGATGGGTAAATGTGGGTGGGGGGTGGGCGCGAGCGCTATGTGGCGTATTCACTGTGGGTGGGGGACTATTCAGTCTCCTGTCTGTCTCTCTTGAGAGCTTACCGAACGGGTGGGTAAAGCACTAATGCCCGACCCCACAGTGAACGGCGCTCGCGGATGGGTCATGGGGACGGGGGAGAGGGTGCAAAGCTCGGTCATGATGGGGCTGATGGTCACTGCGGTGACACTTTCCATTTGTTTAAGCCCGGGGGTATTGGATCCGGGGCGAATGGATGTGATTCCGTGGAGGCTGGGTAACACCATGGTCGAAAGTCTGGCACTCCAAGGGAAAAAAAAAAAAAAAAAAAAAAAAAAAAAAAAAAATAAAAAATAAAAAAAATAAAATAAAAAAAAAAAAAAAAAAAAAAATAATAATAATAATAATAATAATAATAATAAGGGGCATCCGGCCATGGCTTGAGCGTAGGCTCTTGTCCTGGCTCGCGGTACGCGTCCCCCCGCGCCCAGGAAGGACATGCGGGCTGGAGGTTGCCTTGCGAGTGTTACCTCTGGCACGTAGCCTGTGGTTCTTGTACCACAGGGCAGCCAGGGCATTGGTTTGGGAAGCCCAAGATGCATCCCCACCTCTAAGTGCCTTGGTTAAAGGCATCCAGCACCCCGAGTGCTCGCGGAAATGTGTCCCACCGCGCCTAGGAGAGGACCTGCCCGAAAGGCTGTGTGATGGGCTATTTGCGGGTGGACCCGGGAAGCCCTCATTAGCCGCAGCTGAGTAGGAGACGCTGGATCATAACATCCCCTACAGGACCAGCGGGCGCCTTCACCTTGGCCCAATTGGGCCCGGTGCTGGCGCTTAAACACCCCAACTAAGTTGGGAGTTAAAACGTCAAATAATAATAATAATAATAATAATAAAAACTTTTTTACTAGTTCAACCAAAAGGGGAGACTATAATACACACCTGTGATTTTTCTGCAATATTTTTTAGCGCCGTGCATGCTTAAAATGAAGATTTAAAAAGATCACATGACCTGGAGGGGCTGCGTGCATTGCCGATGAGGTCTTTATCGGTTTGATCAAAGAAACAATAAACTATAATTATACGGGAACACATCTAAACAATGAGATATTAGAATGTGAAAATTTTAAACCTAAACTACGAGCTTTTTCTAGAAGTCGCGAAACCAGTAACGCCCTCTCTGATTGGCCGTGACGTCACTGAGCCAAACCCCCTCCACTTACTTAGCCTGGCTCTGCCAGGGTTAAAAGTTGCGACTTTGGAGTTGCGACTTCTGTTTAGGCGCAAAACAGAAAGCTCGTAGTTTCAGCCTTAGTGGCTTAATCAAAAGAAGGGGTAAAAATATGGTACTGTGATTTTTTTCAGATTTTTTTGAGACCGGGAACTAATTTTAAAAATTTATTGAAAGTCTATTTTATGACGTCACGGGCGGCACTGGCCTATTCTTTTTCTTAAGGAGTGCCGCTCGTGATGTCATCAAAATAGACTTTCAATAATTTTTTAAAATTTTTTCCCGGTCTCATAAAAATCTGAAAAAAATCACAGTACCATATTTTTACCCTTCTTTCGATTAAGCCACTAAAATTTTTACATTCAATTATTACGTGGCTAAGGATACAAACAATAATTTAAAAATTGTTTACTTGTATGTACCTATGTATGCATTATATTTGAGATTTTGTGCATCATGATTACTCTATACTGAGTTACAGTATACAGTACTTCCAACTTTGATTCTAATAAGTTAAGTCAACTTACTGGTAGTCAGGTAGGTATGCAAACACAAATGCTCCTCCCACAAGGCAGAGAGATACTGCAGCAAAGAACGCTGCATTCATGGCATTACGGTCTTCTGTTTCTGAATTGAAGTCAAAGCCATAGCTCACCCAGTTCTGAAAAATAAAAGAAATATATATCTAGGATTTTACATAATTTCTTCATCATGTCAACTTGGACCTCAAGAGCTAGAACTATTAGCGATACTGTATAAATTTTCTTAATTTTTTTTCATCAACTTCTAGTATTAAAGATTTTCAGTCAGGCATGCTATATATTATGGAGCTATATTTTTCCCGGCGTGTTGTAGGCCGTTGAGTCGGGATTCGGAAAAAAAAAAAAAAAAGAAAAAAAAAAAGAAGTGAACCCACTAATTAATCTCATTATTGATATCCAGGCCATTATGAACCATGATATAATATGCATATTATAATGTATAGTACATCCTGCAGTATGCATATCATCAATGTTTTTGTATAGCGCAGGGTACCCCGTTTTCCTATGCTATAGAGTTATAATATTGGCAGCCAGCTTAATTGTGAATTCTCGAGTGTGCTTTCATGATCCTCGTTAATAAGAAAGCAGCAAGTTGTGACCTGCTAGTACCACAGTTGGGGGAAGAGTTATGCCAGCTATAGCTACTCTGCCTCTCAATACAATACACTTGCTGACCAGCAAATAGACAACACCTGAGGAGACTAGATAAAATTCATACTGCAAGTAACCGGAAGTATGATCGATTCCTGCCCACAGGCCACAGGATAATCATACTGGAATTGCAGACTATATTTTATTCAAGTTAACAATAGAGGCTTTAAGTCAGCTGATTTTGCTGTGTTCCCACCCAGGTTCCCCCCATCTTATCCAAACTTATGTAATATTTAAAACAAAAAAATCAAAATTGTTTTTTTCACTTTTTTGGCATCAAAGAATTTTTTTTAGAGGAATATACAGTATGACAGATCTTAGTTTACCTCTAGACCGTTCAGTAGACTTAAGGTAAACCAAGATCTGTTATTCTGTAAGATCTTGAATCATTGGCTATGGTCCGTTACCAAGGTCCCTCTACATAAGGTTGGACGTTGGACGCTTAGGTTCACATTTTGGTCCCAGTTCGCGCAGGACCAATCAGAGAGAGCTGTTACTCTCGAGCCTATTTCGTGGCAGTCAGTGATTGGTCGTGACGTCACAGGCTCGAACAAAAGCTGCGCCAAGATGGCGGAGCGTCAAACCTTATGTAGAGTAATCTTGGTCCGTTACCTGGTTGTGATGGATGTGAATTTTTGAGGATACAGACCTACCGACAACCAAAAAAATTGGATGGCAACAAACGAAACAACCAACATTGCTTTTGAAGTTTCCCTCCAAACGTCACTTGGCTGTGAGAAGTTAGAAGAATTTTTCCGAGCCATGGCACTCGCAACCGGAAGTATGCATACATACTCCCTCTCTACACCACTTTGGGAGCGCGCGAGTTTCAATTGGCCAATTTTAAGGTTGCCAACCATCACAACCAGGTTACGGACCCATCGGCAACCATTCACAACCAGGTAACGGACCATAGCCAATATCAGAATACTCTTAAATGGGAGGGGGGGGGGGGTAGGAGATGGTTTCAATTTGAAACCATCTCCTACCCCCCCCCTCCCATTTAAGAGTATTCTGATATTGGCTATGGTCCGTTACCTGGTTGTGAATGGTTGCCGATGGGTCCGTAACCTGGTTGTGATGGTTGGCAACCTTAAAATTGGCCAATTGAAACTCGCGCGCTTTATAGTTTATGCATACCTCTACTGAATGCATACAGCATTCATTGACCAAATTTCTGAAATTTTGTTTTTGCATAAGCTGTACATAGGATGTAATAATATTTTAGCAAATTACATTTCTGGTGGAAACTTAAATAACTCAAATTTGACTGTATACATATGCATATATATATTACATGTATGCATTATATGTATAAAATACTGTGTGCATATATCACAGCTATACATGTATATGCATACGAGGATACGAGTATGTATGTACGGCCGGTAATACCGGTATGCATATATATATTATAATATAGTACAGTAAGACTCTGGAAAGGTGCACGCTTTGCAGGACTGTAATGCATAGGAGACTGGGAGACTGTAGGAGTTGTGTGCATAGTAAAAAAAAAACACTCATATTGTATGATGTGATTATATGTTGTATACATATTGTATGCAAAGCATATTTGCCGCAGATTGTTAAATCTAAATCTTGTATGAAAGTGGGTCCTCGACCGGGTTGCGGTTGCATGCCTACCTTCTTCACAACAGTGCTTTCTGATTTGCTTTCACTTCTTTCCAAAGGTTCAGAAATTGATGCAGTTTCTCTGTTCTTCTTTGATGTTGAAATTAATCTAATTCCTGGTGTTCTAGAGGAAATTAAAGTTCTTCTTAAAGCTCCCATAGCACGCACAGCTGAGATGGACGCCATTTTTACTATATATATATGCATTGAATATTGAATCATTTGAATCCGATTGAATAGTAAAATCTAAGTGCTACATTACCACTCAATATTTTATAATATTTCTCTATAACATTCCACTCAATCATGTGATAAAGTGAAAAATATCGAATCGCATTGATACGATTCGATCATAAACTGTGAATTCAAGGCGCAATTATTAAAAAGTATCTAAATCTTATCCAGAGACCCTATCTATTTTACCCACGACTCCCACGAGACCTCCGTGTCTTAATTATTATGGCCATAAATTTGACCAACTTGACCGAGCTTCACTGTTAGGCTTCTTTCACAATCACGCCGCAACGCCGCAACATATTTTGCAAAAAAATCAAGCTCCCCTTGATTTTCTTACGGCGGTATACGTTTGTTGCGGCATATGTTTTTGCAAAAAAATCGGACTATGTGAAAACCTCTATGTGAAAGGTGCCACTGAATCGCAGCAGAACGGCCTGGTTCTCGCTGGCTGCGCGGGCAATTTCAGCCAGCAAGAACCGGGCCGTGTTCAACATTTAGCAGAGCCCCACCACTCTCAGAAACAGCGAAACTCTGATCAAATCCCTGGCCATTGGATATATAATTGATATAATATATAATACACGGAGGTCTCTGATGTAGCCAGGGCATGGAGATAATTTATCCATAATGTAGGGTCTCTGAATCTTATCAGAGAGACTATATTATAGTGTCTCTGAAACCTTATAGGTATACATCAGATAAAGATGTGTATATAAAACTATAACATGCATTCACCCCTGCTTGCATGTGGCTATTATATTCCACCACGGTGGCTTGCCTGCTTGTGCCTGACACCCTCAGCCCCTCCCTCAAGGATAATATATTTCCTCCATGCCCTTCCTGCATATACATATTTGAACATAAATATGTATTTTTTTTTTGTAAATATATAGTGTTCCTTGTTCTTCGATCCTGTTGATTATTTGATAATATAATTAACTGCGTGGGAGGTGTGGCGCAGTGCGCTTGACCGGGTCTCGTCAGATCACCGAAGTCAAGCAACGCCGCGCGTGGTTAGTAGTTGGATGGGTGACCATTTTCAACAAAAACCACGTTTCCCACCCAGGGGTAAAACGTTGCGCTTTTCCACTATGTGGTTCCCCTGGCTTTGGACCATTGCACTTCCGGTTCATTGACAAAAGCTGTAGCGTCCATCCTGGCTGAGGTTTCCACGTTTCCCTCAGCCGCAGGCAAATGCCGGGATGGATTTGCAAGGCCGTGGCCGCCCTCGTTCCAGAAGAGCCCGCGAAACGCTCAAGTTAGGGTTTCAGAAGGTTCGGGGTTTCAAAGTAGTATATGTAATTAGTAAATAGAAGTACCCAATAGGGTTTGATTAAAAACTAAAAAAAAACTAATTTTAACTGCACTGAGAAAATGCAAGGAAAAAAGTGACATTTTCTAAATTTTGTATGCATAACATTATATATTATATTTTTATTAATGTCAGCTAGTCATGTGGACTCTCGGCATAATATATGAAAAGTATAACATATAATTATATATTTAATAATTTAATTATAGCTGGTATATATTATATATATACATACATAAATATATAGATTTGGAAGGAAAAAAAAAATCTATGAGATATACTCTTATCATTGAGCTCTACACAAGGCCTTGTGTAGAGCTCAATGACTCTTATTTAAATTCTTAATTTAATTAAATTAAGAAACTAATTTCACTATTACATAACTAGACAATTTAGAAGTTTATTATATGCCCAAATAATATATTTTGAAGGAATTGAATGAATAAGACAAAACTTTTTTTTTTTTTTTTTTAAAAATTGCTGCGAGATGAGAGTTTTTATTTACCATGCACATTCCAACATCATGATGGTATTACAATTATTTCAATCATTCTTAATACATGAAAAATATTATTAGTATGTATACTATTTATAAGAGGGCAACAGAGTATTTATATTTAAATACATATTTTGTTATTGTAAGTTAAGCTGTGAAGAAGTAGATAATTGCTATAATTAAATGTTACATTACAGCTATAACTATAATTTTGATGAGAGTTTTAAAGAAACAAGGCTCATCACTAATCAGTAATGTAGTTTTTGCTTATAAGATAAATCTATGGCTATAAACATTACACCATCACAAGAACGAAAACATGTAAATTGTTGGAATGATTACACAAATGAACAATAACATATCTCTAACGACAAAATTATTTAATTACAAGGTACATTTTGTTACACTTTGGGAAAGCAAGAGGCTGGCATTGATGATGTAGCAAATTGTGAGTACATTGAAATCTAGTTCTAAGAATGTAATTATAATAATCTACAGTACAGGTCTAGAATTATTGATTAATGGACATTTATTATAATAATAGAGATTTGGGAGGGAAAAAATAGTGTGGTCACCGTTATTGTTACTGAAATAATATTGCAAAATTTTTAGTCAAGTTCTTTTCAAAGAAAAAAAAAATAAAAATGTATTGTATTGATCAAGTTAAAAATGGCACATTTAAATAGAATTCGAAGACATTCAAGATAAACTTAAACTACATCAAGTTAATTTTTGCAACAATCATTTTTAAAAGTTAAACTGAAATAAATATTGTAATGGCATTACAAAATTATTTATATGGTGAACACATAATTCTCAAGCAGTGATAAATCCACAGCCCAAACAGTAAATATTATCCCATGTCCATGAAAATGTCTTCTTCTATTTAAGCTGTTTGAATGTTAAGTTATTGCTAGATGCCCCAATCATCTGAATTTACATTTTAAATTTTATTAGACAAATAAAACTTATAAATAATAATAATAAAAAAAAAGATAAGCAGCCTTTAGCAATAAGGAAATAATGTCACAAAAGATGGCACCAATAATGGGTGAAGTAAAAAAAAAAAAAAAAAAAAAAAAATGAATGAATGAATGAATATAAAAATAGTTAAAATAATTACAGCATAGTGAGGTAAAAGAGCTGTCATCACACATTGAAATTAAATTCTTAAATTACTATATACAAGATCTCAGAAGTAGCTTCTGGGTTACCGGGATCAACTCATTGAACTGTAGGTTGTAATATTTCACTACTGGCAATTAATTACAATAGATCTAAATCTCTTTCCGTTTTTTTTAAACCAAATAACTTGGATTCAGTAACTTTATGAATGACAAAAATATAAAAGTTTTTATGACATTTAAGATATTCAATTAATATTTTAAATGCATGTTATTAATTCCATGAATAAAATTGTAAAATAGCACGCTGGCAGTCGAAATGAAATTATTAGGTACAATAGCATTAAAAAGCATTTAATATTGTAGCATAACTTATGAAAAAAAATATATATATAGTAATAATAAACACATACAGTACACACAGGTACTTCACTTTCAAAACAAAATTTCAATTAACACAAACTTAGTACCTAAAATTAAAAACTATATTGCTGTTGTTATTGATCCAGATTATTGAACATTTCAAGTCTGCACACATACATTGAGCCATTAGTTAATGAGGAGCATAGAGTTGAAGGAACGGGGTCACATAAAAAATACATACAATGTTTAAAATAAAGTGTGATGAAAATCTCAGCAAGAAATGCTTTTCAGTACCTTAAAGCCACAAACTGCTTACTCTAATAGTATTAGCATGTTAGCTATACATTTTTTTTTTTAAAAATCTAGTTTCTTGGGAATTTAGTGAAGCCTTTACCATTGGTGACTGCAGTATGCTAGTATTTTTTTTTCTTCTATTAATTAGAAAAAAATGAATTAATAATTGATGGATTTTTGTGTGTATCTTGTACTGATGCACCTTGCTTAGATTTGGCTATATTGAAATTACACTAACCTGGCCTTGTAAAATAATAAAGAAAACAAAGTAAATAATACAAACACAGTATTTTATACTGATACAGAACAATCTACAAACCTCTCATGCACAAATAATATGCACTACTATTTACAATTACTTTAAGACAACTTCAAATCAAAGAATCATTCTCTCCGGACATTAGTGACTTGAAAAGAGAAAAAGAGAAAGAGAGAGAACACCTCTCAGCCTTGCAATCAATCAATCAATCAATCAATTAACTAACATTTAATTTTGACTGCTTTCATGCAGTTTTTGTGAAAAATAGTCCTTTTTGTGACTAGCATAAAAATAGATATTTTTCTTTGCAATTTTTAGAAACAATAATATTTCAGATAAAAACAATGAAAATGTTCATAGAAAATGTTACACTCCAAAATCAATCACTGGGGGAGGGTTAGGATAATCTATGCAGCAAACTGACTGCACCAAGGGCAATAACTTTGTACTGTGTCAAGAACTTTGAGGTTGGGTCACAATAGCTGACACGTTGTTGGAGGTCACGCTTTAGTAGGTATATGTCATCAAAACCATCAATACAGGACATAAATTAAAACAAACAAGCTGCTCAGTCATTACAGTACATCTCACAGAGAGAGAAAGATAATAAAAAAAAAAGTAGTGTACAGTTTTCATAGTCAATATCACAGAAAGTTTTAATTTTTAGCTCATTTTTCATTAAATCAAATTATTTCAAGTTAGTTATCTAAATGGAATATATTCTTTACTTTGCGAACACACTTTATCTCTGGACATGATTGTTAAGCTTTGTTTGTTGGCTTGTGGCGACGACTGTCTCTTTTTGCCCTTGTTTGGACTTCACAGCAGCAGCTGCATTTCAGCCGGTCTCAGGAGGAGAGTAGAGCTGCTGGCTTTTTTCGCTGTCTGCGGTTGGGTTCCAGGAGGTAAGAAACATCCAGGGGCAGCTTACATTGCTGCTTGGCTAGTAAGTTCAGCAAGACACAATTCAACCGTTTCTTCTGCTTTGCACGCTGCAAAAAAATACAAAGATTAGAAAATGCAGAGCATTACATTGTTATTTGCAAATCAACAATGCAGTTTCACTAACAAATTTAACTTAAAACATTTAGAATATTGTAGTCCTATCTTTCCTCTTACAGCAAATACTTTTCAAGATACACTTTATAGTCTTGGGCACTGACAGATGGAAACTTGTATACTTGGGTGTTATGAAAATAAATTGTTTTGCAAAATAACATTTTTCGTTTTTTTTTAAATTCTACAGTGCTATGTATTAAAATTTTAAATTAATAGGTTCAGTTTATTTTTAATTTTACCCATTTTGTTTTTTAAATTTTAGATATAGACGATTTGGTTGTTAAGTATAGGATTAGCTTGGCTAGATTGCTCACCTTGACTCCTGGGGGCACTTGAGGTGGAGGTACCACAGGTTTGGCAGGCTGGCGCTGCTGTGAGTGTGTCCTGGAAGCATCAGACTTGCTGGAACAGGCATCGTCGTCCCCGTGAGGCCGAGACTTGCTGCGTGGTGTGGCAGAGCCGTGGGGCTAAGAATAAAGCAGCTCAGTCAGAAAACACTTACAGGAAATATGACATCATTTCGATATACAACAATGTACAATCACTTCCAAGTCTTTTTCTGAAAAACTGAAGTTGCCTCCAACTTGGAATAGCCAGCCTATTAACTTTTTTCATTTTTTTTTTTTTTCCCCCACCCTGCACTTTGCGCAAGGCACAGCTGGCTTGGTTTTACCTGCTAGCAAAGCGAGTGTACAT
The DNA here is from genome assembly GCA_949825025.1 of Siphlonurus alternatus. Classification (NCBI taxonomy): domain Eukaryota; kingdom Metazoa; phylum Arthropoda; class Insecta; order Ephemeroptera; family Siphlonuridae; genus Siphlonurus; species Siphlonurus alternatus. The sequence goes on from OX463778.1 coordinate 36,137,883, forward strand.
TAGTCATCAATTTAGGAGTAACCTCTATATCACCTCTTATGGTGGCAAGTTGAAAAAAATTAATTCCAATGTGGTATGCAAGCAGCGGGCGCGCAGTGGTTAAAAATACATATGGTACATGTTTTATCTGCAAGGTGACATTAGAGGGCATTAATTCCAAAATTCTGTTTTTACTGCGTTACATATAAGTTGTGCTACCGTTTAAGTATCCAAAGTCAACTTTATAACATACATAGATTTCAGCTAAATAGACAATGTTGCAGATTTTGGCTAACTACCTCAATGGTGTTTCTCCACTTGAGATCGGATTGGATACTTAACAAAAAAAATTTGGCCAAAATCAATAAAGTTGATTTCCAATATTTACACGCTACCATGATTATATATACATCTTTGAAATGTCAAATGGCAAAATGATATTATAATGGTCCCACAGAGAATTTTCTTACTAGCAAAAGATCTTGAAGAACTCCCCCACCACCTCAAAATAAATAAATAAATTATGGATGGTAAAATTATATTGGAGACAGAATATAGAAAGACAGGTATTTTTAATTAATAAACATTTAAAGAAAAGTACGATTTACGAGGAGACGACTTCAGGGAATTATAAATTCTAATTCTAATGTTCTTATTTTAATTCTAAATTATGTTTTTTGTAATATATGTATTCTGTATTGCCCATGAAAGAGATGATAAAATAAAATGCTTCCTTGATTAGAAGACACCTTCCAACCATATATTGCAATAAATAATATATATTTTTTTTAAGTTACTTTTGTAAAAACAAGTGCCTATATTTAATATATTTGCTTACAGTGTAGGTCCGCTGAGGCTTTAGCCTAGTGTGGAAGACCTCAAAGGCGAATGGTTTGGTACACAGCTGTGCAACGCTCTGCTTGGCTGTGCGTGGTGCCAGCCTGGTGAACAAATGGGCCGTTTTGTCCACTCGGAACTCGCACACATAAACATGCTCCTCTTTGGCTCCTAGTGGGCGGCCTTTGCAGAACGTAGGCAGGTCAAGAACCCAGCACTGACCGAGCACCAGGTCAAATGGAACTACTTCGTACAATGGCACTCTCATCACCTCGTTAGGGAAGAAACGACGAGTAGGCTCATGGTAGGTTTCGTGTGGACGTAAATAATGGTGGCCAAATGCAAATCTGTCACCCCTTAAAAGAAAAAAAGAAATTATCTATTAATAATGAGTTGAGATGATAGAAAATAAATACAAGTAAATAATTGTTCTGTCTTCTAAAAAAATAATTTTTTTATCTGTTGTTATCAGCAGAGTACCTGAATATGAAGCAGTAATTGCACTATAGTACATCAGTAAATAGCATTCATAGAATTTAAGCCTACTTACTTTTCATCTATCGACAGTCTCTCAATCCGAAAAATGTCACAGTCCTCTGGTTTTGCATTGCGAAGTGTTTTGTAAGTATGCTTCTGCGGAGGTAATGAAGGATCTTTGATGTCATCACGAACAATATCCCGTAGAACATAAACTGTATCTCCTTTAAATGAAAAAATTAATTATTAGTCTGGGAGGTCAAGGTGAAACTTGTGAAAGAACATACCTTGCCGTAGTTGTAAGTCCTCTCTCATTAGTGAAATGTAGTACGTTTGGCCTGGCGTAGCATAATCTGGTTGTGGGTTCATCAGAATGTCCCTGTTGACTTGCCGAGGTACACAATGCTCACACAGGTAATGGTCTACGCTGCTGTCTGCACGAACACAGTCCGAGTGTTGCCAGACGAGGCAACCTTCACATTGAATCATCAGCCCCTCGTCCATGTACAGACCACAGATGCAACGAATAATGTCCTCTTCCTCTTCTCCCTCAATACCCATCAACCCAGGTTTGCCAACTGAACAAAAAGAAAAATGTTCATGTCATTAATTAATAAAAAAGAAATTGAACAACAATTTTTATTGTAGACCAGAAAATAACATTTAAAATGGAAGGATATGTTTTTACTAAACTAGACTCATTGAACAACCCGCAATATTTTTATAACAAATTTGGTTAATATAGAGGACCTAGAGTACAGTATTGTTATTACTTATTGAATTTATTTTTTCTAACCTTCCAACATCCTTAAAATCAGGCTGCAAAATGTTCTGATGTCATAGTCGTGCAAAAAAACATGCATGCGTAAGAAAGCCATTATAGGACCATGACGTGACAACGTTTAGCAGCACGATTTGCAGGAGGTTCTCTATTCAAATATACAATAAAAAAATTCCATGCAGGATGTCCATTTGATAACAGATTTTTTTTTAATACAATTAGAAATGAAATCTACACTGTTAGAAGGAAAAAAAAAAAACTAAATTAAACTAAACTAAACTCTAAACTAAACTAACATAATTATGTATAGTAAAATTAGCATTTATTTACCGGTGCTTGAATTGTTGATATCATTAAGGAAAGATGCAGGAGGGCTTTCACCAAGAATATCTTCCAGTTGAATTTGAAAACTCAGCTTGGCATCAGAGTAGATCTTTCTCAATTTTGCAGCAGCAATGCCAAGCTCTGAAGTACGACCGAAGAATCTCACATTGTTGTTGAACAGCCTACAGAAATCTTGGTCAAAAGCTTCAACTGTTTTGTACAGGCCACTTGTTATATTCTTCTCTAGCATGGTAAGGTCTATTGGATCTTGAATTCGTTCATAATACAATGGTAATTTCCGCTTGGCAGGAAGAGTAACAAAGGGAGTACCAAGCAGCTCATCCTTATCATCCTTCGCAGTACACACAGCTTGATATAAGTCCTTGAAGACATATGCCAGACGAGCCACCCTTGTTAGCTCAGGGTTGTCTTCTGCTTGTGCAAGACGTCTAGTACGCATGGAACGAGGAGTGGATAACGCATTCAACTGGGCCAGAAACACATCTGAGGGTTTGCTTATCAATACTGGAGGTCGGCCATACCCTGCAGAGTTTGCAGTTTGGGATTCTTGCTGTCCTGTTGCATGATGTTTTAGTTTATCTCGAACTCTTTTTACTTTTTCCAAATTTCTCAGCAAGAAACAATGATGCATCTGAGCAAAGCAACGTTGTTGATGTGACATTGGCCTCATGGGTGCAAATATTTGATGTCTTAATGTTGAGTTTCCGTCACCCAATTTATTTGATTTTTTCTGTTTGAATTTACTCTTCCGTGAATTCTTGTTCAATCTTCCTCCCTGTTTCTTGTCTCCACTTTTATCATCATTACATGGCATCGGCACTCGTTGGGACTTGCCGCCAATCACTCCTCTGCAGTGAGAGCTACCACACTTGCACGGTTGTCCTTCTGCAGGGTTGAAGAGCGAGAAGTTGTAGTCATATCCTAACTCTTCACCAGGCTCAATGTCGCGCATTGCAAACAATGCCATCCTAAACAAGCCATTTACACTCCACTTTTGCATCTCACAATTAGGTTCACAAGAGTGGTTTACAAACCGCCCGTCTCCTCCCATACGATGCCCATCAATCACCAATCCTCCGTCAAGGTTGAGACAGTAATGGTGTGTATCATGGCTGTAGCGAGATGCCATTCTATTCTTGAACTCCTTTTCACTTACGACTTCTCCGACATACTCTAATATGAATTCACCAGTTTTGATTCCTTTCTTTGTTCTCACACCCCAACCTTTATCTTTAGTCATAAATTTTTCAATACCTGGGGCCCAATCATGTTTTTGTATTTTTTGATTAGAACATCTCTCCTTGCAAGGACATAACTGAGTAGAACATTCAGAATACACCAATCTATTAATACAATCTTCTCCACATCCTTTCTGTACTGGTTTTTGGGGTAGTGAACAGTTACAGGCCTGAGCCTCATACATATATGGCGGCTTAACATCATAGTAAACATTGGTTCTGATTTTCTTGTAGTTCCAAGAAGGTACAGCGTCCCGGCCTGGCAATTGATTGTGAGTGTGGAGCCACCAAAGGTCATGTGGCAGCTGGAAATCTACTCTTCGCTGACGTAAGTACTTGCCACAGTGGTAAGGGGGAGGTAGAAGCCCATGAGCATGGTCCTCTGGTTTGTAGACGGTGCTTCGAGACTTGACTACTTCGCCAGATGTAGATGTCTTCTTTGAGTCATCTTCCTTGTAATAATCAGAAAAAAGACCTGCCACTAGGAACTTCTTCCGCCAACGAGGGGGCTGTTTCTTCTTGCCTGACTTGCTTGACTCGTCTCCAGATGGTACATCAGCACAGTACAGAGACTCACTGAGAATTGGTGTTAGTGGTAGTTCTTCAGTTGTGCTTGATGCATCATCATCTTTGCATGCTCTAAGTCGTTTGCTGACACCTTGAACAATAGGTAAAGATTCTGAGTCATTAACTGTTACAGTGGCTTCATGTTTCCTCTTACTAGACCCTCCCTTGGACTTGACAGTTTCAGTAGAATTATCCTTGCTAGATGATTCACTTGATTTTGACTTGCTAGCATTTTCTAAATTATTATTCTTGTGACTTGTATTTTGAGAACTTGCAGATGGTGTTTTAGGTTTCTTTTTCCGTTTAACAGGGAATCCAGTTCTGTTAATGGTCTTTCTGCGCTTGACCTTTTTCTTGACAGCAGCTACTGCTTTTTTAAGCATTACATCATTTTCACTTAGTTTCGTAACATGTACTCTTACATCTCTTATGCTTTTTCTCTTGTTCTTTTTTGCATTCCGTTCTTCCTGTGTTGTCTCTACTTTTGTTATTTCAGTTTCAACTTCCATTTTTATTATTGGGGCAATTTCCTCACAGGGATTTTCTGTTGTGCTTTGAGTTGTTGCCGGAGCTGAGTTAGTAATTTGGTTACATGCTCGAACTGCTGCTGTACGTTTCTGTTGAAGAGGTGGTGATATCTGAGAAGTAGGTTTAGAAGAAGGAGGAATTGCAACAGACAAAGGTTTCTCTTGCTCTGCTGGTGACTTGGATTCCTCTGCCTTGTGTCGCTTCTTAGGAGTAGCAACGGCTACTGCCTTAATTTCTTCCGGCTTTTCTTGTGACAAAAAGGCAGACTTTCCTGCAGAATACCGTGAGATGCAAGCCTCTATGGCTTCGTCAATGGAGTTACGGGAGTTTCTGGAGCTGGTCTGAGCCTTCTCTGGGCGAGCAGGGGTTTGTGGCGTCACTGCTGCACTTGGTGGAGATGCCTTCACAGATGCAACAGGGGCAGCCACAAGAGCAGGGGAGGCTTGCACTTGAGTCACCACTGGCTCCATAGAAGTTGACTGCTGTTGACTAGTCAGATGATAGTGACGCTTCTTAAGTGGGAGACGTTGCTCATTGGGTTCTGCTCTCTGAAAACAGAAATAAGAAGAATAAATAATTAAGTTTGAGGCCACTTGAGGATTTTTTTTTTTTTTTCCAACATCAATTTTGAAATAATACTACCACTTTTGCAGTTTTAGATTACATGGGATAGTCGTGCCATAAACAAATTAAAAATTCTTTGACACTTTTTGTTTACCTTTGGGGGTTCAACAGCACTTTTTTTGTTCTTTCGCTTGTTTTTCTCCTTAGTAGCCTGGTGCGGAGACTTGGGGGGAGCGACAGTCGCTGCCTCGCTTTCCGACTCTCTATCACTGCCTCGAGACCTCTCGCTGCCCTTACGTCTTTTTAACAAACGACGAACACGGAAGATAGAAGGCAGCCGTGATTCTCCTGGAGCTGGCAGTGTTAGCGTTCTAAAAACACAAAATTCAACACAATAATATTAATATTTTTAAAATAACCAAGCACATGGCAAAATAAAACTGTATACAATTTGTAAAGATTGAAAGCAAAGTCTCCATTTTTTTTTTTTTTTTTTAATATTATCTACAGTACTGTAAATGTTCAATTTGCATTAGTTTTAAAATTTTAATAAAAACCATATGAAACTTAATACTTTGATACATAACATCCGTTACATCTGTTATCACATCAGAAGCAAAAATGTTGTAAATCACTAAGGTTATGTTGCACGTGTCCTCACCTAGATATTGAGCATTTTTGCAGGGCTGCAAGAAGGTCCTCGAGAAGGTTTAGGAAGGCTGGGTCCTCCTCTGGAGACTTGACGCATTCTCCAGTCTTTTTCTTCTTCTTCTTGTGTTTATTTGGAGGCGGTGGTCTCAATGACTTGGCAGATTTTCTGGACCCATGAGCAGCTTGTTCTCGAAGTTTGTGATGAGCAAAAGATTTATGACCACTTCGAGATTTCTGTTGTCCCTTAAAAGTGCTTTGATGGTAAGATTGCACGTTGTGAGACTTGTTATAAACAGAGTGCTTCCGATTACCCAAAGCTTGAGACTTTGAAGAATACTTGTGATTGATGTGGGATACAGCTGCAGTTAATGCAGAATCATTTGTGAGATGAAAAGGAACTGTCAGTGCTTTAATGTTGTTTGAACGCCACCTTTTCTTTCCAGTTGATAAACTTTTCCTTGACTTCCTTTTATCAATACCAAATTTAGTTTTACCTCTTTTACCCAGTTTTGTCTTGCTACTCTTGCTTCTTGTTTTCAGACCATGTGCTTTTTTTGCTCTTCTTGAAAGAAAAGATTCCAAGTTCTTAGAAGTAGACATTAAATTATCTTCAAGCAATTCATTCTTTACATTCCCGTCCTTACCCGAGTAGTTAATCTTCTTATAAGTGCTGTTTTGTTGAGGTGATACTTGGGCATTAGACTCCATGATTACTTTCTTTGGTCTGCCAGGTCCTCTCTTAATTGGCTGTGATGTGTTGAGCTGAGTACCTGAGAGTGAAGGGGAGGATGAGGGGACATAACCTGGCAGCTCTGTTTCGAGCATTCCTCTTTCTGGTCTCTGATCAGAAGGACTACCCTGTGATGCCAAGGTTTTCTTACTAACAGAGCCTTTAGGTCTTCCTGGTCTTCTCTTCACCAGTTGTTGTGACTTGGCGGGCCGACCTGGTCGTCTTTTGGGTTCTGCATGTAGAGGGGTTGGGGAAGAGGACTTGGGGGAAGAAGAATGATGCAAAGGAGCTGGAGATGTTGATAATGGCAAAGTATTGTGGAGGGGAGAGGTGTGAATCGGAGGGTTGGAGGCTGGAGAACAAGATTGATGTACAGGAGAGCCTGCCACCGATTGAATACCACTGTCCGGAGACACATTTGACACATTGCAGCAATCCAAACGCATAAAAGCATCAAGTTCTTGAAGTGGACAATTCTTGTTCCCTCCTGCTGCTTCTTCAGGTTCAGTAATCACTGGATTCTTTGGAGGTCGTCCTCTTGGTCTTCGATGTTTGTTATTATGGACAATAGGTTTCAGCTCCTTTGTTTCATGTTTTAAGTTATCAACAGCAAGAGATGAAGCCACTACGTCCACTGTGCTGAGAGCTGTGCTTTTATGAGTGTCTCCCTGGGACAACATTGCCGTTTTCTGCTCAAATTGCTGCAGGAGCCGTGATGAGTAGATTCTTGTATTGACTCGAGGCGACTTGGAATCCACATCACTGGCTTCATCTTCACCATCCTCACTTGAGAAACTCTCCACTCTAGCTCTGCTTCCAGATGAACCAGGTTCAGCACCATCTGTGCATGCTAGACAAATAAAATACATAGGTTATTAAAAATAATGCATCATCTATATGTGCATTGTAGCTTGTGATTCTCGAATTTGACAAAAACATAAAATTTGATTGAAATTTGTTAAATAAATTCTTTAACTAAAATTTTTGCACATAGAATAATAACAAAAAAAAAAAATGTCAGTTACCTTAAGGTAGAGATAATACGGATCAGCTGGTCCAATGCTAAAAAAATCCCATTCATAAAAATTATGAAAAAAATTGAAAATGTTCTCCTCTACATCCCCTATCAGTGGGTAAAATATCAGGTATACAAAAACGAGCTAGTTTTCAAGTTATTAATTTTTAAAGTTGACTAATTTAACATGGAGAAATAGAACTTCCATGTTAAATTGGTCAACTTTAAAAATTAATAACTCGAAAACTAGCTCGTTTTTGTATACCTGATATTTTACCTACTGATAGGGGATGTAGAGGAGAACACTTTAAATTTTTTTCATAATTTTTATGAATGGGATTTTTTTAGCATTGAGCCAGCTGATCCGTATTATCTCTACCTTAAGGGGAAGGTAACACAGATCAGCTGATGGATGTAGTCTCATTAGGTTAACATGTTACCGTAACCTTAACAGACACACAAACATTCTAAAGTTTTTTTGAAAAACAGATTTGTAAAATTTCAAGAATATTATTGAAGACAATTTTTTTTGTTTTAAATTAATTTTTTAGTTTGACTCTCCATGGGAAAGCCCTAAATGCTAAAAATTTAAGAAATTAACAATAATAATAATAATAATAATAATAATAATAAAAAAAAATACTGGAATAATTGTTTTAAATTTTTTTCTGTAGCTTTAAGGTACTATAATCTGTCTCTAAAAAAAACTCAGAATTTTTGTGTCTGCTAAGGTTTACATGCTAATCAATGGGACTACATTGATCAACTGATTGTGTTACTTTCTCATTAAAATTAATTTTGTTTTATTTGCTTAATATTAATTAACATACTATTATAACAGGAACTAAATTGAACTTTAGAAAGAGTTCCATTTATTTTTCCTGTTTATGTTACTAATGGCAATACAGAAATAGCATACAGTCTTTCAAACGTTAGAATACCCCTGTCAATCATCTTCGGCGTAGTGATTTGTACTCATCCGACCCATGTTGCCAACAAAATACAAAAAAATAGTTCTTTCACTAGAAAAATAAAGTAGCTGAAAATAAATCAAAGACACTCGATACCTGTTGCATAATAATTGCTAAATTATTGAAACTTCTTTGCAATATTATCTGTCTCGACTTATGTGAAAATCATCGTAAAATATGAACATATATTTCTGTCCACTAGCTCCATTGAAAATTTTTTTGTGTTGGCTGTCATTTTTTACAGCTGTTGCAGTTGATTGACAGGTCATCCATGAACTATTTTCCATGGGTATTCTAACGTTTGAAAGACTGTAGCTCCCTTAATTAACTAACATTTTCATCTACAGCAACAATTTGATTAAAATAAGGATAAGCAAATATAAAATTATGTTATTGTTGACATCATCTAAAACAGTAAATACACTTACATGTTGTGTCCTCGTCAAGGTGTATGCGTTGGATGGCTGCGCTGACCACTTGCTCTGGCAGCAGCTCCATGTCTTCGCTGCTGGACTCTGTGCCGGCTTGGGTCTGTGACGTACTTGCAGCGTTTGCAGCTGCTACTTGTGCTGCCGCTGCCGCTGCTGCTGCCGCTACAATGTCTGGCTTGCTACTCAATGAACTAACATCCTCAAAACCATCGAACGGAGGCCCCGCCACATCCTCATTAGGACCTTCAGGGGTTGACACGTCTGGAAGAATGGCAGCTAAGTCCTCCTGGTTTATTTCCTAGCAATAAAAATCAGGTATAAGTAACAAAGGGGAAAAAAGTCATAGATGATTTTAAAGAATGGAGGGTCAAAACTTTATATCACACATTTTTTATACAGTATATAAGTATATAGGTACATTACTTACACTAAATTGAAATTCAAGGAATTTAATTTTCACATAGAGTGAAACACTATCAAGTAATACAAAGACATAGAGATTTCTCACCTGCAGAGGGTCTCCTGAGAGCTCTTGTGCCAGCTGAGAGATGGCTGCCTCACCCCCCGGCTGCCCAGTGCTACGCTCTGCTCCTTTAGAGGCTGATGAGGGACCTGAGGCATGGCTCAGCACCTCCGACTGACTGCGCTTGCTTGTGGGCCCAGCACGTTGACCCTGAGACCCAGATGCTACACCCTGCAACATGACACAGCCATAAGGTAATGCCTTTTGTTTCATATCAGGAAAAGTACATTTACTTCATTTGTTAAAACATAAAACCTTATAATGAACAACATCTAAAAAATAAATAAATAAATAAATACAGTATATGGATTAGGATTACAGATCTTATTCCTTCACGGTGACGTTAGTTGACAGTAGCATGGAAAGATAATTTCCTCAAATTGGTTAAAATTTTGTATCAAGTAATTAATTAACGTACTGTATTTACATTTAAGTAGCATAATTATTATAATATTAAACCATATCAGATTCAGTAATAAAAATAAAACAATAAAGATAGTAGTATTAATAATAAAAAGTAAATGTTCAAAATTTTTGGGATCTATACTAATTACTCTAATAAGTTATGTGACAATTAATTAATTATCATTATATTCTTGACCCATTGCACAATTTATAAGGGCATAACTTTGACATCCATAAATATTTTAGTCAGGGTTTTGAAAACAAAAATAGCAATGTTAGTAAACACTTTATCTTCGTTTTTTAAATTTATAAATCATATAATAATCTTGAATTATATTGTTTATTATATTTTTTATTGTTACTATATTATATTATAGTATTCCTATTTTATCGCATGTAAATTTTATTTAACGTATCTTTCAGTTAGGGTGTATAATGTTTAATTGGCGAGAGCAAGTTGTGATGTGGAAGACAGCGTTGACGACGCGACGGTGACGACGAGGTGGGAGAATGTTAGTTTTTTTTTTTTTTTTTTCTGCGAGTAATCATGCTGCGCCACGCTTGGCTTGAGCCGAGAGACGAAGCGGCGGCGGCGGCGGCGCGATGAGAAGGGGGGAATCGGGGAAGGTGAAATTCAAGGTGAGCAGGCAAGCAAGCGAGCGAGCAAGCAAGCAGGCATGGTGGGCGAGTGACACGGCCAGGAACACAGCAGCCACCGTGAGCCAGCGACCACAGCAGTCAGGCAAAACCGTGTTGTTTCGCTGATTGAGACACTCCTATTTAAAGCCTTGTTCACAATACTAGTATACCACTAATCGCATCCAAGACATTTGATCATACGGGTAATCGGATAAGTAGATTATAACATAAAGCATTCGGGAGAAAAAAAAATTCATTTACCAGAAATAATTATTATTCTATTCTCGTTGTATAAAACAACAATAATATAATTATAGTAAAAATAAACAGTATAAGAAATTTCAACTCGTAAACTCAACAATTATCTAGAGAAAGAGGATAGATTGAATATTTATTTTACGCAAATAAATAATAATAAAAAAAAACATGCATCAATTACTACGGTCGATTACTCAAGAGTTCACGGCTGATCGGGTGTTTCCAGCTCGCCACCCCGCGCGTATTAAGCACGTCACGCAAAGTAGCCTTCGACAACGCCAATTATTGTCAGATCGTCCGACGGACGTATTAACAACGCCTGCATCACCGCGACAGTTGGATCTCTTGAGCCTGCACGTCCACGACGCGTTTACGACTCGGTAAACGGCTTTGAAAAGGAGGTGACAAAAAGAACAACGCGTTTTAAAACTTTCTTGCTGCTAATTATAATAATGCTGCTGAGCTCGTTGAAGCACACGCGTTGTTGGTTGATGCAGGTGAACAGAAACACAGACGCACCGAGTATAACAAATATTGTTAAGAAAACATTATTGAAGTTAAATTATGTCACAAATCACATAAATCACAAATCACACAAATTTGTGATTTGTGATTATGTCACAAATCACACAGTAGAAACTCCCACAAAAATATTAATTATGAATTTATAATTACTTAAAAACTATAGGAATTCATTGAGTTTTAAGTTAGCAAACACACGAATATAAATATATAAAATTCAATATTGTTGGCCGTTTCTTAACTTTTATAATTGTATTATTTTCAAATAAAAAAGTTGTAATAAGATTCAAAATAAATACTGGGAGCTAAAAACAAAACCGCGCGATGATTAATTGCCGTCAACTTGCTCGTAAATTACCGAGCTAATAGCCTAACTATTACAGACATTCCATACAAGCACTTTTGCTCACCATGGCTTGGATAGAACCGCCCCGCCCCCTCGGTCATCGATGTCTACAAGAGGTTGGATCTTCAACGATCACCCACAACTTGCGAGTGCGTCTAGCGTTGTTGTTCCCACGGCTTGACCCTACAACTACGTTAGTACCTTCCCTCCTTGCGGCTACGAAGGCGGAAACAGGTGCCCGGCGGCGCGTCACCCCACTCAACTTCCGCTTCACTTATATCCAACTTAAAACACGTAACAAATGCATTATAGCGTGATGGCGCGAAAAATTTCAACGCGATGCATAATTAAACTAAACAAGAGGGGGCGGGGCTTTAAATGCCAATCAAGAAAATGTATTATGTTCATTTAAGGTGGGAAATTTCTTGGGACGAGAGCGTCGTAGTTTTAATTCCATTATACAATGCGATATTGTGAGAAATTTTAACGCCTGAAAGAACACTTGAAGGTTTCATTGCCTAAGTTCAAGGTGTTACAATTCTAAATCTCTAAAAACCAATTTTTATATGAAATGTTTATTAAGCTGAAATAAAATTATTTACTGTTAATTTCAAGGTAATTTGATTAAAATAATGTTCGTATTTCGCAAATACACGCAAGGTTGTCTCCGCGAGGTGAGTAATAACCAGCCGCGAGTCTAGTGGCATGCTCCGCTCTGTCTCGCTGCTGCCGGTAGCAGCACGTAGAAAAGTGAGAGTGGATAGAAGCGGGTCAAGAGCGGCGCACGAGCCGTCTGCTGCTACCTGCATCAGGGTCGCAAGACCGGCCGGCCGGCGGCTCAACATACTGATAGACTAATCCTGCTGAGAATGCTCGGTGCATTGTCATTTTATGACACATGCACAACCATTTTTAAGCTGTAACAATAAGAACCTTCTCTATTACGTTTATAACACTTCCTGTTGTTTACGTTGTTTACAACCCTACAAAGGCCCAAGCAAGACCTTCTCTAGAGGGTCTTGGCCCAAGGGTAGTTCTTCTTTCTAGAAACGTTCGAATGCTTTTGTCTTAGCTGTCAGCCGTACTTACTATTATACAGTATAGACTATAGAGTCTAGATATCACGGGAATATTCACGGCCAGCTAGATACCGTACCTCTAGCTGGCCGTGGAATATTCCGGAAAGTCAATTAGAAAATGAGGGTGCAGTACAGACAGAGAGATCCGATCAATAAGACAGCTTCTTTACGAGTGTTGTCACTGAATAGTACAAAGTTCACGCTCTCGCCCTAGTAAATGTACTATTTATATAAATGTGATTATATAACAAAAAAAAATGTTGTAAGTTTTAATCTTATAGAAACAACATCTTGAGAGAATACTATCATCACACTAGATAAATATACCTGCTGGTAGACCCTGAGAAGGTGGCTGACTAGTTCCCAGTCCCATGCGGCGGGGTCAGTATTGGCAGCAGCCTCGCCCCCCATATTATCAGGCTGGGGGGCGAAGAGCAGCAACTCTGGGGACACTGGGCCTGGGACAGCACGACGACCGGGACCTCCAGTGCTCCCCGACCGTTGCAATTCACCGATCATATCAGTCACAATCTTCGTAAGATATCCCGTACTACACTCGCGGTCTACCGGGACCGAGATGCATCCATCCACGGTCGCGCGCGCTCACTACTGGACAGACGCGCGCTCGGTTTGAGAGGCTGCAAGTTGTTCGAAGGTCAGACAACCACGTGGAGGGAGCCAGCAACGAACGACTCCCCGCTCGCCGGACACCAACAGCTTTTCTTTCTCCGCTTGTTGCTTGTTGAATCGTTAGCTATTGGGTCCACCAGCCAGTCATAAACACAACGCTAATTACGGCTATATAACAGCGAACACTGCCTTGCCAAACTTGAAAATAATATTACTTGCCTGCAGGCAGACTGACAGGCAGGTCATTCGCAGGTATTTAAAATAATGAGTATAATATCAGTTTTTTTTGTTTACGGGTTTTGGGGGGGGGGGGGGGGTTCTGAGGATATTGGTAAATAATGCGACACAAATGTTTAGAGTAATTTATAAAAAAATAAATAAATGTATAAAAAATAAGCACGAAAAAGAATTAGTCAAGGATTTGAAAGTAATTAGGTAGATAAATTTACAAACGTACCGGTTATGTTAATAAGTACAGCAGTATACATTTATACAAAGTTAACAACGTAACTTTTTAAAAAATTCATCTGCATACGAGACTAAAGAATTTACGCGGCATTATTTTACTAAAAAAAAAAAAAAAAAAAAAAAAACACGATTATAATAATTAACATTTAGCAGTGTGATATTTTTAGCAAGGAACGATTAGATATATTATAAGAAGACGTTATAAAAATACAATATAATGTTACATTACTTTTAGTTTTACACAAATTGCAAATAATATACAAATAATAATTATTTAATTTAATTATAATAGTTATATTACAAATAGACTCAAATAAAAAGTTTTTTAATATATTTTTATTATAGGCATTTCAAAGAATATACAAATTATTATGTATCATGTATTCAACAATTATTCCTACCTACATCTTGTTTTATAATATTATTATTATTATTTTTTTTTAGGACGCCCCTATATTTTATTTTGTTGTCTACATGGAGATAGCAAGTGTTGTGGACACTAATTGCCTCAGCCGTCATCGTTGTGGGAATGATGTAAGCGTCTCGGAAGTTTACTCTCCGAGAAGGCGATTGAGATCGTTCTGGCTAGCAAGCTAGGTAATACGGTAGCTGCCCAAGAAACAACAATAATAATATTCCCTCCTCCTCCCTCATTAGCATCCTCGTTCACAGGGCTGCTACTTGGCTAACCAGCAGCCGGCCGGTCGTGTCGCGATCAGCCTTACGATAACGACGAGTGCCGCATCAAACCACGGAATTAACGCCGTCGTTACCAAGGTTCCAGTCTCACGGGCATGAAGGACACTCTCACGTTGACTCGCTTAGTTGCTGGACCTTACAAAACAATACTCTATATCTATATATATATATAATTATAATACACTCTCGCTCGCATTCTACTCTGCTCATTAAACCTGCAATTAGACAAACGTCTGATAACATTCCCATTATTTATTTTTTTCCAAAAGTTTATAGTTGTATATTATTATCTTACAAGAATTTAAATTGTATGTTTTTTACATAGTAATAATTAATATTTTTAACCATGATTTTTAACATTCATTTAATATTATCATAGTATTAAAGGTTTCTATTAAGGCAGAGATAATATGGATCAGCTGGCCCAATGCTAAAAAAATCCCATTCATAAAAATTATGAAAAAAATTTAAAATGTTCTCCTCTACATCCCCTATCAGTAGGTAAAATATCAGGTATACAAAAACGAGCTAGTTTTTGAGTTATGAATTTTTAAAGTTGACTAATTTAACATGGAAGTTCCATTTCTCCATGTTAAATTAGAGAACTTTAAAAATTCATAACTCGAAAACTAGCTCGTTTTTGTATACCTGATATTTTACCTACTGATAGGGGATGTAGAGGAGAACATTTTAAATTTTTTTCATAATTTTTATGAATGGGATTTTTTTAGCATTGGGCCAGCTGATCCGTATTATCTCTACCTTAATGTTTGTGTGGGAGATTCTTTTGTTGAGAGTTGAGTGTTGAGACCCATCCAAAGATGCAAAACCAGACGCTTTCTGATGATAACAATAATTTTCCAAACGTGGAAAGTCACATCTATCGCACTATCGCGAATGTCAGTCTTTGTCTTATTTTGCAACTAACAGTCTATTAATCTTGATGTTTAAAAATTAAAAATATACAATCAATAGAATGACTAAAATTACGATCATACAGATTTTGATTTTAATATATATTGATTAAGGATACAAACTCAAGTAATCAATTTAATCATCATAATTTTAGGCAAGCAACAGTACAACCGAGTACAACGACAATGTTGTGTACATCAAATTAGCAGTAATAACGCGTGTGTACCGTCGAGTGTTTGCAAACAATAAAAAATGGCGAAGACTTAAAATTTATGCCCTTGATGAAATGGCACTTTTTATCATAAAGCTGAAGGCCATAACTCTACGCTCGAGTAAGCGGCAGCGGCGACGACGTCGGTTCTGTCAAGACACTTTGTTCTCGCGGTCGGGAGCAATTCGGACACAACCGAGATACGGATCGTAGTGCGACACCTAATATGTGCTCAAATTGTGACTCTATTGTTTAGCAATCCGAATCTATAAAGAACCCTGTTAACTATTTATTGTTACGTAATTCTATTAAAATGACGTCGACTTTATTACAGTGTAAAATATTTTTGACGGATATTTGGCACGTCTGCAGCTAGCTAGCAGGCGAGTGGGCTCAAGGTCACGCTGCCAAACAAGCAAGTTGCACAGATAGATCGCGGCGGCTGCAGAGACGAGACGATGGTTGCTTCTACGCGCCAATCTTGTGCCCGCCACCGCGAGGCACGATCATGAGGCAGATGTATTATGATGGGTGCACCGCGGGTCAACGATCCGCGCAGGTTAAGAGGATCTAATAGGGATGCAGGAGCATTAATTTGTATCCGGCTCAATAGAAGAACAACAGAAAATCGAAAATGTTACTTCAGTTTGTCATAGTGTGACATTTTTATTTCGTATTTCGCCTACTTTCAAAATAATAATACAAAAGAACTATTTGCCGGTTAATTTTCTTCAGAGAAAAAGAATACGTCGGAATATTTCGGAAAAAAAGATCATTTGTCTATTAAAACGAAACGAATAAAATGTTTAATATTTACACTTAATAGAATCGTAATTGATACAGTAAAATTAAAAACATTCGCCACACGCATTAATTTCATTTCTTAATTAATTAAATGATGCTCTTAAAAATGTCAACATACATTTGCATGATGTCAAAAAGATTTTTAATTAATTCCATTTTTCTTATTTTATTAATTTTATTTCAATTAATTGCTAAATTTTATCACATTATTACATGATAATTAAAATAATAGTTTCTCAACAATTTGCTATAGCAATTAGGTATGATAATTTTGTTATTTTTATTGATTGATTGATTTATTTATTTATTTTTTACGCTAGTCTTAAAATACTGCAAAGATATATTTATTTTGCTCAATTTTCATTATAATCATGATTATTTTTATTGATTTTCCCCCTCTCCTCTTCTCTTCGCAAGATTCAGAATATTGATTATAGGCTTCATGTGCATGAATTTATGTCAATCCTCTTGTTTATTTTTAAGAACAATTAATTATTTAGTATTTATAGTTATTTACATTATTATATTATTATTTATAATTTATAGTTACATTATAATATATTATGTTTAAATAAACTTTAATCACCATAGAGGCTTCAAGTCAGCTGATTTTGCGGTGTTCCGACCGTCCCATCCAAACCTATGTAAAAAAAACTCGAAATCGCTTTTTTGAGTTTTTTGGCATTAAAGAAATTTTTAGAGGAAAGTAAGTTCCTGATTCATTATCAGAAGACCTCTAAATGGAGGGGGGGGGGGGCAGTAGGAGATGGTTTCAAATTAATAGCTTTAATAGTTACTGAGAAAAAAATCAATTTTTGTAACATGGTGGCTTATGGAGAAAATTTTCCCGCCGGGGAAACACTTGAAGCCTCTATTGAACCAGGTGACAATTATTTCATTGTGTTATTATTTTAAATTTTGCTTTCAATAGGTAATGGAAATCACATCTGTACAAAATATTTGTCCATTAGCTCCGAATTATGCAGTAAATTTTTACATCGCCTAGTATGCATTTATGGCTTAAAGGTCTTCTGTACAAAAAATATATACTTTTTTTTAATGACTGGCGATTCATCCTATCTTCATTTTTAAATTTTAGTACAGCAAATGTGGGGTGACAACCAAACATTGTCTTGACTTGACTAAAAGTCTAAAATAAATATGTACACAGACGAAATTAAAAGCAATGCTATATTGGTATTAATATAGCAAATTGTTTATCTTGAAAAATCACCTTATTTACCCTACTACAGTACTTTAAAGAAACATAAAACTCTCAACATAAGATAAAGATATGATTATTCTCTTTCGCTTGATATTTAATAATTTTAATATTAATTTTTGCATGCACGTGCAGACTATTATCCTGTTTTCATCGTGATAGATATATATTTTTTTTTATATATATTGAGTCCTAATGATGCTACCAAGTCAATTTTTGTCCATTGGCTAGATGACGTCATTGTGACATTACAGAGTCAAATTCACAGATCTATCTTGATGAAAGAGAGTACAATAAAAACTTGTTATTACGTAATGTCGAGGGACTCAGGAAATTAGGTTTATCTTATATCCATTTTTTTCCTATTCCACGCAATGTGAATTATTTTTGACGGGACAGCAAGCTGCTTTACTCAAAATAGAGTTTTACCTAACAGCAAGTTGCGCAATAACAGGGTTTTACTGTATACCTTGTCAGCTTCTAGGACTTGTTAGCTTGTAGTACATGATACTGTAATCTCAAACTCTTTTGGCATAGCAGGACTGCTCTGCCCATCCCACTTAAAAATGTGAACTAGAGATTATTGTAAACCTCTATTAGCAGTGTAATGTTTCGAAAAGTCAGGATATCCGATAATAGTTAAGCTGTCGGAAGGTATGTATCTGCTGTAAAATTATTCCATGGCCATGTTTAACATACATCAAAAATAAAAGTCATGTACACAACAACAACAAAAAAAGTATAAGGCAGTTAAAAGCAGGAAAAAGGGTAAACCCTGTTTTCATCAAGACAGATATTGGAATTTGACTTTGCGACATCAAAATGATGTCACCGAATCAATTTTTGTCCATTGGCCAGATGACTTCATCGTGAGCATCATATCAAGCATCAAGCCACCTAAATAAAAGTACCATGCTGTTTGGTTTGAGACACACTGCAAGTTACTTTTGTTCCCTTACCTTTGTCTCTTCCTTTCTTCTAGGTCTGAGGCGTGACATGCTCGGACTCGGCAACTGAGGCTTCTTGTCAGGTGTGGTGGGATTGACAGTGGGAGGAGCCACAGGTGCAACGGTAACTTTGAGGGTGGGAACCGTCACACTTTCTTTGGCCACCCCTGTTGTGACAGACCCTTTCGAACCACCCTCTTCACTCGGACGTACAGTCATAGTTGCAATTTTCAGCTTTAGTCCACCCTGAGAAACAAAGAAATTCTAAATTTTAGTCACTTGAAAACAAAGAAGAATTTCAATGTGTTCAGTGTTCATTAAAAGTGCCTCATCAATTCATGGCAATGAGTCCATGGAATAAATGCCGTATGTGTTTTTCGAAATGTTACAAAATAATTATTATTGTTGTGCCTTTTCAATACGGCCAAAAATTACAATAACAAAGGATGAAAAAAACTATTTTGAAAAGGTACACTAATCATTCTGTAAAATTTTGGAAAATGCACATCTGCGCTTCTTTCGCAGACCTATCAATAGAACATAAATTTTCGTATTAGACAATGTTTGGGACAAATTAATAATGTACTAGTAATACTACGTTTACTGTATAAAGGGGCATTTCCCTGGAGCGTGGAAAGCGAGAAAATCGCGTGCCATTGCCAATCAGAGGTTCGGAATTTCCTCGCCTTGCGGGAGCGTTTTTTTTTGCCAACATGGCTATCATACGAGATTGAAGCAAGTGCGCTTTTCTCGCGCCGCCAAGCCCCGCTCGACATCGCTCCATGGAAATGCCCCTTAAGTTATCATTCATTTAACAGATCCAGAGCAGCCCTTTAATACTGGTAGCCAGTTATAAGCTTTTTCTTTTTTTCTTTTGATAACACACAAGAGATAAAATATAACTAATGTTTAGTGTTAAGTCAAAAAATTAGAAAAACTGTTATGAAGGATCATATTTTATGAACTGTTTACTGACTCAGTTGGAGGTAAATGGAGTACATTATAACCAAATTAATGTACATACTTCTTACTTTTATTAAAAGAAAAGGATAGGAATAACCAGCAATGAAGAAGCATCTCCACGATGCGAAACGTTTCAAAAATGTAAAAACTTTCGAGTGAACCTCTGTGACCGCAAGAATTTCCACCTGCTGTGACTCTTTCGATCGGTAAGGCCTTGCTGGTTATTCCTATCCTTTTCTTTAAATAAGATTATCACAACCTAAATGGTTTATTTTCCTTAATTTGAATACTTCTTACTTTGAAATAAGAAAGATATTTTGAAAAGACTAAAACAATTTACTGTACTAAAGATACAAAAGTATGTTAAACAAATGAAATTACATAAGTGAAGTTCCAATTTTCTCTTTGTTTCATTTCCTGTGTATGTTTTTAAAAATATTTTTGCCCTGAATTCCGCTACACAATGTTGAGAAAAAAATATTTCTACAAGCACCTTTACAAGAGCCATATTGGTGGGAGTAAGATCAACCTTTCTTCTAATGACAAGTTGAGAAAGCCAGACTATGATAATATTCTTTTTCAAGCAAACCAGAGAGAAAGTTTACCTCAGACAGGGAACTGTGTCTCACCTGGTCGAAGTTGGTTTCTCGGATGGAGAAGGTCTGATGGGGGGTGACGGTGGAGGCACGACTTGCAGAAGAACAGGAGGATGCTGAGGATGAAGAAGACGAAGAGCAGCTGCTGGCGCCATCCTCATCACTTGAGTCTTCCCGACCGCCTGATGAGCCTTCTTCCTCCTCGTCCGTCCAGCTGCAAGAGCTGCTCACTGAACCCTGCACACAATCAAATAGGTCATCAGCATCAGCAATCTATTCATATTATAATTTATATTTTAACAAGTGCTGTAATAATATATGTAATAATACAAAGTGGGTCCTAATAAAATGAATAAGAGAACCATGAAACTTCAGTCAGGATGGTAGGAGGTTAATGGAGGATGCCATCAACCACTTTCTGGATGTACAAGTAGGAATGTCAAATGCAAAGTACAGTATAAGAAAGGTTTAAACTCACGTCTGCCTCTGATCCACTCCCCCCTCCATTCTCCGTGGCACTGCCTGAGGAGTCATCATCACTCTCGTCATCACTGCTGTCACTGTCGTCTCGCTCACCGCCCATGCCCCATGGTTCACTGGACGAATACGGGACCTTGGGTGTAGATGGTGAGCCCTGAAAACAGTATTAAATGAATTATTTTGAAGAGTACCATTGTGATGTACAGTATTACATCAATGATTACTGTACTGTTTTAGTCTTGTGTTTAATTACAGCATGACAAACATAACTATGCAGGTACACTCCATTTACAAATAAATAATGTCTGATTCAGCCATTTATAAGCATACAATAAGCATAAGCATACAATGGAGTGTACTATAGCTAATCATTCAATCTTTACTGAGTTGTCTCATCACTTTCAAATTCAAAATTCTTTATTAAAAGAATTTGGTGAATACTTTCAAATACTGTAGTGACTGTTTCATCATCCTTTTTGTTCTCACCTTTATTGCATCCATATCAACTGTGGAGGGAAGCTCATCAGGCTCAGAGTCTTCTGCAGGCCGATGAATAACAGCTGACCATGCTGGGAGAGCACAGCCACTCAACAAAGAGTGGCCTTCAGAACTCCTTCCTCCTCCAGAAGTAGCAGCACCATCCAGCACAGGCACTAGAAACTGAGACACACAGACATTTGACTAAGCATTCTATAAAAATACAATTTAATTAAAAATACTTAATTGTTTTATACTGATACTGATTTTACAGCCTTTATGCATAGATTTTTTTTTGGGGGGGTGGGGGGTGGGGTGCGGGATTTAATGAAATAATTAAATATGAAATAATTAAATAGGAACTCACTAATATAAACAAGAGATACTTGTATACATACCGTTACCTTAGAATGCAAATCACGTAATTACTAAAAAATGTAAAGCAACTCAAAACCTTATCTCACTAGAACACAAGTGTCAAAGTTCCAGCAAATTTTTTGTGATTTGCATTCGGAGGTGACAAATTACCTCAATCTTCATAATCTTGAAAACTACTTTAATGAGAATACAGTATATACATTTCAACTAATAGGCTGTAATGCACATGTTGTTTATACAGTATATAGAGGAGAAAAATGAGATAAAAGTTCCTAAAAATATGCAATTTTGCCTTGCTACTTAATCTTGTTCTGTGTTTCTGTATGCTAGCTTCAAGGCACCATATCTGATTTTGTTGAAGGTTATCATCACTCACCTTCTTATCCTCTGGAGACGGAGGAGAAGATCCTTCTTGCTGCGATGAAAAAGGTGCAGAAAATGTTGAGTCACTCTTAACGTCTTGCTCCGACATGGCTGCATTGCTGCTCCCAGGAGGAGGCAGCTCAGCGCACTCCATGCGTCTTAGCTGCTATGTCCTAAAAAGGAGGATGTTATAATTATTTGTTGCATGCTTTGTAAAATTCAACATGGATACAGCTATTACAGGGAGGCAATTATACTTACTCTTCTCACTCAGCAACAAGTATGATAAATTCCATTGAACCAAACGAAACAAGTTCTTGATACATTTTGCAATTCACATCCAGGAAAGCTGCAATCAAAGAGGAAAACGCATATTCAGTTTCAGTTGCATACAATAACATAACACGTAATAATTATGCATACATGTACTGTACTTGCATACTGTATGCATACATATGCATAAAAATATACCAGTAATCATATGCATGCTATTTTTGCTACTAATTTTAACATCATAATATACTATACCGGTATATATGTATACTGTATACTTAAATATTGCAAGAATATCTTAACAAGGTTATCATTTCTTAAATTATAATTATGCATATTATATATTTATCATATACAGTATGCATACATGCATAGAGTACGTATGCATAATAATAAATGCATAACTGCAGTAGCATATATATATGCATATATTATGCAAACATACTGCATGCACAGTTTTATTATACACATTAGATATTGACTCGGTGCATTTCTACCATCCTATCATGTCATACTTTGAATTGATATATTATCATACATTCAATTTCTTTAATAAAACTGATCCTGATCTGACATAATATAATAAAGTGGTCTGTAATATAGAACATGAGCATGCTGTACACGAGAGCTCTCCAACATTAATAATAGAATACATCATGCTCACCAAACCGAAAGACTGAGAAAAAATGTATCAATCCTTCCACCCCATTTTACATACAGACGCTCTTTTTTTACTCATTAGTAAATCATGATGTAAAAGCACTCACATTCCAACACTTTATAATCAATTTATTCGTCCCATACCAATGCATTTCACCATATTACTTTTGCACGTAATTTAAATACCTATAGCAAACTTACTAAAGTAATGCAATTAATTAAATCAATTGCATTTACAATGCAAATTATCAAAGAAATGTTTACCTCAAAATGCACCATCTCCTTCGGACATAAACACACTCCACAAAATGGAGGACATGCAGTGAGGCAAGTTAGGGAAAATTCGTATTCGAATTATTTTTTTCAATAAAAATGCTTGATATATATTTTGTATTATTACTCCAAATACAACAATATTTTAAATTAAACTCTCTAGTAAATATTAAATATCTTTGTGAACGTAGGTAAAAATTATTTTGATTTTCAATTAAAATAATTGCAAAATTTCCCTTCAAACCTCATATTCGATTTCTGCAGCAGCAGCAGCCCAGCAGCAGAATAGATGCATCTCGCGATCGAGCTTTTATATTTGCTGTATTTTTTGCTGCAGGAATGAAAAGAAAAAACATTACATTTTTATTGCCTCTTTTTTTTCCCACCCTTTTTATTAATTAAATGGCATAGTACAAGTTAGTACAACCCCCTTTTTTTTCTCAGAAAAAAATACATTTTATTATATAGTTGAAAAAAGAAAAAATATATAATTATATATTTATAATGTTATTTTTTGTTATTTTGCATGTAAAATACGTAAAATATACGCACGCGGTTATATATTATACTTTTCAAAATTTATTTGCAAAATTTTACGTAATAATTTTATATTATATTTTATATTAATTAATTAATAAATATATTATATTATAGTTAATAGTAGAATTATAAAATATATTATATAAATATATATATATATATATATATATATATATATATATATATATATATATATATATATATATATATATATTTTATAATAATATAATTATAAATATATCCCTGGCTGCATGCATGCAGCTAGTGCTTTAATTTTATTAATTCTGTAACTATAATAATTATATAATAAATTAATTATATATAATAATTATTATAATTATAAATTATTATATATTATTGTGCTTCGATCATTATTGTGCGCGCGATTTTATTTTATATTTTATTATTATATTATATAATATCTGGCGTGTAGCGTGTATAAATAGAAAGACGTACGTTGTACTGTACATTATTAACTCTATGCTGCTTAGAAATAGTAACGTAATAAATAATTATGTACTCTTGTTTTGGACAAGTATATATGATAGTAAAAATTACGCTATAAGTTTTGTGACACATTATGCAATTCGCATCTGCCGCGTTTGAAAAAGGGGGGCGGAGAGGGGTGAAAAAAAGGGGAGAGGGGATTTTAGCGCGCTTTGCGCGCGCGCGCGTCTGGGAAACTAGCGTCATCTCTCGGGTGATTTTGTCTAATATATGTGGCCGACATCATCGTTTTGGTAGCTAAGAGATGGAGCTTTCTCTCACTTTTGCATTGTGGTATGTATAATTTCAAATCAACTAAACCCATTCCCAAATACAGCTTTCTAATCAACAATATTTGAGTTTTAAGAATTTACTTACATATCTCTTGGATGCTTTACCGGTAAGCGTAATGAGGCAACCTTATTTGGGCCAAATGACCTTGTAAGTCGCCAACTGTTTTCCATCAACGTACGAGGGTTGTTTGGAGGAGGGAAGTGCTCGGTTTGGGCCGGGTAGGGTGAGAAAGTTTAAGAAGTTAAATAATAATATATGTACATTAATTGAAGTTGCTTATAATACTGTCTTTTCCTGGACACATTGCTCATTTCATAATAAGTTGAATTGGTGACAACAGAAGCCAAAATGGAGGAGGCTGGGGCATCATTGAAACTTCTGTCCAGAAGTATTATAAATTATTGGGCACACTTTCATTTCATTTTGCTAGTTCAATGTGACCAAAAAAATATTTTACATACCCGCTAGTGGGATTTTATCTTATTTTTGTATCTGTTCTGTGCAGCAAGTCCATCATAGATCCTGTATATTTATGTATCATATGCATATGCATACTATGTGCACAGCGAAGTGTGCCATTTATGCCAGCTCTACTGTTTGTGTATACATGCATGCCCATTCTTAGTTATGTCACCAGTGTCTATTATGTTGACATCATCATGTATGTATTGTTGTAACTTTTGTCATGTCTAGAAATTAACTTCTTATAACTGAGTCTTTTTTTCCCCCGAAAATATTGGTTCTGCCACTCCCACCTAGCTGTCATGAGAAAAGGCAAACCCTTCGTGTTAATTATCTTAATATTACCAGTGTCAGTATACATTGCTGTACAGTACAGTAATGTATTGCTGTGTGTTTATCATCTTGGTTGACTTCTGTTGTACTAAAAAAGTTTTTTATATTTTATTTTGCAGATTTAGTTGCAAGACTCTGTGAAGAAAACAGCGTCCTAGCACAATGCACGACGACGGGACTTCAGGAGGCCCCATGCGGCAGGTGAAGGTTGACAACTGGGGCATATTTTTCCTGCAACGACTTCAACAGTTTTTTAACCGCAGCGACCACTGTGACTTAACCCTCCAGTTTGCTGGCAATGTCAAAATTAAGGTACAGTAAAATTAAAAATGAAATAGAAATTTTGGTTACTGCGAACTCTACAGAAAGATTTTAACTCCTAATACATTTGTTAAAAGCTGTATTTTTCCATATTTATTTATTATTATATTTATTTTATTCAAAAAACAGACTCCAGGTTAGGTAATCCGATTATAAAGAATACAATAGTTCATACAAATTCTTAGTTAAAATACACACTTACAAAAATTATTATACATCTAAAATCTTGGTAACATATATAATACTGTACATTATATTTATATTACATTATTAAACATGCATTTGAGTTATTTACGTTATCTCGTCCTAATATCAGAAATTTACTCTCCCTCCACATTTTTCTCTATGTGCATGCGCAGCTAGCTAGATGGAGCTAGAAGTTCTGTCTCTATACTCCAAAATTGCCTAAAATATGAAGTGGTGGGGGAAGCAAATACCCTGATATCTAGCGCAGGAATAATAATAATAATAAAAAAGCATCTAAAGTACATTACCGATAGATATTTCTGTGAAATGGTAAGTATCCATCAGACAAATTATACAGTCGCCATGTTCGTTTGCTAATTTTGACTCCTGCTACAACCACCGCGCATCGGCGCGCAACCCTTCTGCGCACGTTTTTTCGGCTCGAAATCAAAACACTACTACCGAGAAATTCTTCAGATGCTCTTTAACGATTATTGTCACCGGAAGTTCCGCCATCTTTCTTTTATGCACCGCCATCTTCTTTTCATACGCAATACATATGAGTGACAAGAACAAGCACTATTAGGAAAGCAGTGATCAGCACAGTAAAATATGTTTTTTTAATAAAATGAATCACTTTAAACACTTTCTCGTGTATTTATTCATCCGTCATCCTTGCAAACATTGAAAAACATTTAAATATGAGTGGTAAATAGTTGTACGCTGTTTTGACTCACTAGTCAAAATGACCGCAATTCATTTGTTTTTTCTGCTGAAAAGTGTAAAGTTGTTTTTTGACGATTTGGCAACATTGTTATCCCATCCAGTTAAGCTACGAGCAGCATTGCCGAATTGTGCAGTTTTTATGAAGGCTTGTATCTCAAAAAGTAAATGGTTATCTATAATTATTATTTCATCATAATTCTATTTAAAATAATGATTGTTTTTTAAGCTAAAATTTGAATCCATTATTCAGTACCATTACGGAGATTGAAATTTGCATTTGATAACATGCGTTTTTTATATCTCAATTTAAAAAATAATGGCACTGAATTTAGGTGTATTTTATTGCATGAGAATTTTTATTTATTTTTTCTCTATGCAATGCTGAAAAATTGGAGTGATTTACCATTTCCTAAGACTAGTGACAATAATCCTTAATTAAACTGACCCAAGACAAATAATAAAAATTTTATAGCAGCAAACGTATAAGATTAGTGCCAATACGTAATTTTAAATTTGCAAACATAACTTATTTAGAGGGTTAACAATAAGCGATCGAAAAATTGCTCCGTATAGGATCTTACGTGCGCCCAATCTTTTTTTGTAAGTAAATGGGAGGACAAAGGATTGGTGATGTCATCATGGATGCTGACCATTCTAAATGAATAATACTAGGAATGTGAGAAACTATTTGCATTCTTTGGAAAGTCTGTAGTCTTTAAATATTTTGAACCACATTTATAGTACGTACTGTACATTAGTATGTATGGTTGCTGCAAAGAGCACACAGCCGGTCTTAAATATAATAAAAATGTATATTTTTGTGAATTCACTTGCCTAAATGCCAAACTCTACAAGGACAAATGCACAGCAGCTACCACTAGCATTACCAATTGATCGTTCCAAGTGAGCTGAGAAACATCATAGATTAAAAATTGTGCATTATAATAAAAATACAGTATATACTACAGTGTGCATCTAATGGGTGTGATTTGCGATAGGTCATAAAATTTTTCACTTGCATACAGTCAAATTAATAAGATACTGTATTCTTGCCGGAAGTAGCCGGAAGTGAGAAGTTTCTGTTCTTCTTGTTTGCATTTGGAGTTTGAAATTTTACAGAAAGCTTTGCAATAAGAGGACTGACCTGTTGGCAAAAGTACAAAAATCTGACATGAACAGGAAGACCAGAAACTACTCATTTCCGGCTACTTCCAGCGGGAATTTCAAGTTAATTTGACTACAATCACTGTTAGCATCAGCCTAACTTAATGACCTTAAATGCTGAGAGCAAAAAACCTGTATAATATTTCTGGATAACTCTTAGTAAATCTCACCCAATGTACAGTATGTTATCTTATATGGTACTACAGTAGCTAAAAATATGAACTACTAATTAGCTTAAACTTAACTGCCCTGCTGGACTCTTAACACAACAAAATACAGTAGTCTCCATGGTGTAATAATTCCCAATAATGCATTAATTGTAAATAAAGTTAACACCAGCTGCATTCTACAGGTTCATCGGCTGGTGCTGAATGCATGCACAGAATACTTCCAGGCTTTGGAGAAGAAAGTAGGCAAGACCAAAGACAACTGTCTGACTATGCCTGCCGATCTTTCTCCTGACGTTGTTTTGCCAATAATAAAGTAAGTGGTCATATGTATTGCATTAAATTTGCTTACTTTTTATGTTAATGCTGCAGTGCATTTACCTTTGTCCTGTTGTCTTTTAATTTAATGCATTAAAATGCATAATGTATCGATTTCTCTTTTGCTTCCCCAGCTTCATGTACACGGGTCGTCTGGAGTTCCGAGACTCTCTGACCAAGAAGCTGTACTACACTGCTGGCCGTCTGAACATGCCAGTACTGACCAAACTGCTGGATGCCCAGGGAGCCTCAGAGCTATCTTCAGAGCCCTCCATGCCCACTGTCTCACTCACCCCCAAGCCGACACAGCCCTCAATCATCTCCAAATCATCTAATTCCTACAGCTCTCTTAAGAAAATGACAAGTAAAGAGCTGCCAGAAACTCTACCAGGTCGCAAGTAAGTCACACCTATTGTGTAGTTTATCTACAGCCATGTACGTACAGTAGAGGTCTGTATGGACTGAATTTTCAAGGCTCAGCCAAATCAGGTGGCTATTGCACCAGGCCTGGGCTAGGGATCGGCGATATTTATCGATTATACTCGATACCCGATACTTTTCTGACGATATATCGATATTATCGAGTACTTTTCCAAGCCGATAATTATCGGGTAATCGATACCTTTTTGTGAGTATCGTTGGCCGATATTTTTAAAAATTTTAACATTAGAGAGCAGGCAGCGCCACCTAGTGACGATATTTTGAACTATCGGGACAACTTGCTTTCCTATGCTTTTTTGCAGTTTTTGATGTTCCCGCCGATATTTTCCGATATATCGAAATATCGATACATTTTGGGCCGATACTATTGATGAGTATTGATACTTTTTAAAGTACTCGATATAAAAAGTATCGATACTTTTTTCACTATCGCCGATCCCTAGCCTGGGCCCGGGCCTGTAAAACTATAGTCCTAGCAAAAATTAGTTTTAGAATTTTACTGCATCTGTGGTACTGATATGGAACAGCTAGGCTCATATTAAATTTCTTTTTATCAATTTAAGTTCTTTTCAACGTTTCCTTGTAATTGAAAAAAAAAAAAAAAAAAAAAAAAATAGAAAAAATTGTGTTGTATTTTATAGTCTCCTAAAAAAGTAAAAACTAATGCCACGATTGCCTTTAACAAATCTTTGGAAACCTCCCACGTGGTGGTAAATTTCCATGGTGAGTTAATGTCCTAAATTCTGCCCTCAATATTTTATTTATTTATTTACTCATTTAATTATTATTATGTACATCTTAGAAATTTATTTGCCTTAGCTTCACAATTAAATAATAATAATAAGGATTACTTACAGTTATCAAATTTTGAGACACCTTAATATTTTTTGGGCGTAATTGAATTTTATTTCACTGCTATTTGATGTCATACTAGAAGAAACAGTATTGACAGTGTCATTTTTCTCCTCCAGGCTTCCAATATGGAAAAAACGTCGTACTCCTTTCTTGATGAGTTCATATGACGACTCTGGGCCTGCTGAATCAGCTGCTTTGTAAGTTTATCAATTTATGAATAAAACTTCAATTCATATTTTTACTGTCATCTCATATATTGGTCTGAATTTCACAGAGCCCCTGATCACTCAGTCTCAGTGAAGGAAGAGCCCGCAAGGCCTACAAGGTTCGAGTGGCCAGAAGATGAGGAGACTCTTAAGTCCTACGTTCCACCATTTGACTCAATCACGTACGAGTCTGCACCGCTGCAGCTGCACTCTCAGCAGCCTCCTAGGCCCATACCTGTAGTGGAGAAGAAAGCCACATTTGAGGAGCTGCAGTCACGGTACCAGCCAATCAAGAGGCATACAACTGCAATAGCAGATGACACATCGAAAAAAAGCAAAATGATGGATATGCAATCTGTCAAGGAATATCTGCAGGTATGAATTTTCTTTTTTACAGTACCTGTTAATTTGGCATAATTTGGTAGTGAGTGGCTTACAAAGTTTTCTTTCTTTCTTTTTGAGGGGAGATGGGATGGGAGGGTTGTTTGCTGTGGCTATACTCCTAATAGCAGCTCAATTAAAAATAAATAAAAGGAAATAAACCATTTAGGTTGTGATAATCATATTTAACAGAAGAGGATAAGGAAACTAGCGAGGCCTTACTGATAGAAAAATTCACAGCAGGTGAAAATCGTACAGTCACAGATTCACTCTAAAATTATTTAAAGTTTGACTTTTGCATCATTTAGATATTGTACTTCTTCAGTTAAAAGTAAACTTCTAAACAACGCGAAATGTCTTAAAATGTAAATACTGTAATTCTCAAGAAAACTTGGTCCAAAATTTTTTCCACTGTTGTGACTTTTTCAATTGGTAAAGCCTTGCTGGTTATTCCTATCCTTTATTTTAAATACAATTAAAACAAAAGGTCTTAAATTTAAGCAAAACAATACAAAATAAATTTGTATCACAATTAGTTTGGTCACTACAGCTCTGCTATTTTACTTCTAGTAAGCCAACAGAGATATGCTTCTTTCAAGAGGAGAACATATTCAGCTTTTTATATTTTTATTGTTTCATTGATTTCAACCTAATTATGTACCCCCAAAAAAAATGTCACCACCTTCATTCAATAAAACAATGAAAACAAAAAAGCTGAAGCCGCTTCCCTTAATTGATAACAAAATATAATCTAGTATATTTTTTCCTGCTTTTATTGAGTAATAATTTTACTATAATTTTAAAATACAGTACTGGCTGGCATCCTTACAGGTGACTGAAAATTGTTACAACTTACGAAATCTTTTACAGGAGCAAGAAGTTCGCAAGCAAATTGTGAGCAATGAGGAGGATGGAGACGAGTGCACGGAGGAGGGTGGGATGGCTCTAGGGGATGTCGTGGAAGATGATGATGAAGATGATGACGAGCGTGAGGCCGAGAGCATCCTGCCAGACCAGGAGGAAGATTCAGAAATGCAGATGGACGAGGGCCAGGATGCCTCTCCATCCACTCCACATCACACCAAGTCCATCCTCAAGCAGCGCTTTACTGAAGAAGCCACACCAGCAAGCAAGAAAGTTCGCTTTGCCCTTGCTAATCAAGAACCAACTTATACCCAGATGGAAGAATACACTACAGAGCTAGATGGAGGAGAAGGATCTAGTGAAATGCAAACATCTCCTGCAAACCATGCCAAGATAATATCAGAAGTATTAAAAAAGTACCCTCATCTGGTTCGAGATAACAAAAATATACGATTAAGAATAATGAAACAAGGAAGTTGTCCATCATCTGAAGTTGAATCAAAAAATAAAAAGGTGTCTTATGTTGTTCTAAAAGCAGGAGATACAGGCAAGAATCGCTCACCTGCTAAGGTGGTTGTGAAGACAGGAGGACGAGTGGAACATATTAGCAGCCTTGTATCTTCAAATCAAATCACAAAACCAGTCTCAGGAGCAGAGAACACAACTGGACCCTGGTTATGTTTCTCTTGTGGTACCAATGAAGATCCTATCAATTTTGAGACATATTATCAATACAGGAGACATTTACAAGACATCCATATGGAAAAAATAGACGCTAGAATATGTGAGCACTGTGGTCATCGTGCAAGCAAACGTAACTTGTTACTATACCATTTATACACCAAACACAGTGTTCTACCTCCTCGTAACTGTCAGTTCCCTAAGTGTGACCAATGTGACTATGTGGCACTCAGTGAATCTCTACTGATTAAACATCGTAACAATCACTCTAATGCCAAGGACTATGTCTGCAAAGTGTGCAATGCGAGCTTCAAGAGTAATGGTGCTCTACAGGGCCATATGCAGACTAATTTACATTCTGATCCTGACAAAAAGAAGTATGAGTGTCCTTACTGTCGTAAACCATTTGTAAGAAATATAAATTTAAAAGCTCATGTCCGTACTGCACATAAAGACATTGATCGTAAACTTGACGACGACGAACAGGACATGGAAGCTTCAGCAGTTGATGAAGCAAACTTTGATCCTAAGAGGAAAAAACGCAAGGATGTATTATTGTTGCGAGGAAAAGATCATACTGATGGAGAAGGCATGCTTCCTGGTGAGTCTTCACCTCACTCTCTTGAGCCATCATCCGAAGCTGAAGCATTGTCTAATGTGGCAAGTGGAATTGCTGCATCTCTAGGACTTGCTGATCAACTAACAGAAGTTCATCATGATCATCAGACCGTGGTTCAGACCATGCCTGATGGAACTGTTCAAACATTTATTATATCAGCAGTACAAGGTCAAGAATACATTGTACCAGAGATGTTGACTAATGCAGCTTCGGGAGATCAATATCAAATTGCAACTGCTGGCACATTAGCAGATCTCGTACAATACGACGGAACTAATCTAGGAGCAGTAGTCTCTTCACTTGCTGGTGCTTCAGGCCAACAAACCATTGTTATCACAACGGCTCCATCTGGAGGACAGGAGCATCTCAAGCTTATATCAGCAGATGGCAGCACATTAGACCAGGTTACTTTATTGACGGGACAGAACTTGCTGGTTACAAATGCAGATGGTACCACTTCTACTGCATCTGCTACTGAAGGATATCAAGCTATTTTACAACCCAATGGTGTCTTAACTCTACAACCTGTTGGCACTCATGTTCTCCATGGTAGTATGCATGATGGAGACACAGTGACAGAAGAAACTTTGGTTCAGCAAGGTTACCATGTTGCTCAAGGAACCTATACTCTAGCAACTCAGGACGAAGTTCAGAGAGAAGTAGAGCAATCTATGAGCATGTTGACTGGTGAAGATGTAGATACAAAACCATATACTCTGATGACTACTAGCAATGAGCAGCAATTAGAGGAAGTAATGCACCAAAGTGTTGACCATTCTCAAGAACCAACAGATGAACATAACCAACTTGAAATTGGTCTGAAAACAAAAAAAGTTCACATGCCAGTCAAGCCACGCATCATTGGAACACCAATCCCCATCCAAAGGGATGACATAAAATCAGAATTAGTATCAAGTAGTGGAATGCAATCCGAAGCAGCTCAAATGCAGCCTGAATCAACTGAAATGCAACCAGATATGGCTCAAATACAATCTGAATTATCTGAAATGCAGTCTGAAATATCTGAAATGCAACCAGAGATGACTGAAATGCAACCAGAGATGACTGAAATGCAACCAACAATGACAGAAATGCAGCAAAGGTCAATGGAGGAAGAGGAAAATGCAGTGCTGCACTCAGAAAATGCTGTAGATGGTAAATACTAACACAATTAATTAGCATTACTAAGGGCAAGTCGGAGGGGAGGGGGGGGGGGGGGAGTCAAAACAACCTGCAACTCTTTTAAAGCGGAAAGTTTTATACAAACATGAACCATCTGTTAAGTTAAGATGCTAATAGACCACTTGCAAAACTATGTTTTAGCAAAACATAAACAAATTTACACACACAGTGTATTGTTGGTTGTTGAGTATGTGTATTTTTTTTAATGCATTGGACCTTATGGGAAATTTACGATTTTCACATACAGATTTCAATACATTACATACATATAATTTTAAAAATAAATAGAACACCGGAATCTGCAGTTCTTGGCCATTTATAATATTGAAAATTGCATCGGAAGATGGTTTCTTTATTTCAATATAGTAAATTTAGTATGATACCAAATCAGCCAATTGCATGGGGTAAGACACGTAACTAAGCAAACTCCAGAATGTTTATTATTGCAACAGTTAAAATCAACAAACTGGAGTTTGCATAGTTACGTATCTTACCCCATGCAATTGGCTGATTTGGTATCATACTAAATTTACTATATTGAAATAAAGAAACCGTCTTCCGATGCAATTTTCAACATTATAAATGACCAAGTACTGCAGATTCCGGTGAAATATTTGTTGTTAAAATTATACGTTTGTAACGTATTAAGGGTAAGGTAACGCCACCAATGTTAAAAAAAATCCCTCACACAAAAATTCTGAAAAAAATTTAAAATGTTCTCCTCTACACCCCCTATCAGTAGGTAAAATATCAGGTATACAAATACGATCTAGTTTTTGAGTTATGAATTTTTAAAGTTGGCTAATTTAACATGGAGAAATGGAATTCCCATGTTAAATTAGTCAACTTTAAAAATTCATAACTCAAAAACTAGATCGTATTTGTATACCTGATATTTTAACTACTGATAGGGGATGTAGAGGAGAACATTTTAAATTTTTTTCAGAATTTTTGTGTGAGGGACATTTTTTAACATTGGTGGCGTTACCTTACCCTTAAAAACTGCGTGTGAAAATTGTGAATTTCCCATAAAGGTGCTTTCACATATTCTCGATCGTCTGCAGCAGCTGCGGTGGAAAATCATGTGAATGCCGTAGCAAAATCAAACTCATCTTGATTTTGTTACGGAGTTCCGTAGAACGTGCCGCAGCTGCCGCAGAAGATCGCGAGGTGCAGCTACGGTTCACCGCAGCAAAATCAACACATTTGCTACGGAGTAGCTACGGCGTGTTTCCGTGGCGATTTTCGAATATGTGAAAGCACCTTAAGAAGGTCCAATGTATAAAAAAAATTATACACATAACAACCAACAATACACTGGGTGGACGAGTTTGTTTACGTTTTACTATAAAGGCGGATTCAGATGGCGACAACGGCGACGCGACGCGATTTTGTCACACAAGCTGTGAAATCCTATGCGGCGAGCGAATTCGCTGGGAATCGCGTTAATTACGATGCTCTTTTTCTTTTAATCGCCCAATATGGCCGCCAATGGATGTTACAGCAAGTGCGCATTATTCGCGTCGCGTCGCAGCCTGGAAATCGCCATGTGAATCCGCCTTAACATAGTTTTGCAAGTGGTCTATTAAGGAAAAAAAAAACGTTCTATGTTCTGTTTGTATGCTTTCTTTTATTTTGAAACTTATTGTTCTGGTGTTTGAGACATGCTGGTTGTATTTTTACTATTGCAGTACCGTTTTGCTTTAATATTTTAACAGTCACAAAATGAAGTAAATATTATACAATGTCATGAACTGTAATTACTGTCTTTTTTAACTGGAAATTTCTCTATTGGATTCAATAATCTGAATAATCAGATAATAAAAATAAAAAATAAGTTAAAAAAAAATAAATGTTTTTATAATATGAATAAAAATAAGTAAAAAAAAAAAAAGGCAGATACAGTAAAACAAATCTAAGTTTACGCCTGACATGGCTAGACTATACGTCTAGACAGGCTGGTGCCCCCTATCTTAGCCATGTTATGACTTTCAAAATGGCCACCGCGCGTAGTCGAATTTACACTAGACTAACATTTGTTATACTGTAGCAAAAACATAAACCTTTAAATGTATAGTTTAATGTAGAATTTCTAGATTATATATTGTTCCTCATCCGTAATAATGAGGTATCTGCTACCACAATCTCGTGTGTAATAATGAGCTCTGCTATAACAGATGTGCGCAATTAAGAGGTGTAAATAGGTAGAAAATAAAGCTCATCTAAAATAGCAGATACTGTAGCTCATTATTGTACAAGAGATTGTGGTGGGCAGATAGCTCATTATTGCAGCCGAGGGACGATATACTGACTAATTTCTTATATCTCCAGAATGGTGCACCTAAAAAAAAATATTTAAATAAATAAATCAATAACACCAAATAATTTGAAATAATAATAAAAAAAACTATAATTCTAATAATGAATTACTGTTTCAGATTTGGGAGCTCTTCATGAGAGTGTCTCAACACTAGAGCAGGAGAATGCAATTGCTGACCCTAGTGAGGACCAAGGACAGGTACTTGAGACTGAGGAGCTGCAAGAGGAAGAGGCCGAAATGCAACAGGAGGAGGTATCCGAGGAGCAGGACATGGAGCCTCAGCAGGTGCAGCATCAAGAAGACTCAAGTCAAGACGTGCACGGCCAGCTGAGCATTGAAGAAGAACATCAAGGACAAGAAGGAGAAAAAGTATGTAGTGACGAAGTGCAAGAAGAACAAGTAACCCAAGAAATGGTTCAGGAAGAAGGTAGTAGTGATATGATTGATGCAGGAGGACATGAGTTGGTAGCACAGTATCATTCTAATAGAGTAGAAGAGGGAGAAGAGGACTCCATGATGCACGGAGTTGAGGGAGAA
Organism: Siphlonurus alternatus; assembly: GCA_949825025.1. Classification (NCBI taxonomy): domain Eukaryota; kingdom Metazoa; phylum Arthropoda; class Insecta; order Ephemeroptera; family Siphlonuridae; genus Siphlonurus; species Siphlonurus alternatus. The sequence continues at coordinate 36,174,211 of OX463778.1, forward strand.
GGAGAGCTTGAGACAATACAAGGTGTTGAGGAGGGAGATCAAGCTATGGAAGAAGAGGAAGGGACTTTGCTAATAGAGGGAGATGATGAGCAAGGACCTCTCATGATAGAGGCTGAAGAAGCCACAATTGCTACTGAAGAGGAGCAAGGAGAGTTGTTGATGGGAGAAGATGAGGTGTTGAGCCAAGAACAGTCTCAGCACAGCGAGGAGCAAGGTGTCCTAACAATAGAGGCAGACCAACAAGAAAGTGTGTCGCAGGACAATTCCGGTAGTGGCATTCCCCAAGATCAGCCTCCCTCTGATTCTGTGTAAGCAAAACTTGCCCTAAAAAACACAAGTCAAGGGACAAAATGAGGTCAGTTCTCCTTTCCTTCACAAAACTTTATTGAATGAATAATTAAGAATAGAAATATTATTTCTAACACTTTAAATCAAATTTTGTTGGTCTTGACAATATAATGCATAACGTTTTAATATGTAAAAATAAAGTTAAATGTATCCTATTAAGCCCCATTTAGTGCACAATGGCTGGAAAAAACAACAGTTAGTGACTGATAAAGTCTTGGCACATTTATATTATACTATATATTATCCAATTTATCAGACCTCAAACTAAATGCTGCACATGAAAGGACTGAAACACCTTTCTAACATTGAAATTGTATATAAGAAAACAACAAAACTTTTACGTAAGCACCAATTTCTAGGAAATGTCCTAGCAAATCTAGATATAAATGTTTTTGTTTTTGTCAAGAATATGATTGAAAAGTGTGCCTGAACATGGTGGTAAGAATGCTATAATGATGAATGACAGGTATATTATCAGTGTTTCTTTATATTATTATTCAGAATCTTATATATTATTTTATTTTTATGTCAATATTTTATATTTCTTTATTTTCTCTTTAATATCTAAGTTGTAGAGTTTGTAATCATAAGAAAATGTATGTATTTGCATGTATATGATATAAATTTTAACGAAAAGATAAATAATTCATTCAGCTAGCTCAGCCCCCCCTTCTTTTTTTTTTTTTTTTTTTTTCCTCCTCGCTGCTGTAAGTGCCAGATACAGTAAAAACTCGTTATTATGCAACTTGTTGTTAGGTAAACTCGATTTTGAGTAAAGGAGATCGCGGTCCCGTCAAGAGTAATTAGCACCACAGGTATAAGAAAAACTCTATATATGCTAAACCTAATATCCTGGGTCCCTTGACTTCACGTAATGACAAATTTTTACTGCATGTTAAAACATATTTGACACCATGATACTGTAAAATAATGTTGGAGGAAACAATACAAAGAAACAACGTTTAAAGTGCCACCTTATAGTAGCTTGATTTAAATCTGCAAAATCTGTTCATCAATAAGTAGGCCCTGAATAAAAAATTTCCTGTATTTGAAACAGCAAGAAACTATGCAAGAGGGTGATATTTTGAAACAAGCTTTATGTCAACAATATATAAATTATTTAAAAAAATGCGTGTATAAACAGAGACGAAGACTTGTCCAAATAATTTACGTATTGCAGGAAAGAAATTATTAAACCATGATAGTAAAATTCAAACTGTGTCTAAATTTACTTATTTTGCAAATAATATAATCTGTTAATGAGACTCAAGTCACTGAAGCTAATGAACAACTCATGAAAACCTTCACTGCAGATCTATAGAGCCCCCTATAGTTTTATTTGTTTGTTTAAAATAAATCTTGTGTAAAGAAGTTTTCACACAATCAAAAATTTGCTGTGGCACTCTGCAGGAAATCAAGCTCATCTTGATTTTCTTACGAAGCTATATTTTCTGTGGCATGTTGCAGCGTGAACTTTATATCAATTTTTAATCCTGTGAAAGCAACTCTTAAGGGTAAGGTAACGCCAGCAATGTTAAAAAAAATCCCTCACACAAAAATTCTGAAAAAAATTTAAAATGTTCTCCTCTACACCCCCTATCAGTAGGTAAAATATCAGGTATACAAATACGATCTAGTTTTTGAGTTATGAATTTTTAAAGTTGGCTAATTTAACATGGAGAAATGGAATTCCCATGTTAAATTAGTCAACTTTAAAAATTCATAACTCAAAAACTAGATCGTATTTGTATACCTGATATTTTAACTACTGATAGGGGATGTAGAGGAGGAAATTTTAAATTTTTTTCAGAATTTTTGTGTGAGGGACTTTTTTTAACATTGGTGGCGTTACCTTACCCTTAACTGCACAAGTTTTGTTATTTATTTTGTTTCCTTTTTTTTTTTTTTTTAGAGAATGTTATGAATTTACTAGCTGCAACCTTTCATGAGCCACTGGCAAGAAGAGATGAATTCCATTCTTTTGAAAAGAAATAATATATGACTTATTTCATCAATGTGCCAAGGCTGTATGTATCATAATTATATTAGACATTGCAGATGGCTGAGTATTTTTTTAAGTTGCATAATAATATTACTATGCCTCGACAAATAACTGCAGTAATAAAAAAAAAAAGTTGTCAGTAATCTCTGTTTTGCCTTTATATTCTGTTTCTCCAAACAAATTATATTTACTGTACCTTTATTTTTAATTAATTAATTTACCCAGTTTGTGTGTATTTTCCAGTTTTTTTGAAAGTCTACAAGCTCTACAAGCAAAATCACAATTATTGCCCGTTTGATATGTTAATTATGTATACATTCTATTTTTGTTTATTCTTGTATTAAAACGTGGCAGTGTTTTTGAAATTAATTAAATATGCACTCTTTATAAAATGACTTTAGAAAGTAGAGATATATTATAGTTGGAATTAGATTCTGTGCCATTAATTCCTCGGATCCTGAATCCATGTAACGTATTTTCTTTCACAAATATTTTAAGTCTAATTATTTTTTATTCGTAAAGTAAGTATGTTAAAGGTGAACAAAGTTGAATATCATTTGTATATATTCGGAAACCTTAGAGTTATTTTGATATCCCTGTGCATTACTAATTTCTTAGTATTCCTAGTTAATTTACAATTTAATCAGAAAATTGAAGTCTGAGTTTGTTACCTCGATTCAAGCCGGCGCAGGGTTGCAGCAGGCAGGGTGGCAAATAAGAAGTAAGAAAATCGCAGAAGTGTCCTAACGCTGATTGAGAGAGCTCGATCGGAGAAAGAGAGAGAGGTAGCACATTTAATTATTAATTCATAATCATAGATATATTACAATAATAGATGGCGCATCTCTCTCCTAGCTCTCTCGGCAGCGTTCAGACACTTCCACGATTTTCTTACTTCTTATTTGCCACCGCTCTGGGTGCTGCAACCCCACGCTGGCTTGACCGAGGTAACAAACTCCAACTTCAATTTTCTGATTAAGGGTAAGGTAACATGCCCAATGTTAAAAATATTTCACGCATGAAAATTATGAAACATATTTTAAAATGTTCTCTACATCCCCTATCAGTAGCTATAATAAAATATCAGATATGCATATTTGATCTAGTTTTCGAGTTATGGATTTTTAAAGTTGACTAATTTAATTAACATGGAGAAATGGAGTGGAAATTAACTAGGAATCGTATGAAAATATTGATGGGCAGGGACATCAAAATATTCAAAATAACTCTTAATGTTTCCGAACATGTTACAAAAGTGACACCTTTGTTCACCTTCAAGGGTAAGGTAACATGAACCAGCTGTTTTTTTAGACCCATTTGATTAATTAAGAGGTAAACCTTAGCAAATTCACAAAAATTCTGAAAAAAAATATGAGAGACAGAGACCTAAAAGCCATAGAAAGAATTTCAAGACAATTATTCGAGACAATTTTTTTTTTAAGGGTAAGGTAACGCCACCAATGTTAAAAAAAATCCCTCTCACAAAAATTCTGAAAAAAATTTAAAATGTTCTCCTCTACATCCCCTATCAGTACCTAAAATATCAGGTATACAAATACGATCTAGTTTTTGAGTTATAAATTTTTAAAGTTGACTACTTTAACATGGAGAAATGAAACTCCCATGTTAAATTTCAGTTTCATTTCTCCATGTTAAAGTAGTCAACTTTAAAAATTTATAACTCAAAAACTAGATCGTATTTGTATACCTGATATTTTAGGTACTGATAGGGGATGTAGAGGAGAACATTTTAAATTTTTTTCAGAATTTTTGTGAGAGGGATTTTTTTTAACATTGGTGGCGTTACCTTACCCTTAATTGGGTTTTTAGTTTGGCTCTCCATGGGAAAGCCCTATGCTGAAAATTAAAAAAAAACGGCTTGAATAATTATCTTGAAATTTTTTTTTTATGGCTTCTAAGTACTAAAATCTGTCTCATTTTTTTTTTTTTTCATATATATATATATATATATATATATATATATATATATATATATATATATATATATATATTAATTTGCTAAGGTTTTACATGTTAATCATATGGGACTAAAAAACAGCTGATTCACGTTGCCTTACCCTTAAAAGAAATACAGTTTAAATTAACAACTGCATGATAATTATTTGGAAGTCTTTAATTTTTAGTAATCCTTTCATGTAAAACATAAATATATAATTATGTTGGCATTTTTTTTCTTGCAGTTCAACTATCATAGTATATATATATATATATATATATATATATATATATATATATATATATATATATATTAATCTATTTATATACATATTTATGTATAATGTGCTCCACATTTGGCCAAAGTGAGTTTTCATTGTTGTTTTTAAAATTAGAAGAAAACTTTTTATTTTATGAGCACTTCAGTACGGCAACCAATTTGAACAGAAAATTATTTATGCATACAATATTTACAGCTGCATTACTCTTGATGTATTAAATTATATGAAGTGTTGGATTTTGTTAAATTATATTTGTTTATAAAGTGCTTCTTTTCATCCCAAGTAATCTGCCTAGCTGCTTATTTTTATTACTTCATTTATTGTGGGTATCTGTCATTTGTATAAAAAGAAATGTGGAGAACTCTGTATTTTAAGATAATAAATTAGATTTATTATCAATAACAATGGCTTAATTATTTACAAAATTTGTGCCTATATATTATGCAGATAACCTGTACCAAATTTAAAACCATTTTATAGAAGCAAAAAGTAATGTAGTATATTATGTATTGCATGAACACAATTTTGTATATTAAGGAACCTAATTATGTTCAAGAAATGCTAACACATCACTTTCTCACTACATGGCACAATTAATAGCTTACATATGATTGTTGAGCAGTCAAAAAAATCTTTCTGGCATACAGAGCATAATAATCATATTAATATGTACTGTATTATTCTACAATAAAAACTTGTTACGCAACTTGTTGTTAGGTAAAACTCGATTTTGAGTATAAAGGAGATTGCGGTTCTTTTAAAAAAAAAAAAAAATAGCATTGCGGGTAAAGGAAAAACTTGATATAAGGTAATACTCGATATAAGGTAAACCTAATTTCCTGGTTCCCTTGACTTAACGTAATAACAAGTTTTTACTGTATTAAATTTATTTTAAAAAAATGTAAAGTAAAATGAATAAATCATGTAGAAAAAAAAAAGAAAAATAACATTTATAATTAAATTTTACATTTATAACACAGCAAAAACAGGCAGTGTAATTTTTTAGTTGTCACAAGAACATATTATAACAAGATGACCATGCAGTGCAAAACAGATGGTACATGCAGCTAATGCAGCTGTTAATTGTTTTTGTCGCAGAGCCATATATATATATATTATATATATATATATATATATATATATATATATATATATATCAATGTAAAATAAATTAATTATATGTTTAATATATGTGACAAAATTATATAATTTAGAATAATAATATTCGTTCACTTCATTGATATTCAAGTTTGCCAGAAAAAAATTCTTATGTTCAGTAACAGGTAGTGCACTTTTTTTTTTTTTTTTTTTTAAACGGGTTCCTGCAGTATATTATATTAAAGCTCCCAGGGCCGTGGACCTCTTTTGTTAGACCAGTTGTCAATGTCCAGCTGCAACACAAATTTTAGAATCAAAAGTATAGCAGGCGAAGGATAAATTTCAGTACTTCAAGGACTTTAGGGCATCAAGATTTTAGATAGAATTAATTTAGTTACTGTACTTATCAAAGAAAATTGATTTTTTTTACACCCAGCCACTTCCACTAAAAGCAGTCAATTTGAGGATATAGCTTTCAACTTTTTTAGCTTAAAAATACTTCATTAATTGTTGAAAATTGACTGCATATAATAAAAACTTAAAAGCAAAACTCAAAAAAAAAAAAAAAAAAAAAAAAAAAATCACAAAAATTCTAAAAAAAATTTAAAATGTTCTCCTCTATGCACCCCCTATCAGTAGCTAAAACAAATACAAATACGATCTAGTTTTTGAGTTATGAATTTTTAAAGTTGACTAATTTAACATGGGATTTCCTTTTCTCCATGTTAAAATAGTCAACTTTAAAAATTCATAACTCAAAAACTAGATCGTATTTGTATGCCTGATATTTTAGCTACTGATAGGGGGTGTAGAGGAGAACATTTTAAATTTTTTCAGAATTTTTGTGTGAGGGATTTTTTTTAACGTTGGTGGCGTTATCTTACCCTTACTTACTTACTTACTTACTTACTTACTTACTTACTTACTTACTTACTTACTTACTTACTTACTTACTTACTTACTTACTTACTTACTTACTTACTTACTTACTTACTTACTTACTTACTTACTTACTTACTTAAGGGTAAGATAACACGAACAATCGATTGTTGGTAGTCCCATTTGATTAACATGTAAATCTTAGCAACCTCATAATAATTCTGAATTTTTTTTGAGAGACAGTTCTTGGCACCAAAAAAATATGGAAAAAATTTCAAAACAATCGGACGATCCAATTTTTTTAAATTAATTTCTTAGTTTAGGTCTCCATGGGAAAGCCCTATACTAAAAATTTAAAAAATTCATTTAAAAAAATTGGATCGTCTGATTGTTTTGAAATTTTTTCCACATTTTTTTGGTGCTAAGAACTGTCTCTCAAAAAAAATTCAGAATTATTATGAGGTTGCTAAGGTTTACATGTTAATCAAATGGGACTACGACAATCGATTGTTCGTGTTATCTTACCCTTAAGGGGAAGGTAACACACCCAAAATGTTAAAAAAAAAAAAAAATGTTCTCCTCTACATCCCCGATCAGTAACTAAAACATCAGACTGTATACAAATTTGAGCTAGTTTTTAAGTAATATGAAATTTTAAATTTGACTAATTTAACATGGAAGTTCCATTCCTCCATGTTAAAGCATTATACTGTAGTCAACTTTAAAAATTCACAACTTAAAAACTAGCTCGACTTTGTAAATCTGAGCTACTGATGTAGAGGAGAACTTTTTAAATTTTTTTCATAATTTTCATGTTTTTTTTTTTTTTTTTTTTTTAAACATTGGGTGTGTTATCATGGTGTTACCTTACCCTTAATTTCAAAACTTCAAATGTTTGTTATTATATCCTGCCCTCATTGAAAAATAATTATTTCTCGTATTTTTTCAAGATTTAATTTGCTCTTTTGAATATTCATGATTTATATTCATATCCGTGGCAAATATGTTACAGTAATTCATAAAGTTTCCATTTTAAGACGGTAAAATAAGAATCACCTAGTTTGTAAAACCTGGAGCGACACAAATTATTAAGTCAGGAAAACAATAATACATGCAGTAATAACAATAATTAGGTCTACTGTATTTTCCTTCCAAAAAATATTATATTGACAATTTTCCTAAAATGAAAACTGAATCTTAATATTTCATCTGAAACTTGTAAATTTCATGTTTTTAACATTTTGCTACAGTTAAACACGTCAAACACATGAGTTAATTGTGAAGGTATCAAGTATATATAGGGCTTAATTACCTCTTTGACTTTTTGATATTCTGTTTCAAGAGTAACTTCTCCCGTCTTCTTCATTTTAACTCCAAATTTTTCTGCTTCCTCTGCACTGACTGGCTGCCGCTTTGCAAACTGATACCTACAGGTGTGAAAATGACATGTAAACTTCATTGTTATTTCAGTGAGAATCAGGCGCGGATCCAGGAGGATCCCCCCCCTCCCCCGAAATTTTGGATTGAACATGGGCAATATAGGCATTTCCCCCACTCCAATTTTTTTAACATTGGCCTTATGAAGGCAGAACTCCCCCCCCCCTTCCCCGCAATTTTTTTTTCTGGATCCGCGCCTGGTGAGAATCTCTAATTAATAAGTTGCCTTTTGTGTACTTATTGTACACAGTGTATGCAAACACAGCAAGGAAACTAGAGACCTGGGAGAGGAAGTGTCACGGATAAGATTCATAATTAAGGCTCAGCTAATCAGAGTGTGTAATTGCTGTAACGTACACAGCAATTACACACTCTGGATAAAACAGGTACAGTTTAAGCACCAAATTTGAAAAAGGTGATCGTGACACCACCATAGTAAATAGAATAATTGATCCACCATGCATGGAATACAGTGCACTCATTAAAAAATAAAGCCAATTCTGACATGAATAAGGATAGAGGAATCCAACATTTAATTCTGAATGGGAGTTTCGCAGGTTTAGCTATTTCATTAAAAATAATTATTATTCCATAAACAAGAAAAATATTAACAGAGTGAAAGTGTGAATTCTTATTTGTAATAATTGTAATATTTTCTAAATTTTAAATTTTTTGAGAATATTATTATTATTATTTACAAATTGATTTTGTAAAATCCTGGTTTTAAATAAATAAAGTCAATAATTTTCTTCTTTTTTTTTCAGCTAAATCTATAGGGTATATAAAATTATATTTTAAAATATATAATGTTATAATACACTACTTGTATCTAGTTTGAAGTCACAATGTACCAACTGGTATTTAATGTGAATAAATAAAATAATGTACATATAACGTACATACTGTATAAAAAATAACTAGTACAGTACAATTATAATTATTTCCACAGCACCATCGATATGATCCAATATGCATGCATATAATATTATTTACTGTATTACTGTATACAATACATAATACGTACTGTAGTGTACTGTATATGTACTGCACAGTTAATTTATTATGCACATGCAGCTTATCGGCGTAAATCTGAATCAGCAAAATTAAGCTAGCATATGCTTGTGTAGCAAAACCTGCCTTAGATGCGTACTGTACTTACTGCTACCCCCCCCCCCCCCCCCCATGTCTGTGCCATCCCTAGATTGATCCATCATTTATAGCTGGAAACAAACTGTATAATGTTGTCTTCTCTGGAACTTTTCAACTGCATGGCCATAAGACATGCCCCTGTCTTGCACACGAATAATATAAAATATAATTTACTGTATGATGTGCATACAATACATATATGATACATAAAGATCGAACCTATAGATCTCTGCATATGTGTATTAAATCATATCATGTATCATCCATATATTTTGTACTCTAGCTACAGTATCAGTGTAATATAAATCACACACATATGCAGTATGCATATACGTATGCATTATGCGAAAAGATCGCATAGAAAGTTCTGAAGCTGCAGATAATATAAAAGATCATGTATGCACTGTATGCCATAATATGTTGGATGAAAGCAAAATTTCGTACCTTAACTGGGTAAATTCCTTCAGCCCAAAGGAGCCTCCTAACACTAACAGCAAAAATGGAACTCCATATCTTGTTGATTTTTTTCTAAATATTCGTGAAAATGAATTTTTAAGCTGATTTAATTTTAAAGTAGTCATAACTTTACAAGTTATTTTCACTTATAAGAGAATGCACCACAGTATGTAATTAAGCTTAAAATATGATACCAAGTATGATAATTAAAGTACGTCGTATTAGTAATTAATGTTCGTCTTGTTTACCTTACCAGCTGTTAGCTGTTTTGAAAGTTGGCAACGTTGGATTTTAGTTGTTTGCTAGGATCATACAAGATCCTTGGTTGTTTGTTGTTTAGTAACTGCAAATTGGCAACCATGCACTAATAGGAAGAAGAACGAACAACGAAGAGTTACGAAGACGAAGACGAAGAGCCGGAACTGCCGGAAGAGCGAAGAACCGCCTAAAACACACATCACAGTATCACACACATGTGACTGATGTGACAAGTCGGTGCATGTTTCAATTTTTGAACTTTTTGAAGATTCTACAATTCCCAATTCCTCTACATTATTCTACAAAGAGTACAAAGTCACCGGCATCCATCCCATCTACTCTAACCCCATCCAGCTTGTCCTGTTGAAAAGGATAATCTCTGTAAGCAAAAATACGTATGTACTGTACATATAATTAGGTACTATATAACTACAGCCCAGTTTTGGATTTTATAAGCCCTGTTTTGGTTCCGACCTGCTTTTAATTAGGCTCCTTATATGTAGGCAAAAAAAAGTAAAAAAAGAAAATTGTAACTGATTAACCACAAACCCTCCCTTCCATGAAAATAACAACTTCAATTCCTTGATAATTTTTTTACTGGTTCAAAAAAAATCAAAGACGAATAAAAACAGGGTTTTAACAAAGATAAAAGATAAAAAGATAAGATAAAAATTTAGTTTATACTGCGGCAGTTGTGGTCACACCACTATGGCTCACAGTTTGTGTCCTGCTTGAGGTCTTGAGGTCACCAGCTCCTTGAACTTCTCAATCCTGTCCACGCCCACCTCCGCAGACCCCAGCAGATTCCACTCTCTCGCCGTCCTCCTGATAAAAGAATACTTTCCCACATCATTGTTGCTTCCCTGATACTCGAGCTTCCACTCATGGTCCCTTCTCCCCAAATATCTTCCCCTGTCCACTTTTCCACTCATCTCCTCCCAACCCTTGGCATTCCTTGTAATTTTGTACATTGTTGTCAATCTAATTTGCCTCCTCCTTTCCTCCAGCGAGCTCCATCCCAGTTCTCCAATCATTTGTGTGACACTCTCCCTTTCCTTACGAATTTCCCTTCCGTCACTCACCAGTTTCCAGCTTCCCATTTTGCCAGTCACTCTTCTGGCCGCTCTTCTCTGTATCTTTTCCAGTTCCTTCTTTCCCTTCGTGCTATATGGGTCCCAAACGTTGCATCCATATTCTAACATTGGTCGGATAAGTGTTTTGTACGCTTTTTCCCTGATTTCCCTCCCCGTTCCTTTCAAATTTCTCATTACAAACTCCAGATTTCTTCTTTCTTTATTTGTGATGTATGTAATTTGGTCATTCCAGTTAAGCTTACATTGCATTACCACCCCTAAATATTTATATTTCTTTTCCTCTTTAAGTTCAGCTCCGTCCATTTTATATATCGCTGTGCTTCCTGCTCTTTTCCTACTAAATTTGACTGCTACATTTATCAATATTAAGATGCATTTTATTTTCCTTTACCCATTTACCTACTATATTCAGATCCTCCTGAAGTGTTTTCGTGTCGTCTTTGTCCTTAATTATTTTATATATAACACTATCATCTGCAAACAGTCTCATTTTTTATTTAATTCCTGTTCCAATATCTTCGATAAAAATAATGAACAAAATAGGCCCCAGTACGCTGCCTTGCGGAACTCCTGACGTTACCTTTTCTTCCCCCGACATTGTTTCTCCTAACTTTACCCTCTGTACCCTGTCTGTCAGAAAATCCTCAACATATTTAGCTAATTGTTCTTCCTGCAGTGCCGCTCTAACTTTCCTCATTAGTATGTCATGCGGTACCTTGTCGAAGGCTTTTTCAAAATCCAGAAAGATTGCATGTGTTTCCCCCCCACTGTCCAGGCATTCCTCAAGTTCCTGTGCTAGCCCTAGAATTTGTGTATCACATGAATACTTTTCTCGAAACCCATGTTGTCGTGATCCAAAAAATCCGTTCCTCTCCAGTTTATACCTAATATATTTGACAACCATCTTTTCCATAACTTTTGAGACTACAGACGTAAGACTTACTGGTCTGTAGTTTTTAACATTATTTTTTGCTCCTCCTTTATATATTGGTACCACCCATGCTTCTCTCCAACCATCTGGCATTTTACCACTGTTTATGATCTTTCTAAAAAGTAATATTTGGTATTTGCAATGTTTATTTAAATTTAGTTTTAGAAAACTCGCTGTGATTCCATCAGGCCCTGGTGCTTTCCCCTTCGCCAGACTAAGTAAAGCTCTCCTAACGTCCTTGTATCTAACTCTGAATTTTTTATCCCTCCCTGATTCAATATTTCTACTGTCTCGATTTTCTCTATCTACTTCATCGTCTTTCCTCGTCTCCTCTTTTTTTTTTAAAAAAACCCCTTGTATTGTCTAGATAAAGCGTCAGCCTTCTCTTTATCCGTGGTATATGTTGCCTGCTCGTCCTTAAGCACTGGTATATCATTCCTTGCTAGTTTCCTACTTCTAACATGCTTGTACAATTTAGTCCAGCTCTCCATTTTGTTTCTTTCATCGAACATTTCATTCATAAAATTTCTTTCCGCTTTACTCTTCTCCCTGTTTAGCTCATTTTCCGTTGTTCGTAAAGAAAAATGAGCTAAACAGGGAGAAGAGTAAAGCGGAAAGAAATTTTATGAATGAAATGTTCGATGAAAGAAACAAAATGGAGAGCTGGACTAAATTGTACAAGCATGTTAGAAGTAGGAAACTAGCAAGGAATGATATACCAGTACTTAAGGACGAGCAGGCAACATATACCACGGATAAAGAGAAGGCTGACGCTTTATCTAGACAATACAAGGGGTTTTTTCAAAAAAAATAAAATAATTCAATTTTATTTTTTCTTAACTAGTAAAAAAAATATCACGGTATTGCAGTTGTTATTTTTATGAAAAGGCTGATTTGGTTATATAATGGGTTACAATTTTATTTTTTTACTTTTTTTGGCTGTAAGGAGTCCAAAAAAGCAGGCCTGGACCAAAACCGGAACATTTTTTTTTTTTTCATGTCCCTCCACACAAAAAAATTTTTTACTCAAAGAAATGCTCTGATATGGAACTAAAATTATGATAAACTCAATTGCTATATTCCATTGAACATGTTAATAATTTTTTCGAATTTTTAAGAATGTAAATATAGGTGCTTTCACATATTCGAAAATCGCTACGGAAACACGCCATAGCTACTCCGTAGAGTCCGTAGCAAAGGTGTTGATTTTGCTGCGGCATTCACATGATTTTCCGCCGCAGCTGCCGCAGACGAACAAGAATATGTGAAAGGCTTACGGCATTGCTACGGAAGCGATTTTCGAATATGTGAAGCACCTTTTATGGCAGATAAAAATTTGTTAAAACTGAAAAATGTCTTAAGGGGTCCGTTACCGGGCTGCGTGGTGTACTGTATTTTATAGTATGTATGCATATATATGCAATGATATATTATACTATAATAAATTGTATAGCTGTTTTGTGCTATGCATATGCATATAACATTACATTCAGTTGTAATGTCGTGAGTTATGAATAATTATGTGATTTAGTAAAATTAACGCGGCAAATGTGACAATTAATTTAGTTATGGCGGCGCTCGCGAAGGATCATTCATCCTCAGAAATTCTCACCTAAACAAACATAACTCTCTGCCTCAACAATTCCCATGTAGCACTAAAAAATTCCACTCCCTCTCCATCCTATTAACAAAAAAAAAAAACAAAAGAAAAAATACATCGCTACTACACCAACAACTTCCATCCATGATCACCCCTTCCAACATAACAACCTCGCTTCACACGACCAAATAACTCTCCCCCCAACCATCACAATCTCTTGTGATCCTATATATACATAACACCAAGTCTACAAAGCTTCTTTCTTTTTTTCAGCAACTCCCACCCCAAGCTCTCGATCATAGCACACTTATAGTATCAACCTCCTTCCTTACCACCCTACCAATCACTCACCAACTTAAACCTTATTCCCGTACACCCAACACCCTCCTTGCCACTCTTCTTTGTTGCACAGGGGTATAGCTGAGATACCAAAGTTTTGGACGCCTATGTTGAAAATGTTGAATTTTGACATTTCATCCCCTTCCGAGGGCGCAGCGCACAAATCTCGTTTCTCGTTTATGGGATTTCAATGTTAAAAAAATGTTGACTAATTTTTTTCTTAATATCAAACTGAAATTTGGTACCCAGAGGTTTTGAAGGTTGAAAAATTCAATGATGCAATTATTTTGGGAGAAATGTTCACCCCCAACCCTGTGGGGGTAAAAAGACTACCCTTTGTGTGCATTTTCTCCAAATTAGATTTCAATTTGAAGAAAAAGCTCATAAGGGGGAAATCGAGGTCGCTGAAAACAGTGGTGAAGGAAATGAATGCATACGAAGGGTTATCTTTTTTTTTTTTTACCCACACAGGGTGGTGGTGAACGTTTCTCACAAAATAATTGCACTGTTGAATTTCTCAACCTTAAAAACTCCGGATACCAAATTTCAGTCTGATATTAAGAAAAAAAATTCAACATTTTTTTAACATTGAAATCCCATAAACGAGATATGAGATTTGTGCGCTGCGCCCTCGGAAGGGGATGAAATGTCAAAATTAAAAAAATTTCAACATAAAGGGTCCAAAACTTTGGTATTTCAGCTACCCCTGGGCAAATTTTCACGCCCCCAACATCAGCAGCCTGCCCATGCTGATAGGTTAAAAAAGTTACACGAGTTATGGAATACCCTGAATATTGCTGTACGATACTGTACATAGAATATTATTTATATGATTTATATTGTATGAAGTAAAAATCATTTTAATTAGAAAGAAAAATTGGCAATAATGTCTTTTGTTACAGGTGCATGGCCTGCTGTTTTTGAAACAAAATGGATCCAAGGATTGAAATTCTGAAAAAGAATTATGATGAGCGAATGAATGAATTTGTGAATGTTCTAAGCAGAGCTGAATGCTTGCCTGGCTCCAAAGTGCTGGATGAATGGCGTTTCCATCTGGAGTTGACACTAAAAGGTTCAGGATGGGTTGCCATTTACAAACCTTCAAAGGAAAGGCAGTCAAGCCCGGGTCCTGATCTCATCAACGAGCTTGTTATGGTAAATATCTTGTCATAGAATATTCAGCAGTTGTTTCTATAGCAATTGAGCATGCTTGTGCCTGCACATCGAGCTAGTACTATTATAGACTTTTATCTAGAATCTAGTGTTAACAGCATGATTAGTAACAGATATAAAAAAATTGTATTATTATATCTCATATTATTATATCTCATATAATATGTGAGAGTAAGCCGGTGCACACCAGTATGTGCACTAATAAGAGAAAAAAATGTGTGACAGGTACAGTATAGAATATGAGAATAACCTCACAGCACTGCAGCATTTTCACATCTGTCTTCAAATAATCTACGGTACTCAAATAATCTATGGTACTGTACATTTAATACTTATTGGATGGTATTATATATGTAGTTCTTATGATTTTATTATATTCATATATATTCATATATACAGTACTGTATGTATTTTACAATGTTAGCTACAATGTAGCAATGTAGTAAGCTACAGCATATTCTACTATTAGTGTGTAAACATATACTGTATATGTGTAAAGGTTTTTCACATAACCAAAATTTGCTACAGAAAAATGACGTAGTAAATGTTGTTGATGACGCTGCAATATACAGTAAAACCTAGCGATTTGACAGCGCTGCGTAGGAAAAAAAAACTCCTATTGATTTTTCTACGTACAGCATCAACATGATTTTCCACCGCAGCAGCCGCAAACGAACGAAATTATGCAAAAGGTTTGCTGCATTTCTACGGACTCTGTAGCAATTTTCGATTATTTGAAAGCACCTTTATACAGATTGTGAGTTTAACTAAGCGTTATATAGGAATGGTTTGTATCTGTAAATGCTGCTGTCATACAGGTTGAGAAAGTTGTCTACCACACGTTTGAAGCCCTTGTCGTTGGCATGGAGCACAACAGCGACAGCATTGCCTCCATGTCCGAAGCTTCGTCGCTGGCTTCCAAGACTTTCTGTGTTTCACTTGAGGACTTGTACCCATGCGTGCAGCAGCCAAGCCCAGAGCTGGATGGAGTGGAGATCATTAATGTCCTCGACAAGCTTAGGTGAAAGAAATCATCAACACAACATGCATTGCATTGTCCAAATCCATAAAATGCATGCATAATCTGCTTTAGAGTAAATGAAAATCAGAGGTTGATACACGCACTGTAAAAAATGTTTACAATGAATGGGTTAAGCCGGTATTACACGATACAATTTTTCCTTACAAGAAAACTTAGGTGGCGTCCCAAATGTCCATTCTCGCCTACTACCCTACCCTACCCTTCCCTACAATGGCGGCGAAATTTAGGGCGCATCATATGCGCCCTACTTATATAGCGGCCATATTGGAGGGGAGGGGAAAGTTCATTTAGGGCCCCTACAGGGGACGAGAAAGTGATTTGGGACGCCACCTTAATCTCCATTTGTTTGTATGGAGAGGAAATTTTCTTGCAAGGAAAAATTGAATACAATAATCAGAAAAATTGTATCATGTAATATAGGCTTTAAACTACCTCAAATATAATTGCGTGTTCTTGAACAACAAAGCCTCTTAGATATTTGTTATTTAAAACTATTATAGACCGGCCAGCATTAATTGTCTCTTATAATTTTATGAATGATTTAATCATATTGACAAAGTAATAAAATACAATAGCCTGGCTTTAAAAAGTGAAATTTTGCAAATGGCAAGAACTGTCTATAATATAACATAAATTAAAATAAAATTGTTTTAGATTCTTCAAGCAAAACCTGTGGCTGCCGTGGGATGAAGAGGACGACAGTGATGACTGGCGTGTTTCAGCTCTGGAGCCACGCATGCAGTTGTAAGTTAAAGACAATTTCTGACAAATTCTTCTAACTCTTACATCTCATCAGTGCTAGTTGTTATATATAGTTGTGAGTACTGTATAGTGCAATAATGCAATATGGTGCTCTCACCCTCCTTTTATTAGCCAGTGCCTCAATTCAATTCAGCAGATAAGTATTTCTAACTCAAATCTCCAACTTGCTCTTTGTGTTATACAGTTCAGTAAGATAAGGTTGAAAGCCTTTTATTCATTTTTAAGAGGAGAGGGGTTAAGTATTACCTATATGACATGACTGTCATTATAGCAACTACATTTGCAGTAACCTGTTAACTATATTATTTTTACCTCTAGTAATTGCCATGCCAGTATTATTATTTTTGTTTTCTATATTTTTTTTTTAATGTTATAATTATGCTTCAAGTGTGAAATTGAATAGCTCTTGAGAATTATACTGTATTGTATTTTATATCCATCTTTTGATTGCATGGTGTTTGGTTTGTGTAGGCTGTATGACATGGAACAAGGCCAGGTGAGCTGTGAGATTACTGAGCGAGTACGCAGACTGTTTGGCCAGGCGTGGCGTGCCCATGAGGCTCTGCGAGCGCTTGAGCTTGCCATGGACGAAGAGGGGGACATCATGGGCCTCGACGGCTCTGAAGAGACTGTAGCTCATGAGGAGGAGGAGGGGCTGGTGATTCGTATGATGCAACTGCATCACCGCCTTGACAATATCCAGAAAGAACTTGAGAGGCTGCAGAACCCACTAATCAGGTCTGTTCACTTCTTGGTCACCAATATTCTCCCAGTTGTCACCTCTTAAAAACCTCTGTTAAATTTGGGCTCCTTGTGTAAGATGCACTTCACTGCAGATTTAGCATTACAGTACCATAATCTTCATGTTATCGTAGTTAATGTGATAACCAACTGCTTGCCCTGGTTATATGCAGGAATCTGATGGTGCGAGAGAAGCAGCGGGCACTGAAGCGAGTACGTCGAGTGGAGCTGCCCTGGACACGGCTTGTGTGGTCTGGTGGAAACTCCAGCAAGCTCTTAGCCTGCATTGATGAAGCCGTCACCTTGAATGCCAGCAGTGAGCGCCTCAAGTAAGTTCAATCTAGTTGTGTGCTGCTAACAACAACATACATACAACACTTTTTAATGTTTAGTACTGCATGGATTTAGTACATGAAATTTTAAAGTACACAGTAAATTTATACTTTTCCCATAAATTTGACTCTAATTTCTATTATAAATAATAAAAACATACATCAATAAAAAATATTTATAATAGTTTTTTTTTTTTTTTTTTTTTTTTTTTTTTTTTATCTTGAAATGTATTCTAAACTATCTGGATTAAATTCCACCCCAAGTTCTGAATTTTGTAAATTACTGTCCAGTTATTGTGCTAACCTTATAAAAATTTTATAATTAAATTTTTTTATAAGGCTGTATATATATATATATATATATATACTGTATATGTATATATATATATATATATATATGGAAATGTATGGAAATTCGAGGGTACTATATATATATATATATATATATATATATATATATATATATATATATATATATATATATATATATATATATATATATATATATATATATATATATATAGTACCCTCGTATAAGTTAATTTCATTTACAGTGTAATTAACTTGCCTCTAACACTCTGGTATGCAGAGTGTATCCGCTGCTGCAGATGGCCTTGGAGGAGGCGGTGGCAGGCGATGTAGTCCTGCTGGCTCCAGGAAAGTACACATTACTGGGCAGCGGTGGTCTTGAGCCAGGAGGCACAATCAGAGGTAAACCTTCCACAACACATTTATCTAATCCTGTCATAAGTTGTCACTATCCAATTTGATTTAAGTAAAAATGCACATTTATTTGTGAAAAGTAATACAACTGTATGCAATGTAGTGTTCCCTGTTTTCTGACTTGATAAGAATGTTCATTTTTTGATGACATTGGGTCTGTTTGTAAATACTATATATTTGATAATTATGTTGTATAATTATTCATAATTGAATAGAGTAATTGATTCATAATTGAATAATTGATTCATGAATAAAGAATGAAATAAACCATCACTGCAAGGGACATAAGGGTCTTGATTTTGAAACAATGGACAACATACATGAAAAAAATTTATTGCAGAAATGAATAGAGGGTACCAAATTATGCTACTCTGAATTTTTTCAGATTTTTTTGAGACCCAGAACTTTTTTTAAATAATTATTGAAAGTGCGGCCACGCCCCCTGGAGGCGTCAATAGGCGTCCAGTCTCCATCCTTTTTATTAAGGCATCAGGGGTGCCAACTGAAATCACAGGACTTTCAATAATTGTTTAAAAATAGTTCCGGGTCTCAAAAAAATCTGAAAAAATTCAGAGTAGCATAATTTGGTACCCTCTATTCATTTCTGCAATAAAATTTTTTCATGTATGTTGTCCATTGTGCATTTACAAACAGTCCTATTACAACTACATAGTTTTGTGTTAATTTACGAATTAAATTATTTTAATTTAATAATTAATCAAAATTATATTACTGATATTTATTCAAATTAAGGAAAATAAACCATTTAGGTTGTGATAATCTTA
Source organism: Siphlonurus alternatus (assembly GCA_949825025.1). Lineage (NCBI taxonomy): Eukaryota > Metazoa > Arthropoda > Insecta > Ephemeroptera > Siphlonuridae > Siphlonurus > Siphlonurus alternatus. The sequence continues at coordinate 36,193,597 of OX463778.1, forward strand.
TTAAAAGAAAAGGATAGGAATAACCAGCAAGGCCTTACCGATCGAAAGAGTCACAGCAGGTGGAAATTCTTGCGGTCACAGAGGTTCACTCGAAAGTTTTTACATTTTTGAAACGTTTTGCATCGTGGAGATGCTTCTTCAGTCACAAGAAGAAGTAGAATGATTTGACTGTTGGCTTGCTGGCTGGTATGTGAGGGGAGGGAGAGGAGACAGGAGAGGGGAGGTGTGGAATGAATTGGTATGATATTTACAAGGGAGTGAAGGGAAATGATATTTACAAGGGAGGGAAATTTGAATTGAGTTATCTGAGGTTAAGCCCAGGCTTCTCCTCTATTTGCCTGGATTTCAGTACATTTTGATAAGCTAATTCCCACTGACGCAAAGTTGGATAATTGACGAATCCTGATAATGTTTTAATTGTTTTTACTGTGAAGCATTTATTGAGATCGTTAGTGTCAGGTGAGGCCGCATGATCAGACACAGGCTTGCTCACGTAATGATGTCGTACATCAGACCTGTGTCCACTCATGTGCTTCACAGTAAAAACAATTAAAACATTATCAGGATTCGTCAATTATCCAACTTTGCGTCAGTGGGAATTAGCTTATCAAAATGTACTGAAATCCAGGCAAATAGAGGAGAAGCCTGGGCTTAACCTCAGATAACTCAATTCAAATTTCCCTCCCTTGTAAATATCATTCCCCTTCACTCCCTTGTAAATATCATACCAATTCATTCCACACCTCCCCTCTCCTGTCTCCTCTCCCTCCCCTCACATACCAGCCAGCAAGCCAACAGTCAAATCATTCTACTTCTTCTTGTGACTGAAGAAGCATCTCCACGATGCGAAACGTTTCAAAAATGTAAAAACTTTTGAGTGAACCTCTGTGACCGCAAGAATTTCCACCTGCTGTGACTCTTTCGATCGGTAAGGCCTTGCTGGTTATTCCTATCCTTTTCTTTTAATAAGATTATACTGATATTTATTGAGGGAAATTCAAAACATAACTAGTATGCAGAGGTGAATATTTTGTTCCCATTGCCTGCAGGTCTCGGCAAGCAAAAGGTGCGCATGTCTGGCTGTGAAGCGGGAGATGTGATGCTGTCGCTGCGCTGCGAAGGGCAGGAAACCCCCAGCTTCACCCTGAGCAACGTCTCGTTGGACGCTCACGGCCTTGAAATCTGCCTGCTGCTCAACAGTGGCCACATTGTGCTGGAGAATTGTGAGGTGAGCTAACCAAGTAGTTAGCGTGAAACCATCACAATCAATTATTTTTCTCATATATATTTTACTTTGCCATGGAGTTGTAGTATGACTGCTTAAAGTAAAGTGCGCGCTAGAAAAAAAAAGTTGAGTTAGTATTTTATAAAAATAGTTCAAGTAGTCCTCCATATCAAACCAAAATTCAAAAAATTCTATCTCAAATAGGTTTGCCAGAAAAAAATTCCAAAGTCAGAGTGAACGCGTCGCTTAACATGGGGCCTTACCTGACAAAAACCCTCGAATATCTCGAAAAAATACACCGTTAGGTGGTATGAAAAAAATATAGTGATGTTCTATGACCCAAGCTTTAACCAAAAACCGATTAAAAAAAAATTCTCTCGAATCCATTTTTCCGTAAAAAAATCAAGAAAATCTACCATGTTAATTCCCATAAGATTTTTTATTATTTTTTTACGGAAAAATGGATTTGAGAGAATTTTTTTTTAATCGGTTTTTGGTTAAAGCTTGGGTCATTGAACATCACTATATTTTTTTCATACCACCTAACGGTGTATTTTTTTTAGATATTCGAGGGTTTTTGTCAGGTAAGGCCCCATGTTAAGCGACGCGTTCACTCTGACTTTGCAATTTTTTTCTGGCAAACCTATTTGAGATAGAATTTTTTGAATTTTGGTTTGATATGGAGGACTACTTGAACTATTTTTAGAAAATACTAACTCAACTTTTTTTTCTAGCGCGCACTTTACTTTAATTGAGCTCTCAACATTATATTTATTGGTTTGGTTATGTTATTAGTGTTGATTACGCTGATAGTACTTTTCACATCTATCTGTTTGTTGTTGATATTCTCAGATTGATGGTGGAGGCAGCCACACCTCGGACAGTGTTGGAGTGATGGTGCGTGAAGGTGCCAGACTGACTGCTAGCCACTGCACCTTTTCTGGCTTCTGTCAGGGCGTGGTGGCCTACGAGGGGGCCCAAATGGAACTGCTTGACTGTACCATCAAGAACTGCGAGACTGGCATCCAGGTGTGGAACACTTTTCCCAGCTTTGAATTATTTATGGCAAAATGCCTCACTGGTATTGTAGCTCTTAATGATTTTCCAAGATTGATTTTAATCAATTGCTGTAGTTCTTTTTATCATTTTTCTTTTGTAATTTTATACGGCTTGTTTGTTAGGCAACATATTTTTATATTTGTTTTTATGTTAATTTTTCTATTTTTTTTTTTTTTTTTTATATTCTTGTTCCTATTTGATAAATTATTTATTCAATTCACTCCAAGTTATTTCACAGGGTATTTATAGTTAAGGGCATTGGGTGTAGCACCGGTAGTTGGCAACACTGACGTATCTTCACCATGTTAATTTTTTATCATTGCTCCTCGGAGTAATTTTTATGCTAGAGCTAAGCTGATTGCTGTAGTATTAAGATAATTAGTAGCCCAAGTGCACAATTTGGCTAAATAAAGCCTGATTTAAAGAAAAGTATTTTTTAGTAATTTTTTTAATTTACATGCATTTTTCTAAAATACAAAAAAAATACTTTTCTTTAAATCAGGCTTTATTTAGCCAAATTGTGCACTTGGGCTACTAATTATCTTGATACTACAGCAATCAGCTTAGCTCTAGCATAAAAATTACTCCGAGGAGCAAGGATAAAAAATTAACATGGTGAAGATACGTCAGTGTTGCCAACTACTGGTGCTACACCCAATGCCCTTAATATCAAAGTGTAATAAAAAAAAAAAAAAAAGCTACTGTACATAGTTTCAAATCAAAGCGTATAAATTTTAATAGCTAAATTAACTCAATCCATGCTGAGTGGGGGAGGAATGACTGACGAGCAGTGGCTGATGTTGCAGCTGTTCCGAGGGGTGTGTGTCCACTTGGAGCGTTGCCTGGTGTCTGAATGCAGCACCAGCGGTGTGCTCTACAAGTGGAAGGGCCAAGAGAATGGCAACGAGGACACCGTTGTCACACACGACCTCCTCAACAGGTCAGCTTTGGCATTACAACTCTGTGCCCTCTAGCTTCAGTCAAAGATATATATATTTTTTTTAATAACCCTGTTCTTCTGTTATTCTTAATGTCTATGCCGGATGCCGGTCTCTCTTGGTTTCTTGGTTTACTACATCAGTACCTAATAAATATAAATCAAATCCAAACTGCTTTATTAAAGAAAGAACACTGTCTATTTTTTCTTTTCTTTTTTTTTTTTTTTTTTTTTTTTTTAGAATTGCAGCCAGACTGTATTTTTATTTTTTAAATACAGGTTTGCTTCTTTAGACTTTTTCTGCAAGATGTGCCGAATGGACGAATGGAGTATCAACAGTTTTGCTAGCATGCTTGTACTCTTTGTTTTACATTTCGGTATACCTTCGCCATAATTATGTCCTTCAATCTTGTAAAAAATGCAATGTGCTTTTTAGGCTGAACGTACATATCAAACGGCTCGTGGAAATACATTAAATTGGGGTATACTAGAATGTAAAGAGTATTCAAACTCTTAGGATATTTTATGTATCTAATTGTACATTAAGTTAGCAGTCAATGAACATTGCTGGTTCTTATTTGTTGCAGCCTGCCAGGTCTGAAAGTGCGTGAAACGGAATTCCAAGCGGTGCAAATTGTTGTGCAACGTCCCAGTCCAGATCGTCCAGGCTCTGGCCAATCCACTGATGCTGCCTGCTGCCTCTGAAAGGCCCATCTCCAGTGCTGCTTAATCTTGACTAAGTCCATGGTTACGAGAGGCCTTAATTTTTATTTTTTATATCATAAATCTATAAAAGCTAGGCCAGTATTTTTTATAATTTAATGGTAGTCATTTATCTATTTACTGCTATTAACAAGTACATAAAATACAAACAGCTATATACTGTAAGTATTAACCGCCTGGTGCGGTAAAATTAAGTGCTTTTAGCATACTGTTATTAATGAATTACTACATATCTAATATTATGTTTGCAGTTTGCACTGAACGATAGCTACAGTGAAAAAGCTATATATGATTATAGCTTCAAGTTAAAAAAGAACTGGACTGTAGTAAATTTAAACCTAAAATTAAAATAGTATTACTGTGCATTAATTAACTAAAACTTTAAAAATAAATCATTCAAGAAACTTGTGCTTTCCTTTGCTAAAATAAAAATCTGTAAGATATATGAGATAACTGTAAAATGACTAATAATATAATAACTGTTCGTGCATCATGAGTAATGTTTTCCAGGAATAATAATTTTGTCTTCAAGTTAAAAATAGATTAAGATGCTGGTACATGTTTTTAGGGAAATTAACATGAAATTTCCCTCCTACAAGTTATATGAATGTTATAATGGACAACATACATAAAAATTTTTATTGCAGAAATGAATTGAGTCCTGTAAGTTAAGTTGGCACCCCTGAATCTTTAATAAAAAGGGTAGAACCGAGACGCCTATTGAAACCTCCAGGGAGCGTGGCCGCACTTTCATTAATCATTTAAAAACAGTTCTGGGTTTCAAAAAATTTTGAAAAATTCAGAGTAGCTTAATTTGGTACCCTCTATTCATTTCTGCAATAAAAAATTGTCATGTATGTTGTACATTTGTTATTTATTTATTATAACTATATTTATCTTCATGATGACGAAGTAGATATTTATTGTCTACGGATTAATTTAAAGTTATTTAAAATATTTTGTAATGATTTCACTAAAAATGTTATAGATCTGTAGAATGTACTCAAAAAATTTTTTATAAATATTATTGCATGTTCTCACATGAGCTTGCTAGTTTTTTGTAAACCAATAAATATAAAAAAAAAAATAATCCATTAAATATTTACAGATTTAAGTAAAAGCAGAATTTTTTTAAGACCAGCTTTTAGTATAACTATTTGTATGTGTTAAAAAGTTGTAAACTTACTACAGATAGAATAAATTTTTGTACAGGAAAAGAGTCAATATACTTCTATTACCATTGCATTTTGATTTAAAAAAATAATTGTTGATCACTTAGCAATGAATTTTTTGTAATATCTCAACAAATAAGTCCTCTATCTATATAGTGTACGTAGGTACGTATCTCGATCTAAATATTGGTACCTCAATATACAGTATTATGCTACACTTGAAACTTGTTTCTTTTATCCAAGCTTGGCTGAATTCATAATAATTATGTACTATAGTAGGCATCCTAAACTAGCAAAAGGAACGTTTTGATCCACTACCTTGAAATTTTGTCTGTTTGCCATGTGTGGTTAAAACAGCTCTGACAAGTGAGCCAGAATTTTTTTCAAGATCACCACATAGACAGAACTATAAGGATTGGGCAAACTATATTTACTTGTACGTACGAGCCAATGTCTGTATATTATTATAGCCTCAGAAAATGCATGCACTGACACTGTTTGTTGTAATTAAAGTATTCTAAATTTTCAAATCCTACCAAAATACTTTGATCCCTATAGTACTTAATTGTAAGCTAATTGAGGTAATTGATTATTAGAGGTTAGGAAGAGGGCATTATATATAGTTTAATGAAGCCTTTTTCCACCACTGAAAACTACAATACTAAATGGAAAAATATCTTTTATATTACAATACAGTGACTCCTACATACTTGATGAGATTAAATTTAAGTAGAGTGAGCGATTGCATTTTTTTTTATATTTTATTTTCTAAAAATAGTTTAAACTGCCCTCTATTGAGAAATGAAAACCAAAAAATTCCATCTCAAATAGTTTCACCACAAAAAATTCCCAAAGTTGTTGTTTCGGAGGCCTTTGACGTGCAGCCTTATGGAACATAAAACCGCGTTTTACTCCAACATTTTCTGAACTATGCTACCATTTAAAAAATACCTACGTAATCTATGATGAATTCTTTAATGGATTTTTAAATAAAAAAAAAATTTACCATGCTGTTTTTTCGGAAAAAAATCTTTAAGTTTTTGCGGGTCAATTCCCAGAATTAAGGATTTTCATGATTTTTTTCCAAAAAAACGACCCCGTAAATTTTTTTTTTTATTTGAAAATTCATTAAAGAATTCATCATAGATTACGTAAGTATTTTTTAAATGGTACCATAGTTCAGAAAAAGTTGGAGTAAAACGCGGTTTTATGTTCCATAAGGCTGCACGTTAAAGGCCTCCAAAACACCAACTTTGGGAATTTTTTGTGGAGAAACTATTTGAGATGGAATTTTTTGGTTTTCATTTCTCAATAGAGGGCAGCTTAAACTATTTTTAAAAAATAAAATATTAAAAAAATTGAACTCGCTCACTCTACTTTAATTATTATTCATAATGAAATTCTCATGCTATATTATTTTCACATTATAATAATCTTTATTTATGTAAGTCGGGAAAGTCACGATCGAGAATCCATTTGAAACTACACGAGTTTGTTTTGTGAAAAAAAAAAAAATAATAATAATAATTATAATAATAATAGAAATTTCAATTTTTACATTAAAAATATGAAATTAGTACTAAATCATTAAGAAATAAATTTGTCTTGTGTCTCAGTATGTTTTGCAATATACTCTGGGCTTATTGAACCCATGCAGAGCTACAACACTCCAAAGTATAGAGGTGACAACGTATGAATCCGACAGCTATAATAGTATAGTGAAGTTCAAGACTTGTATGCAGGAAAGCAGAATTTTGGACTTGCTTATATATTATGCGAGAGGCATATATCGCAGGCCTTATACGGGCTCTATACGACTACATGTTCAGCAATAGGTGACACAAATTAAGGCCGTCACAAAAAAAAAAATAATAATAATAAATAAAAAATCTGTCAAGGAGGTGATGGTGCCAAAATACGTCCAGCTAATTAACCTCCTGTGACGTGGAATGCTGTTTCTCCACCGAACGTTTGCACCGAGATGCGCACGAGCTTCACCATCATAGAAAACCTGGAGATCGATGTATTTTTGAATTGCAACTATTTTCTGAACCACCACACAACAACAGCGTTCTGTCAGCCAGTGTAGGACGCATGTATGGGACAGCGAGTCTAAGGTGGAAGAGTATTAAAAGTATCGAGAAGACAATATTTTTTTTTCTTTTAAAATTGTATGTACATATAATATTGAAATAAAAAGCATTAAAATTGTCTGAAACAATGTCAAGACATATTACTGGTAAAATTATTTAAACAATTTCATACTCATAATAAGATTATTAAATGAAACAAAAATATTTCAATGTCATATGTCTTTAAAAAACTGGAAAGGCATTTGAAAAAGACATTTTGTGGGATTATATAAGCACAAACTGAAAAGCACACGTCTTAACACCGATTAACAGACATTTTTTGTATCTGAAATCACACCTTTTTAAACGCCTTTTTGCTGCATTTTCTAAAAAAAAGTGACTTTGTTGTAGACTTTTTTTTTCTTTAAATGACTTTTTTATAGACTTTTTATTTATTTTTTTTAAAAGACTTTTTTATAGACTATTTTCCAAGAGTAAGTTGACTTCTTAGGCGCCTATTTTTTGAGAAAAAAAATGTGATTTTTTTTCCGCTCTATAATATTTATTAAAGAAAAATATTATTCTTTTCTCATGTGTAACAAGAAAAATGCCAAAAATAATTTAATAATTGTTTAAATTTATAGTTTTAATAATTGAATAATATATAATGCTTTAAAAATTTAAATTCCAGTTTTATTTTTGTAAAAATTTGAATGTATAATATAATATATCTGCATGTATATATGTTTTTGTTAATAATTTATCTTTATTGTTTGTTTTTTCAGCTAAATCCAAGTTGTTAAATGTGTGTATAGTATACAGTAAAACCTCGATTTTACGAAATTAAAGGGACCGAAAAATCGGGACTTCGTAAATTCGAGGTTCGTAAAAAGGTCCTCAAATTTTTTTTAAAAAATGCCGTAAAACGTATGAATTAGCAAATTATTGCAATAAAAATTCGTTTTTATAATTGATTCAGATTTATTCGAGTGGTAAAAGAGATTAAAACAGTAGAAAAATATGAAATAGTGTGAGATAAAAAGATCGCGATTTACGCGAGTGATCGATCGCGTATTATATACATATATATTATTATATATAAGTTGCGCGGTAATTCGGGACGACGTGAAAACATAAAAATAATCAAAACGTTACTAAGACACATAATATATATATGGCATTAATATATTATTAATGCCATATAAAAATACATTAACGGTGCGATGTAAATTTACATCTCTTACACTCACAGAAATATTTATAAGAATTTGTGGTTTCCAATACATTTAGAGCTATTAAAAGTGGGGAATAGCAGTTTTGTGTTGCAGCCCACAACTTCAATGTTAAAGCATTATGCTGCAGCTTCTTAATCAGCAAATCAAGTATGTTGTACGACACAGCTAGATTAAAAGACTTTATAGCTAAACTGTGTGGTGTTATATAGCTTTTGTTTGTCAGAGCTTATAGTTTAGCTGTGTGCTTTTACATAGCTGCTCTTTAAAATTATATTTTGTTTTTATTGTAAAATATAACTGATTATTTTATATAATATAGCTGTTATGTAACTCTAATATTCTACTATCTATAACTTCCTATACTTGACTTTACACTAAATTATTCAGTATTATTTATTCTATTTATGCAATTTTAATAATGATGAAATTATTAAAATCACACAATTAGAATAAAACATATTATATCAATTTAATTTAAACTATAACAATACTTCCATTTGAATCTTTACCTTTTATAAAATATAATAATTATAAATATTGCATGCCCTGCATAACTTAATTGCTAAAAAAAGGACATTAAAATTCAAATAAGCACAACTTATTTTATTAATAATGCAAAGTTATATTTACTTAGTATACCCCAACATTACAATTAATACATCACATTTTCACATGAAACTAAATAAAAAAATATCTTAACAGTTTTACACTTCAAAAATTAATGTTAAATTTAATGGAAAAAATATTAAACATTGTCTGATTATTAATTTACAATTATAATAATCAGAATTAAAAATAGAAAACCAATATTCTCACATTCGCGGATTGAAAAAAATAATAAAAAAAATTGCAGTAGCGTAATTTACAATTAGTGCGTTAAAATAATTAATATATATGGGGTATATATTAATTTCTGCAATTAAAAAAAATAAATATATATTTGATTGTAAGGTGCATATATTTTTTTATGCATCTTAATTGCAATCAAAATATTTTTTTATAGAAGTTATATCATGACAGCAACAATGACACCACAAAATTAATAAAACTTAAAATTACTATGCCTTTTTATGATACTGGTCGTCAAATTTCTCAACTTTTTTGGTCACTTGAAAAAATGTATACATTGAAGTTACACATGACATAATATGCCATCCTATACATGGTTTTGAAAGACGTATGCGAGAGGGACTATTATTTTGATTATCACAAATTTTCAAGCAGAAATCGACAATAAATTTTTATACTCTCACGAGCATGCATTACACTTAAAAAATAATAATGAGTCAGGGGTACAGGAAGATTGTGGATCACTAGTACCGGGACTGATGTTGGTGCGTTTCCACTTTCCACGATACTCTTCGAGTGCATTGCGGTCCATGGTAAAAGTTTAATTCAGTTTGTTTCAAGTCAAGTCCAAAATTTCAGTTGGCCGCAAAAAGTAGAATGGACATTGAAACTGCAAAAAAGGGACAAAAAAATGTAATAACAATTACAAATAATCAAATATACTTTCCTTAGCTGTTATTAATTACTGCAGAAAATAATAATTACCTGCAGTAATATAGACATTATTGGCTCCATTTGAACGTTTGCAGTTCGTAGCAATCATGCCGAGGGGTTAGAACACCTACAAACAATACAGCTAAATTTAATAACAATAACAATCATAATAACTAGTTTTTTAATTAATTGAAGAACAGTAAATTTTCAAATACATTTACCTTTAAAATTTTGATAACCTTATATACGAAGTGAACGCAAATAAGGTACAATCCAGCTCAGGTATCCAAGAGCGACGCACAATTACATCAGCATCCATTTTCTTCTGGCTTAAAAATGGCATTTTTCAGAAACGTCTTGAAACCATGACATATTTTCTTTGTTCTCTAGCACAAGAAATCTAGTGCGGTAAAAATTTAGCTATGCTATACAGCACAACCATGTATGTAAGTCTCTAAGCTGCGCTATTTAGAGTTAGAGTTGTGATTTTAAACAACTAGCTATATATTATGCCCTCTACATAATGAAGATTAACTGTTTAACAAAATCACAAAACCATAATCACTGCATGATATGATTAAAACAATTTTAATTAAATGCATTTTTTTACACAAAAATATTATTATATATGTATTATTGATACATATACCAATTTTAATTTCTTTTTTAAAGGTTCTACAATATATAGTGTATATATATATATATATATATATATATATATATATATATATATATATATATATATATTATAAATAAAATCTCATATATATATAAGATTTTATTAAAAAAAAAAGTTAAAATTTCTTAAATATCTTTATATTTCTGGTGGAATATATTTTAGCTCAAGTCTTATTCATGCATCTCCTGTATATAGGAGTGAAGAAAAAAAAAAAAATCACCAAGCTTTTTCTACTTTTAATTTTCAGAATTGAAGAGGATACTGAGAAAAAAAATATATAAGTAAAATGAGAATGATGGTATTCGAGTTCAGTTACAATATACCTAAACTTACATGATGGGGTTTATACAGTCCAAATATTCACTTGTAACAGAAAAATATTTTGATACTAATCATGGTGATTTCAGATTGCATAATGAGATATTAGAATGTGAAAATTTTAGTGGCTTAATCGAAAGAAGGGTTAAAAATATGGTACTGTGAATTTTTCAGATTTTTCTGAGACCGGGAACTAGTTCTAAAAAATTATTAAGTCTATTTTGATGACGTCACGGGCGGCACTCCTTAAGAAAAAGGATAGGGCGCGCAGTACCGCCCGTGACGTCATAAAATAGACTTTCAATAATTTTTCAAAAAATAGTTCCCGCGCGGTCTCAGAAAAAATTCACAGTACCATATTTTAAATTTAACCCTTCTTTCGATTGAGCCACTAAAATTTTCACATTCTATTATAATATCTCACTATCATAAACTAGATTGAATGATAATTAATGATCCTTTTTATTTATTTACTCCTTTTCGAACTAACAGATTTGTTGAACGAGCCCATAATTATTTAATTCCCTCGTTTGTGGAATGATTTACCCCTAGAATTAAGAAATTTTTGTGGTATTCACGAAGAGTTAAGGAGCGTTTTAGGGAGAGATATTTTAAGAAGCGTTTTTCTTACCTGGCTGTTACCTGGTATAAAAAACGCTTCTTAAAATATCTCTCCCTAAAATGCTCCTTAATATGTTAAGGGTAAAGGTAACGCCACCAATGTTAAAAAAAATCCCTCACCAGAGATGCAAAACTTCGCGCGAAACATGGTGTGCGAAACTTTCGCGCGAATATTCGCGAAACTTCGCGAAAATTTCGCGAAATTTAAAAAATGACTGTCGCAATGCGATTTTTCATATATTCATAAAAAAATTAAGAAAACAAGATAAAATGGCCCCTTTCATGACCTGTCTAACCTCGAATGTGTTCAATGATTTTAAAAATAATTAAAAGTAATTTTTAAAATTAATAAAAAATAAATAAATTCTTTTATATATAATAAATTAAATTGAACTCTTTTTTAATTCATTTATGCAATTAAACCTGTCATTAAAGTAAAATTAGGAAGAAAAACGGCGTATTCATTAAATACGATTCGAAAAAGTAGAGCGGGAAATTCAAATATATCAATTTCGCGAAGTTTCGCGCGAAACTTTCGCGAAACTTGGCTTGCGAAACTTCGCGAATATTCGCGAAACTAGCGAAATTTCGCGCGAAGCTTCGCGAAGAGTTGCATCACTGTCCCTCACACAAAAATTCTGAAAAAAAAAAATTAAAATGTTCTCCTCTATACACCCCCTATCAGTCCCTAAAATATCAGGTATGCAAATTCGATCTAGTTTTTGAGTTATAAATTTTTAAAGTTGACTACTTTAACATGGAGAAATGAAACTTCCATGTTAAATCAGTCAACTTTAAAAATTTATAACTCAAAAACTAGATCGAATTTGTATACCTGATATTTTAGCTACTGATAGGGGGTGTAGAGGAGAACATTTTAATTTTTGTGTGAGGAATTTTTTTTAACATTGGTGGCGTTACCTTACCCTTAACGTATTAATGATAAAAAATAAAATTTAATTTTTCTTTTATTTCAGATATCTCATGTTTCAGGTTTTTCTTACTTTTTAAGCTTATTCGCACACATCTTTTCTTTTTCAGAACTTAATTTGACAGTGAAATTCAAACTTCGAATTTCGATTTTTTTTTTTTTTTTTTTTTTTTTTTAATTTGAATAAATTATTTTCAAACCTTATCAACCTAGGTCAGATGAGTAACCTGTGTAAAATTCATGACAAAATTCGATTTTTTTTTTCCAAAAAACCTCGGAATATTTAATAAAAAAAAATCGCAATTTCCAAATTTTGAATTTTTCCATAAATTTGAAAACGGGTTTTTATAGAAGAATAAACATTCTTTAAAACCTATATCTTGATTCTTTTTAACAATGTGCTTTGGTATGAAGTTATACGCTTTTTGTAGTTTGACCTCTGACCTTAATTCAAGGTCAAAATTATCAATGCAAGAAAGTTTAGCAATCTGACTACAAACTTGAAAAAAAATAAATTATAATTCTATGTAGAGCAGAATTTAAGGGTAAGATAACACGAACAATCGATTGTTGATAGTCCCATTTGATTAACATGTAAACCTTAGCAATTAACCTCATAATAAATCTGAATTTTTTTTGAGAGACAGTTCTTAGCACCAAAAAAATGTGGAAAAAATTTCAAAACAATCGGACGATCAAATTTTTTTAAATGAATTTTTTAAATTTTCAGTATAGGGCTTTCCCATGCAGACATAAACTAAGAAATTAATTTAAAAAAATTGGATCGTCCGATTGTTTTGAAATTTTTTCCATATTTTTTTTGGTGCCAAGAACTAACTGTCTCTCAAAGGAAATTCAGAATCATTATGAGGTTGCTAAGGTTTACATGTTAATCAAATGGGACTACAACAATCGATTGTTCGTGTGATCTTACCCTTAAGATACATTTTTTTTTTATCTTTTGAGATTGCCCTCTTTATTGATTTTTTGAAAATTCCTGAAATTCGTTTTTTTTTTTGAAATTTCAAACAATAATATCCAAACCTCATCAACCTAGGTCAGATGTGTAACATATGTGAAATTCATCGAAATCTATTGACCCCAGCCCATATCTCCTTATTGAACTGACCTGATTAACCATTGGCTGTACTTATATTTTCCCGGTACCAAAATTACCAAAAGTGCAGGTTAAAAAATGAAAACATCACCCAATTGCATAGATGAGGTCTAACTCTTCAGCCAGTAAAGGCTGACTTTGATGATTTCGATTGTTCGTTTTTGAATAAATCAAAATCATCAAAGTTTATAGCCCTTGCTTTTATAAGAGTTAATTAGACCTCATCTATATTATATGCAATCGGGTGATCTTCCATTTTATTTATTCACATTAAATATCAGTTGATATATTGTGACTACAGTAAAACCTCTTTTTTACGAACTTCGATTTAACGAAATTCGCGATTTTACGAAGTATTTTCTCGGTCCCGAATAGTTAGATAGGGAAATGCATGTTAAATAACCTTGAATTTACGAAAACTCGATTTTACGAAATAACGAAGTGCTCACATGGTCCCTAGAGAGCATTAACCTCGAATTTACGAAGATATATTTATTTTGACGACATTTAAAGTGTCTTTTAAATGTAAATTACGCGCGCGTCGTAACGTAAAATTTGTGTTCGAGAATCGAGTTTAATTTTTTCTATAGCGTCAACTCGTAAGATTTTTTATTTATTAGTCATAAAACAATAACTGATCGATAAAACTTTTATTTGTATGGCAACTGCGTGGTCTAATTCGATGTAAAATGTGATCTTAAAAATAATAAAGTGTCGAATCCTCTTCGTCCGGCCAGATCGTACGACCCAATCGCATTGCTGCATGAATGGAGTACATTATATATACCTCAAAACTTCATTCAATTTAATATTTTATTTAATAAATTATTAATAGAAAATAAAAACTAAAAAGTATAAAAAATAAATAAAATAAAACGCACGTCGTTATGGAAAATTAGCCGCGTATATGAACAATGTTTTTATTTTATTGGCTACGCGAATAGAAATAATGTCGTTGACTGCATTTCAAATGTCGATTGTGAATTGCGAAAACAAAATTGATACGAGTTCTTTCATTTTCTTAAAGACCTAAAATACACAAAATTGAATTTTTTTTTTTTTTTCACCCCTTCAAGTCACGTCCGCGATGTTATGATATTCACGTAAAAATTGTGATTTCCTACACTCACAGAAATAATTATAAGATTTTAATTGACATAGTTTGGCTGTGTTGAAGTACGTAGAATTATTAGTTTACATACCATAATTATACACTGTAATACAGAAATTTATTTCTTTAACATAGAGAAGTATAATACGAGACAAAAAGTTATAGCTTATAACATATTGAGCTGTATATAACTAATTTATGAGGTGTGTAGATTGAAACTGTGTAGTACAACATAGTCAAGTTTTTAAAAATATACACAATCTCTTACAAAATACCGTATAAGCTGTATGACTTAACGTAAATGGCTGTATGCCATCGCATACAGCCCTCTGAAAATTTCAGCAAACCTTCCTCCTGATACCATGAAAAATATTAGACTAAATTCGCGGTGACAATTTCGAGATATTCATGCAGCATTAATTGTTTTAAATAGGGACTGCTGTGACTTTTAGTCAAATCAGCATCTTTTTCACACGAAAAAATTAATTACTCAAAATCTAAAGCGATCGAATTTGATATTTTTTTACATCAGCAAACCAACATTTACTATGTACTTTTTATTTTATGGACTAAAAATATTTTCAGTTCATCATATTGGAAAATATTGAGCAATGGCCTCGATGACATTAATCCTTAAAAAGATCAAATTAGAATAGTTTTTGAACAGAACTTTGTTAAAGTTACACACAAAAATCACTATATACAAAGAAGTGAACGCAAACTTATCGGCGACTATAACTGTGTTTTTATGTTTTTATGATATGTTTTTATGATCAGGCGCGGATCCAGAAAAAATAATTCGAGGGGGCCCTCTTCACAAGGTTAATGTTAAAAAAAAATGGAGTGGGGAAAATGCCTATATTGCCTATGTTAAATTCGAAATTCTGGAGAAGTGCATGGGGGTACCGCGACGCCCTCGGCTTCCCCCCTTTTTCCCCTGGATCCGCGCCTGTTCTTAATAAAAACTTTTACAACGAAACAAAATTGACGAAACTATATGTATATTTTTCTAAAAAATAAAAGGAAGTATCATAGCAAATATGATTTGTGATTGAACGAATAAAACGTTTCATGACACTTTTATCCTATTACTCACTAAAAACTAGGAAATTTGGTTTATAAAGTATTTAAGTACACCTCTGCATGTAAAAAAATTATTTTATAAATTATTTATTTGTTCACATTAAATACCGTTTGGTACATTGTGACTATACATTGCATATATGCTAAAATTTGGTAAAATATAAATTATCTGAAAAGGAGAAAAGTATACATACTGTATACAGTATATAGAATAATAAAACAAAATTAAAATAGTTTTTACAAAATGAATCAAAAGAATTTAAAATTTATAAATATATATTACAAATAAAGATTTTTTACACTTTCAATATATATATATATATATATTGACAGTTTTCTTGTTAATAGAATAATAATTTTTTTTAATATGGGTTATTAAGCAATTGTTTCTTATTAAAAAAGAAGTACACTTTATTTTTTTTTTTTTTTTTTTAATATAATATTTGAAGTTTATTAATACAATACAGAGTAGAAATAGTATCTTAATTATTTTGCTCATAAGCTCCATATTTTTTATGAATAAAATTTTATTGTCTTATAGTATTATATGACCATTCACATCTTTGTTAATTTGAACCATAGATGATAATTTCTTTTAACGTACGAATTCATAAAAAAATACAAATACACGGAATACTTAATTATTATATAATAAATGGCAACTAATGTAACTCCCATAAAAAGCTTATTAATATTATATACTATTATACTGCTAGGCTTAGATCACACTCATGGAATTATATTAATATTATAGAGATTGTAGCATAAGCTGGGGACTTCCTGCATGTGAGAAGCGTATATCCGCAGTTCTGCACTACCCGATAATAAGATCGAGGCAGTTATTTCTGAGAGCTATATTTTCCTTAAACTCAACTAATGCGCAGTATAATGTTTTTCGAAGTGTAAATTTCTTGTGTCCATTTTTGCTGAGACACAATTAATTTTCTACCTTTTAATATACATTATTAATTGTTGTACCGGCCACTCTTGCAGTCAGATATTAAAAACTCAAGTATAAAATTAATTGAAGTATTTTCATTAGCAAAAGCGAAGATATATATGTTCTTGCACGCCGTGATGGTAACGCTCCTCATTACCGTCGGTTACGTGGACTCGGGACAAGGTATGTTAATAATTTAAGCTTTTATTATTAAATTATTAATAAGTGTGAATATTTCTCACATTTATACTGACGATTGAATTATTTATTTATTTATTTTGTTCATCGCGCAAACTTTTTGTTAATTCTACGTACATTAAATCAGGACGAATTAGATGCGACTAAAGACTATAAAATTAATATTAACTAACATATATATATATATATATATATATATAGTAATCTCCTGACTTGTAAAAAAAAATGTGTAGAATTCTTATACAATTTTTAGGTCACTAACTCGATATACTATAATGTATAATATATATATTACACAGTTATACTCTTACATGCACGCAGTGGTCGATCATTGTACTTTTTGGCGGTGTGTCTCTTAAAATTTTAAGTACTTAACTTGATATATAGAGTAATGAAATTACAATACTTAATTAGCCTCTTTTAAATTGTCAAAGGTATATATATCTTCATGTTCTATTATTTGAAATATATATATATATATATATGTTTTTTTCTGTTGACGGTAGATTATTGGTATTTCATATATAAGTATATATTTATTATTCCTGCCCTGAAATAAATTATAATGAATAGAACAATTAGGGCTAAGTTCTTTACTTTTTTTATATAATAAATCTAACCTTTTTTAAAATCTTTTTAATTTCTAAATATAGAGGAAACCTATAAGTATATCATTAAAAAATAATTTTAATGCTAAAGAGTATAAAATATTGATTAAAGCTGCTAATATATTTTAAATTTTGAATAATTTTTATCATGACGAATGTATATGAATTTTAGTGACTAGAAACATTATATGAATTGAAAATAACGATATAACAATTTTAATTATCAACCAACTTCATTACCTTTTTCTATAGGATACTTATAATTACTTTGTTTGTAATTAAGTCAAGTAAATTTTTGAGTAATTAGGTAATTTTTTAAATGATAACATGCATATACATAAATTGTCAAAATTGATGAAAGTATATAATATTATATATAATAAAAGCATAATCTCAAAAAATAAATTAAATCTAATATTACCAAACACGTAATTATTGTAGTGAATTTAATTATCGTGTAAAAAAATTAGAAGTTGTAAGTACCGAATAAATAAGAAACGATTTGTCCAAATCAATGAAATCATGTAGAGAAAATGCCATGTGTTTTTGCTGTGTTTGAGCTGCTCGCGGAACAGCTTTATCTATGAGAAATTAAAATACAGACCGAACCTGTATAATTATGATAATATATAACATATATAATTATTGCTCTTCTTTTAAATTTACACTCTGCTTTTTGCGATCCCCAAATAATCCCAAGTTAATTTTCTTCGCTTATTTTATCCTCCCGAAAATTTTAAAAATTGAAATTTCATCTTGGAACGATGTATTTATTTATTTATTTTTTTTTGAGGTAAATCTGGTCAGAAATTTAGAAATGTGCATGATTTTCTCGTTCAAAATGTTAATTTGATTTTAGCTTACTTATAAATTTATAAGGTATATAATTAAAGGACACAAATGGGTATATGAAGTTATATAGGTTTTGGACTAATGCAGGAGAAGTAATAATTTCCTTAAAATCGTCTTTATTATTTCCAATATATACATTAAAAAAATATATATAGTGGTGATATAGGGGGCAATGCACGAAAGAGTTATCCAGGTTTTTATCCGCGTTTAGCTTAACCACGCTTAACGAAGTGATTTAACACGTAAAACAGGTATGGTTTAAACGTGGTTAAGCTAAACGTGGTTAAAACCTGGCTAACTGCTTCGTGAATCGTGCCCTATATAATAATTAAATATAGTATTTTATAATATGCAGAAACATTGTGTCATGCGATTCACGAAGTTAGAACTTAGAAGAAGTTATCCAGGTTTCTAACTACGTTTAACTTAACCAAGGTGTAAAGGTATCTTTACCCACCTTGAACTTAACCACGTTTAACTATACCTTTTTTACGTGTTAATCCTCCCTAGTTAAACGTGGTTAAGCTAAACGTGGTTAGAAACCTGGCTAACTGCTTCGTGAATCGCGCCAATATTAAAATGTAAAAGTTATATATAACGGAAATGGATGAAGTATTACTGTCAATATGTTTATATTTATTTTAGTGGAGTATATGCTGAGACGTCATCGGCATGTATCATGCAACGATTAACAAGGAAACACACCTTACGATCCCGACGATGGCTTCATATAATGTGTCAATCCTTCTCCGAGGCTGAACCTCTGATCATTTTTCATCCTTTTTTATCCTTGCATATTATTTTTCAAATTAATCGAAAATACAATCATGTGGTAAAGATTTACTTTGTATTGCATGTTTTGCTTACTTCAGCTAACGAGTTAAGCTGCCGTTTTTTCAACTGCAATGTTCAAGTTTTAATATCCGGCGTTTATTGATCAACATATTCATAATTATGCAATGTATAAAATTATACAATATAATATATATTACTTTGACTATATAACAATATAGTATTTTTGTAATTTATCTATTGACCATGCACACTTCAAAATTTTAAAACAATTTCTTGCATGTGGTACAGTAGGTAAGCCATCAGGTGAAGCTTTATGAAGAATAAGGTTTGGGGGAGAATATACATTGTAAGGCATTTCTCCGACTGCGATTTGGATGAAACATTATCGTCATCTGTTGTAATTATGTTGATTTTTGACACGTGTCGCAGAGAGATGGTCGGTGTGCCGCTACGGAGAGAAATGCATCAACGTGGGGTTGTGTCCAGAAGCGCTGGCCGAGATGCGTAAAGCTGACGAGAAGATGACTTCCGAGGAGGGTGAAGGGGAAGGAGATCCAGAGGATTTCAGTATGACCAGCAACCGACCCTTCTGTGGCTATGACATCACCTCTCCAAAATACCGCTTCAAAGTTAGTAGTTTATGCATGCATGGGGATTCATAATATAATCAATAATAAAAATAAATAAATTAAATTTCTTTTTGCTAGTCGTAAGAGTCGGTGACATTCCATGCAATTAGCAACGCTAAAGTGCAGGTCACCGAGGCTCAGGTCCGTCAAGCCGACTGTTTGTTTGATGTGTAAAATATAAATATAATGACATCAACAATAACTAATTGTGAGTTGGCTATCTAAAATGACATTTTTATAATACAATAATACAAATATTGCTGAGATGATGTTTCGTTATAAGCCTTTTCCGAAACATGGCTGCAAATTAAGTATATTTAAAAAGAAAGTAGTGTACATAATAAATTAATTTTTTAATATTTGCAAAGAAATTAATATGAATATTTTTTCATTTATAAATTTATAATAATATGACATATTGTTTGTGTGTAGGTTTGTTGTCCTGACAAACGTTTTTGGGCGCCAAGTTACGGAAGAAGTAGCGGACGAAGAAACAACAGGAACAAATCCAAGGACGTCCAACTGAAACATCAGGTATAATAGTGACGGGTGACGGTATATAGTATACTGTATAACCAGTATAACTAATACAGCGTTTATATCGAAGAGGGGGCGGGGGTAATTTTTGTATATGATATTCCTTGAATTAATTGTGACTCCAGATGCAATTTTGATATCTAGATGGCTTCACATTTTTTCTTTTAAATATATATATTTTTTTAAATAATAAATAATACAGTCATACCAAGGGCGGAAGCTTTATGGAGAGGTGCTGAGGTATACTTTCACTTACTTAAAACGTTATCAACCACTTTTTACAATAGTTTTTAAATTGTCTCCAATTAATATTCAGCCCACTTATTTTTCCATTCTTGCCATTCCTCTAAGACAAAGTACGATGGTTTCCTCAGGTCATAGATGAGGCGGTTGAAGCCAACTCGATACCGTGGAGCGACTCCAAGGTGCGAGACGTATGTCGGCCGGACGGCCCGGGCTTTGATCACCCCAAGCTGTACCTCTTGCCGCGGGACTGTGGCTACGCGCGAGCGCCGGACCTTCTAATGGACTTGGAGCAGCAAATTCCGTTAGTTAATCATCACGAGAGAGAGAGAGAGAGAAAGAGAGAGAGAGAGAGAGAGAGAGAGAGAGAGAGAGAGAGAGAGAGAGAGAGAGAGAGAGAGAGAGAGAGAGAGAGAGAGAGAGAGAGAGAGAGAGAGAGAGAGAGAGAGAGAGAGAGAGAGAGAGAGAGAGAGAGAGAGAGAGAGAGAGAGAGAGAGAGAGAGAGGGCACACGTCAGCTGCAATATTTGTCAAATGTCATAATTAATTAATTTCGTTATAATAATTCAAGTTGTAATAGCTAGTACATATACATGGTGGTGCGTTGTAAAAGAGAGTGTAGCCATAGGAAAAACAATAAATTTGATTTAATAATATTGATCACCAAAATAATGTAGTCACATATTATCCACAGGACGAACAACAGGGGCAGTAAGGGTCGCACTCAGAGGCCACCATCCGGCAGAAGCAGGAGGTGGGTTGATTTCATAAAAGTTGGAACTCATTGTTAAATTAAATTTTGGTAAATTGAACACGAGAGCAATTTTTTTAAATATGCAGAAAATCTGTTTATAACACATAATATAAATAAAGTTTCAAATAGTATACATGCTATTAACAGCGATCGATGGTCTGTGTCTCGTGTGCAGGGTGAAGCGCGTGTACAAGGGTACAGAGGCTGGCTTCATGTCACAGCCTTGGATGGCGAGGCTTATCTACAGCTCGGCAGGTAAGAAGAAATATTGGAAGTATAATAAGCAGCATACTTGGAACCAATGATAAACTTTCATATGCTTCAAAAAACTCTTTTTTACATGGACAAAGCTAGTGGCTGATTGATGTCTTAATGACGTCACTTGGTGCTCGTGTTGCAGACAACGTGAACAGGAAGAATGTGCTGTGCGGTGGCACGCTGATAACCGAGCGCTACGTCCTCACTGCTGCCCATTGTGTCAAGGACACGGAGGATTCGTATTTGTAAGTTTAATATAAGATAAAATGCCCATGCACTTATAGCTATGTCGCACATATATAATATATGTATGCCATTTTTATTAACAATAATCACGTTATTCGTATAGGGTGGGTGTGTCACTAGGCGAACGCGACAGGCGACGCAACGTCGACTGCCGCAAACTGCATCTCAGCACGGTGTGCGCCTCTGATCCGCTCTTCTTTAAAATCGAAAGCGTGCACGTGAACAGGTACTTCCAGAGCAGCACGCTGGTGCACGACATCGCGCTTATCCGCCTCATACAAAAAGCAGACATTTCTCTCGTGCGGAGTGAGTATAGAAGAGATCACAATGATATTACCTATATTGATTAATTTAATGTGATTGTGTACATTATATTATCATTTACTTAAATAATCATTAATTAGTTTTGATCGTAAAAATGTAAAAAAAAATTACTTCTGTTAATAAATTTAATGCAATTAAGTTAGAATAAAAATGAAATTTAAAAAAAAAAATGAAGTAGGCTGGGGGTCGAACTGGGAATTTAAGTTTCATTTGATTCTTGATATTGTATATAACGATTGTGTTTTTATGTAATAAGATGAGACTCTCTATTTTAAATAATATATTAAAAATTATAAGTAATAAAATTGGGGTCTAGTAGAACCACAAGCCGCTTTTTTCACTTTCCAGCAAGGCTTTTTATCTCATAAATATATATTCAATCGATAAGAATGACCTTTATTGAAAATATGCAAAAATTAGCATTTAGCACACATTAAAAATTAAAAAATATACTTTTTTTTTGTCTAGTTATTTATTTCATTACAATTTCAGTGTCAGTGGCACCAATTTGCCTGCCAACAGGACGGCTTATTTGTGAACCTTTGTACAACAAGACGATGATTGTGGCCGGATGGGGAAAGCCTGACCGAAGTATGTATCATGCATGATTATAATATGATATGTATAATATATAAATATTAATGGTATCACCTTTTATTGTCCATAATGTCCATTAAATGCTTGCAGTTTCAAAAATAATCATTTTACTTTACAATATTATGATATATTGTAACATTAAATATATAAAATGAAAATAATTTATATACACCTATACACTACCATGATTCCCCTCTAAATTACAATCCAAAAATTTTTTATGATTTTATTTGTTTGCAGGTCGCACGCTTAGCGAAGTGTTGAGGACTGCTGAGCTTTCGCAGGTATCTCAGAAGTTGTGTCACAAAAATTACATAAGAAACAACTTGAGGCAATACGTCAACTCCATAAACAGCTACACGCTGTGTGCTATAGGGCGCAAGCAGGACTCGTGTCAGGGCGACAGTGGTGGACCGCTGCAGGTAAGATGATGATGACCTCTTAATTGTACTTTAATTGTCTTCGATTTAAATTTCAACTCAATAACACAAGCAGAAATTTGAAGGAAAGAAAAAAAAAACTCGTAAAAACAATTAATTTTATTTTTAGTTTTCAAATAATTTTCATTTTTTTAATAGGTAAAAAAATAATACTTTTTATATTAAAATTGTATTTAATAATATTATAACATTCTCCATTATATTATAATTATGTATATCATTTATCAACTATAAAAAGGTATTTGCCGCAGCTGCTGACGAAGGAAGGCGTGGTGGTGCAGCACGGCATCGTGTCATTCGGCTCCGCGACCTGCAACAACGAGGCGCTGCCCGGGGTGTACATTCGCGTGGCACGTTACATGCAGTGGATCCTGGACGTCATCAAGCCGTGACCAGAAGAAGTTCAGAATTAAGTTTTCTGAAAAATAAGAATTCATGCTTCACGTTTTTCTATTATATTATACGTAATTTCTTAGTAAATAATTTTTTTATTCATTAATAAATTTATTAAAAAGTACGTACATAATTTACTATTTTTTTATATTAAATTATATTACATTTATGCTTCTCGTTATAATACGAACAGGTATAAAAAATGTTATATATTGTTTCCAAAGTTCCAAACGTCTACTCGGTATGTTTGTGAGCGTTACTATATGTCTAAAAGGATCAGTTATATGAATTAAGGTGTGGAAATATTAATAATGTTGATCAGATTTTTTTTTTAATTTAAACTGTTATTTAAAGTCCTTAGACGGTCGCCTCTCTATACTCAAACATTTTTCAGTTTTTTTTTGTTTGGGGGACAGGAGATTTTTCATCCAAAAGTGAAGAATTTATACCCTCAATAATGCAAAAAATAAAGAGGGCACAAATTTATTTCATTAACTCTTATTTGTTTAATTTTTTACGGAAGTATTTAGAAATAATAAAGTAACGATCTAGCCCTTTTTTTGGTCTTAATTAACTCTCGACACTTTTCTCCTTTTCTTAATTATACATTTTGTTCAAGGTATAAACACTACGTATAAATCATAACGCTCGGTTCTGCTGCATGGGTAGGATTGCGGTGCCCTATCACTCAATTTTAATTAACCTTTGGGGTGCTAATGGACAGCGGGAGTGTTGAATGGGAGTGGGGGTGGCATGCAACACATACATCCCATATACTGTATATATTTCAATATCAATTGGGGGTCATCCCATTCCCTTCTCCCTTCCCTCCCACAGTTGGATACGTCCCTATTAATCTTTTTTATTTCTACATAAAATCTCAGGGAAATGAAAAAAAAAAAAAAAAAAAAAACAGATATACAAGAGCATATAGGTCATCTACTGTCATCGCGGACATAAACTTTGAACTACTGCGTTGCGAACGAACTACACACATCATCATACACATGAGAATATATAGAACTGTTAGCAACTTAAAACTGTACCGCTTCTAAAAGAAGAAAAACGATTAACTAAAAAAAAGGTATAAAAACATTGTGTTTTTCTCTGACCGTGACGGTATAAAGCAAGGTATAAAGCTATAAAGTAATAATAATGAAAATGCAGCAATAAATTGAGATTTCTTTGTCTGCGCAAGACAAGTTATGTATAATATATTGGTCTCATTTATCTCGCAGTTTTAATTTAAAAGTTAAATAATTATACACATTACAGTTATCTGAAATAATTGAAAATTTCAGTTTATCATTGTTCCTCATTTGTTAAATTTTATTCCTATATTGCCTTAATTGTATGAGTTCTTAATTGTCAAATCTCTTTATTTTTATGTTAAAAAGAAAGCAATGACAGATATCATTTTGAATAGTCAACCTTTGTGCTATAGTTTTTTTATTGCATGTGAATAAATTTAAATATATAATTATTGTACATGCATTATACCACACCACATGCAGATATGCAATGCGTTAATTGATAACCGAACACACCGGCCTTTTTCTGACAGTTCATCCTGACTCCTGACAGCTCTTACCCCATTACGAATATGAGGTTTGCCGTGCTGCTGGTGGTGGTGGTGGTACTAGTGTCGAATCATTTCGTCCACGTGACGTCACAAGACGAGGAAAAGGAATCTTACATCAAGTAAGTGCATGGCCAAATACAAAAGTTAGTGTTGACAATTACATCAGAAATAAATTCTATAAAATAAATAAAAAATACAAATTAAAGCACACACGTACGTTTTGTCGCATATTATGAAAAGGAGGGCTGCTTGGATAATGTATAAGTTATTCAATTATGATTAACAAAATAATTAATATCGTCAAAATATTTCAACTTTGTTCACTACAGCACGATGTTTAATTTTATTGTGTACCTAATATATAGTGAGGGGTGCGGACTGAGCAGTGCAGTCAAGAGAACAGGCCGCGGGCTCGCACTCGCGGGTGTCACTGGGAGACGTTCCCTGGATAGCTGCTATCTTCACCGAGGAGCAGGATGGTGACGACTGGATAGAGGTGCTCGCGGGTGGGGGTTCCGTCGTCCACCCGCGAGCAGTCCTCACTGCGGCGCACCTGCTGACAGGGTGAGGTCCCGATGTACACCTCGAGATGGCACTCCTGAAATTTTACTCTTGTTATAGATTAGCTGCATGGTTATAATATATAATAACAACCACCGAGAGACAACAATTTGATTAAAACAACGATATATATATATATATATATATATATATATATATATATATATATATATATATATATATATATATATATATATATATATATATATATATATATATATATATATATATATATATATGGTAATACAACAATAAAAGCAAATTATATATATCTCATTTTGTTTTTAACATTGGCCTTATGGAGGCGCCCTCCTCCCCCTCCTCCAATTTTTTTTTTGTGGATCCGCGCCTGGTTGGCCATGTATAGTAATACCATATATCTTGTAGCGCAGCCTGACACCGGACCGAGTAAACGTGGTGACGGGGATCACACAAATCGATGACAAGATGGAGTCAACTCGTCAGCAGCGGACCGTTGTGAAAATTCACGTGCACCCATCGTACAACTCGCGAATGGAGCACTTTGACGTGGCGCTGCTCGAGCTGAACGAGACGCTGCAGACCACAGACGCCGTCGCCACCGTCTGTCTACCCGACAAAGTAAATAAGTAATATTAAAAAATATTGTTAAAATGTTATCACACTAAACGATTTAATTGAACCCTATTTTTTATTATGAGCAAGCAAGGTATAATAGAAAATGCACTTGTCTTGTGGCCCTCACCTGCATATTTGGAAGCAAAAGTGAGTTAAACATTTCCATTATATTCATGCATTTTATGAATATAATATATTATACTTTCAAAACATTAATTATAATGTTCTGTGTGTATGGTACTATAATATTTAGATAATCAGTAAATTGAGTAAATTAATTGCTCTACCTTACTAATAACAATTGACATTTAATTATTATATTATATAAATATCATGTTGTTTTCTTCGTGCAGGACGAGACATTTTATAACTCAACATGTACCACAACCGGATGGAGCAAAACTGAATTTAATGGTAAATACAATTTACTCATCATTATCACTTATAAGTTACCTATCCTCGGGGGGAGTAGGAACAGGGGGTTTGGAAGCTATTCCCATAATTCCAACATGCGCATGAAACACTCAGATAAGGGGCACTATAATACATATATGTTATCGTTATGTGTAGGTAAGTTTAGGGTCAATATTATAGTTATATATTATATCAAGTAATTAAGAATTAAAATATATGTCTTATACATTTTTATAGTTTGAATTGTTACCAATTGCCGCTTTATAAAAATTGCCTATTTCTTTCATATATGCACTGTAATGAATAATTATAATTATTATCTTCAGATTGCACTGACTCGATGCATGATGCTTGTTGCAGGACTCGAACAATCTCAGTCTCTGCGGCGCGTGGCGCTACCCCTCGTGAGGCGAAGAAAGTGTGAGCGGCTGCTGAGACGCACGAGGCTAGGCCGCCGCTTTGAACTTCATGACTCGTTCATGTGCGCAGGTGGCAAGGAAGGCACTGGCACCTACCAGGTGAGAGCATGCTCATCATGGCACTCCGGTCTCATCTGCACCTAATTACTATGGTTCAACTATATACGCAGTGATGAGACTATATGATTGTTAAAATCATTATATAAATTGAACTATTGTATTTTTTTATAATCGGATTACCTAAACTGTAGTCTGTTTTTTGAATAAATATAATAAATAAATAAATAAAACTAATCTCATAAATACAATTAATAATTATATAATTGTCTCTTTCTCATAAAATATTTCCAGACGTTGATTTTATCTTTCTTACAATTATAATGCATAAAATAAACCTATATCATTTTGTTAGTATATAGTAAAAGCAAAGAGTGATAAGTTTCCCTCCTTCCTTCATCTGAAGTACGAGTTCACCTTTTGGTTTGAAACTGATGATTTCTGGTGACAGGGTGACGGGGGAGGACCGCTGGTATGCCTGGTGTGTCAGAATGTGGAAGACTGCAACTACGTGCAGGTGGGCGTGGTCTCGTGGGGACTCGAGCAGAGTCTGTCCAGCACTCCGGAGATCTACGCGGACGTCGCGCGGATGAGCCGCTGGATAAAATCACAACTGCGCAAGCTAAACGACTGAACGTCAAGCACATAATATTATTGTTGTGTCTTCAAATTCTCATTGAAATATTTTTAAAAATAAAAATGTAAAAAAGGCATATTGACTAAAAACATCTATAATATAATTATATAATGCATTTATTAGTCATAAAGCACACAATAAAAAATGAAATAAAATTACTTCAGTATATAATATTTTAAGCATTTTATTTACATTTACACCAATTACACCAGGGGACGTGCTAATTTTTGCACCCAAATCATCGATCTCTGTTATCTCTGTAGCCTACAAAGATAACAGGGATTTGTTGGGGCGACGTCCATCGTGTGGTGTCAGCGAGATCGCTTGAAGGGTGTGCAGTTCTCGACCGCTAGCTTGGATTTCTCGCTCAACGCTCGCAGACCTGAGATGAAAGGTGTTAATTAATGAAATGATGTAGTTGTCTATCAACATAACAATACCAAAATATGAATACCTTATTTAATTATATATAATAATTATATAAACACATGAAAATTTAAACAATATGTTATGAGTATATTTAAATTTAATAGTACACGTTATCATCAGTGTTATTATCGGACGATATTTTATTTTTTACTATATTCTACTATTTTTTGGTCAACATATGATTTTACCGAAAACCGACGATACCATAGAATATTTTGATTTTGGTCATGCAATCATAAATTATAATTATATATCATGAAGAGAAAGCAATAAAAATAATAATTATTTCATTTCAGTCTTTGGATGGAACCATTGGAACAATTTCTTATAGTTAAAATTTACCTGTCAATGATGAAATTGGATGTTGGTGCCCTTGTTAGAGTTGCTAGTACATTATTCTATTAATTATAATTTATAATACTTGCATAATATATACATCAGCATCATTTTTATATAGCATTGATGATGCTTGAAACAATAAAAAAGTTGTATATTAAATTAAGCTAAATGTGAATGCATAAAAGACCAACAAAAAGCAAAAAATAAAAAGATTATATATATTACATAAATCAGGTTCCATTAATTTGTTTTGTTTTAGCCTTATGTACGGCGCAAGGAAAACTATAATATTATAGTAGATGACCATGCAATAGCAAAAATATTGCTTCAAATCGGTTTTGGTATAAACACTTTTTATAGTTTTGGTCATTTCTTTTTTTCTTTTTTTTTTTGTCATTATGTAATTGTGCAAACTCATAGGTTTGATTGCCAATATTTATATTAAAATTTATAGTACTGACGCTCCAGCTTTTCTTGGTCGTTCTCTTTTTCAGGAGTGGATG
Source organism: Siphlonurus alternatus (assembly GCA_949825025.1). NCBI lineage: Eukaryota > Metazoa > Arthropoda > Insecta > Ephemeroptera > Siphlonuridae > Siphlonurus > Siphlonurus alternatus. The sequence goes on from OX463778.1 coordinate 36,222,734, forward strand.
CCCCGACGCTTATTAGGATAGGTGCAGGCGTGAAGGATGGCAGCGCAGTCTGACAGTTCTGAACAAAGTATGTGTAAAAAAAAATATGGTTTAGGGATTTTAGTAAAATACAACACTTGCATGATTAATTAATATAAACACTCATAAAAAGCATAAAACGATCGAAGAATTGAATTTACCTCATGAAATTATTATTAATATTTTATACCTAACATTTGCTTTTAAGGTATGACACTAATTATGGGAATTGTAAAATTCCTGGAAAATTTACATTTTTTGGTGTTGTTAAACCAAGCTAAAATTTTTAGTTGTTGTTTGGCAGAATGTTATTTTGTGCACGAGCGATACTCACAAGGTAGGCAACCAGACGGACGCAGTGCAGCAAGAAATAAGGCAGCGAGGGAACTCGGTCGTGAACTGTGACGTTCGGGAACACATCTGCAGAAACAAAAATGATAAAACAATAATCAGCAGTATTGATGAGGAACTTAAGTTTTACTGTTGATATATCGTCTTTATAAGTCAATTTTGGAGAGTCATATTATAGCTTCCACAGTGCGTAAAAACAGTTTGCGTGAGGCCTTGTTAAAAATTGAAAAAACATTAAAATTGTTGTTATTATGTACAAAGTAATGATAGTTATAATAGTATATAAAATGTTAAGAGAGAACGTCTTGTTATTAACATTCAATTAACATTAATACTATATATTGTTGACCCCATTCAACGAGTATATACTGGTATATAGTTCTTGGACTCCATTGATATTCTTGATGATATATATATTACAGTTGAAAGGTAGAATAGTAATTAACGTACCCGGCACCAATTGAGCGCACTTGTGCACCTGCTCGGTTACAATCACCCCCATATCAGGTGGCACTAACATGGTGAACTTAGCAATAAGAGCCTCCAGATCAATCTGGTAGTTCTTGGATATCTGGAGAAAGAAAAAAAATTGTCATCGTAACTTTCCCCTCTTTTCATCATTCGATAAATGTTATATATTCTTATATACCATTTTCAACTCTTGAAGAATGCAAACCGCATGTAACTATAAAAACAAAAACAATCAATATTTCATTTTTGATGTAAAACTTAACCCAACCAATTTTTGTATACTTACAGCTTCTGTTGATATGCAATTCTGCACTGAAACCAAAATAAAAATATTAATGAGGGAAATTAAGAAATATATACAAAACTATATATAACATAATTAATATAATATACATATATTAAGGTTAAGATAACGCCACCAATGTTAAAAAAATCCCTCACACAAAAATTCTGAAAAAAAAAAATTAAAATGTTCTCCTCTACACCCCCTATCAGTTGCTAAAATATCAGGTATACAAATACGATCTAGTTTTTGAGTTATAAATTTTTAAAGTTGACTACTTTAGCACTTTAATATGGAGAAATGAAACTTCCATGTTAAATTAGTCAACTTTAAAAATTAAAAACTCAAAAACTAGGTCGTATTTGTATACCTGATATTTTAGCTACTGATAGGGGGTGTATATAGAGGAGAACATTTTAAATTTGTTTCAGAATTTTCATGTGAGGGATATTTTTTTAACATTGGTGGTGTTATCTTACCCTTAAGACATTGTAATGCCAGATTAATGTACCCATCTCCTTCTTTCGAGTCTCGTTGAGGCCGCGGCGAATGACGTGGAGCGCGCAGGCGAAAGCGACCTCATCAGTCCACTTGACGTCATTTCTTCCCGAAAACTTCTTGGAGCACACGCTGGTGGCGCGATCGTCATCAGTGAACAGGCGTGAGCTGAGAGCCGGGCAGCCTGCCCGCACACCGGCCAGCTTCGGAACAGAAATTTAAGTCAGCTTTAAAAAAAATCACATGATCCATTTGCCATACAGTGATATATATATATATATATATATAATTATAGTCCCTCGCTATTAAACTTGAAAAACCACACATTAAAATTGACTCGCCAGGTCATCAAATATTAGACTCCACAAATCAGGGGTAAATTTGTAATAATTAAATAAACAAATCTGAAAAAGGTATATCTGATTTGGAGATATACACTGATGAATTTTCTTCTTCTTTCGAGCAAAAAGAAAAAAGTTTTATGCGGTATATACAGTAAAATTACATTACGTTAATTTAACAATGTGGTTTAAATTTAATATCTGCAATATTAAATATATTGTATTTATTATTTGATTATAAAATCTAAACACTAATTTGACTATTAATTCCTTTGTAAATTATACGTACTAGGGTAGTTATCGAACCGCAAGGATCAATTAAAGGGTCGGTAGTTTTAGCCATTGTGCTTGATGTGGAGGCCGACTGAAGGGTCAAGGTCATCTCATGGGTTACTGTGGTGGGGTCACGTGTCTCGCTATCCTCAGTTGATACCTCCATTGTGGTGTCCGTCATGACTTCAAAGGATTGAATTTTAATTTGGAGAGTTGGAATCAAGCTGGAGGTTACTGCAGTAGCTGCAAATATAATTTATAATTTTATTAATTGTTATTATTCATAATATTTTAATATAATATTCATTCATTAAATAATAAATTAATTCATGTGCAGGGTATATAGTGATTTTAATTCATAATTATTCTTATAAACTATAATAAAGTAATTTAATTTTAATTGACGTTGATCTCTCTCTCTCTCTCTCTCTCTCTCTCTCTCTCTCTCTCTCTCTCTCTCTCTCTCTCTCTCTCTCTCTCCCCCTCTCTCTTTATTGCTGATGTGTTTACCGATTCAGCAAGCCTAAAAAATTATTTTATTTCATTGTGCAATAATGCCTTTCATAAAAAATTGCCAGTGTAATTGGTAAGTTGTTATATTCAATATAATATATATAAATATATAGTATAATACAGTATATATATAATAGTACTCTAATGTATAAGAAAAGAGGAAAAGATGATATAATAATTATTACTATGTCACCGAGCTAAATTATTTTGCTCTGGTTATACGCTTATACGTTATGCAAATTTTTCAACATTGAAACAGGCTATAATGCATGTTATATACTGCAACAATATACAAATATAATATAAAATAAATTATACTTATATGTGCAACAGAGGCAATGACTGATGCTCATCATCATGACAGTAACATGCTGATGATATATAGTTTTCTCCTTTTTGGTGCTGAACAAGTTGCCGGATCTGGTGTATACTTTTATATCTCGGCTGGAGTGTGCCTGTACATATTATAATTATGTACTATATACAATAACAATAGCAACTACATATATACTATATTATAAATAATATATAATTATTTAGTAGGTGCGAGTATATATTTAGTATATATTTACGCTCGTCACGTTGGGCTTCGTCTCGCTCGCTCCCCCAGAAGTTGATGGCCGCGAGTACCTTCATGGCTTCTAGCACCTCGGGAGACCTCGTCCTGCCTCTGAAAAAGTATGCTTGTTATTTGTTATTATCTGCTCTTGCGCCCGCCAGAGTTAAAAAAAAAATGCATAAATATAAGTGCATGCTAAAAAATATAAAAAGTCTTGAATACTCTCTTATATACAATTAATTGATTCAATGAAGCATAAATTATTTGCTGCAACAGTTATATAATTGCTGGAAATAGACTGCATTGAAAATAATATCCTCTTAATTATCTGCGCCTATTTCAATTTGAATAGTGGTATATTTTATACACGCAATGTATTCACTTCAATTAACATATAATTTTGATCCATTCACAAGAGCATATTTCATGGTCATTAATTAATGCTAAATTATATATATGTTCTCTGAAATGAAAATTATTGTGATGTTGACTCACGGAGTCCTGTGCTTGACGGTGGTTTTTCGTAGGCGACGTCGAGAGGATGCTGATGTGCTTCTTGACGCCTCGTTGGTGATGGTCGTGGTATGTCGAAAGACGACCGTAGATCGCCGCCAAGCAAAATCTGTGGCTGAACCAATAAACACATGCACGTCAAACAACGCGAAAACAAATTTTACCATCAATTTTAAAATAGAAGACAAAGTTTGTTGAAATAATTGTGTGCACCAATTTGAATTTATATTTAATATATAATATCATATTTGCATGTACACGGAACACATCGCCTCGGATATTTTTTTACATGCATCATATAAATCAAGAATGATATATTAATTTATTTGTAAATTTGTACAATTAATGAACGTTTGCTTTTTGATAATATTAATATATATATATATATATATATATATATATATATATATATATATATATATATATATATATATATATATAATTGAAGTATTATACATAAACTCATTATTAAAAAGGTACATATATATAATATATATAGAAGTGCATAACTTAATATATAACACCTAAAAAAGCTGCATTATGCTCTCTTAATCTCAAATTATACCACTGAAAACCTCATCTTGATTCATTTAAAATAATATTAATTTACATGCGTCTCCTGTCTGCTGACTGCTGGACCACGAGGTCATGTCCCAGCTGTCTCCTCCTTCGGTGGCTTCAGTCAGCCCTTTAGTCCCGGTGTTGCGGCTTTCTGTCGTTTTAGTTTCAGGTGACTGCGGCCTGGTCTCCCCTGCGTTCTCATCTACGTAATCCTCGGGTTTGTCTACCGTGGAGCGCGGTTCCCTAAAGGGTCGTCTCTCACCCCTGGCGCGACTGTCACTGCGAGCCGAGGCCGGGATTCTCATCACGTTTCGCCCGCGGTCAGAGTGCATCGGGTCCCGCACGGGCACTGGGACCGCTTCGCTGAAGTCTTCCAGCTCTGCTGCAGTCAATATTCCCTGCAATAACGTTATTTAAATAGTTATAATTATTCATATAATAATGTATGTTATAGACTGGAAAATACAGCATAAAAGTATATTATAATATGAATATATGTAATAAGAAATTATGTTAATGTGAATTTTAGTGACAACTATATAGCTTAATTTCCACCAAATTTCGTTCACGATTTCCACGAGTATGCTACCCAGGATATTCATCGTGTATAATCAAGATGGTTGTGTATAATGGCTTTTAAGATTCTCTGCAATATGATGGTGATGATACTGATGAATAGAATAAAAGACGTATTATATAATTATTATATAATATGCATAAACCTGGTAAATATATATTATAATTTAATAGAATATAATCCTAATATTTAATCATCTAAAGGTATCCGACTGTATTTTTAATTTAAAATGCATTTTTCATGCATAATTACATATTTTATTCACAATAACACTCACAACTTATGCATATATAACAATAAAATATTTCCATCACGCTGAAACTGGCAAAAAAAATAAATAAAAATAAATTAAATAAAAAATAAAGAAAGAAAAAATCACTGCACCATGCAAATATATAATTATGATGAAATTATGTTGAGATCGAGTTGAGATCGACGAACAAACGCAATATTTGCATGGTGCAGTGATATATATATATATATATATATATATATATATATATATATATATATATATATATATATATATATATAATATATATATATATCCGACTCACCAGTGTGAGGACTAGAAAAGCTGGGGTCCACATTAATTAATTATTGTGTCACGGTTGGTCCTCCATGCAGATGTGTTTATATATAACTAGCCCATCAGGCAATGCAGAAGGCAGATCTGTGCTACTTCCTGTCGATATGTTTTGCGTTCACGGTCAGTATAGCATCACCGATAGCATCAGCTTTATTATTTTAATTAATATTATACGTATAATACGTACGCCACACAATTTTACCTATATATAAAATAACATTAAAATTAAAGGGGAATTAAATTATATATATATAAAATAATGTTATACAAAACAATTATTATAATTCTTAAAAATATGGTATATAATTAATTAATAAATTATTAAGAATTTAAAATTTCCATGGATTACATAAAATATATATAAAATAAAACAGTCTGATAAAAGTAATACAATTAACACCGCGCGATCGTATATATTTTTACTATAGGTATAATATATATTATATGTATATGTTACGTAATAAATTATATTATATGCGCGATAGCGCGATCCGACTTCTAGCTGCTGTTCTATTTAATGTACATGCACTTTATTTCATGCAAATTTCTAATCGGTTGCCAAGTGTCAGGATGGCCGAGCGGTCTAAGGCGCCAGACTCAAGCGCAAGCTTCCCATGTCACATGGGTGTGAGTATTCTGGTCCTCGTAAGAGGGCGTGGGTTCAAATCCCACTTCTGACAAAGTTTTTGTTGAAGAACTTTTACTATCATTGACTTGCAAATTTTGATGAAAATATTCAATGTTGAAAGAAAATAACATTTTAGTCCAACTATGTGAAGCGTTTATATTTTTCTTACTCGATGCACTACATGCAATAAACATCGTGGCTAAAAATAATCTCTATATTATATTTTTGTACGCTTAATTATTGGCTTTAATAAGGATCAAGCCTCGTGCTATGTATCTTAAATACAAACGAACGTTAATGTTACCTAACAAAAATGCATTTTAAATTTTCAGAGGTATTATTATATTATTAATTATAAATATGATTTTAATAAAACCATGATTTTTTTTTGTCATCGTCTTGTAAACTTTTAAACTTCATCCCTCCACACAGATATGCGCACGCATTCGACGCATCACACGCGTCGCACGCAAGATGATTACGAAATAGTTCCGTATTGTGCCAAGAGGTGGCAGAAAAACGCAGAAAACTCTCCGGAAATGGGATTTTGGGGATATCTTCTGGTTTCTTTGAAAGCGGCATTCCTACTAATTTTTTCCTTCATATTTAAGTGATTATAGGGAAAATATGTCCGTAGTAAGGGTAAGTAATTGTAAAACTTAAGTTATAAATATCAAATTTTCATCTGCACTAATTACTTAAGATATATTTCAAAGGAAAACAAGTAAATTTCAATTTTAAAAAGGGTAGCTAGCCTCTAGCAGTCAGCAGAGGTCAGCTGTTGAATGTTTACAAAACAAAATAATTACACATACTGTCCTATGTTCTGAAATTTTATTTCTTAGCAACTCGGCGTTACATACATTTAGTAATTAATTACGTTGTAATCTTTTACTGAACCTTGACATTCAAATTTTATTTGTCTTATTTTAACATTGGTGATCTCTACAGTACAGTATAATATGCATATGATATGCATAATATTGTATCATACTGTATGTATAATGCATACTGTACACCACGCAGCCCGGTACGGACCCCCTTAAGACATTTCGCACTTTTGACCATTTTTATCTGCCATATTTAGGGTTCTTAAAATTTTGAAAAAAATATTAACATTTTCAATAGAATGTAGCAATTGAGTTTATCATAATTTCAGTTCCATATCAGAGCATTTTTTTGAGTAAAAAAAAAAAAAAAAAAAATGTGTGGCGGGGGACATGAAAAAAAAAAATGTTCCGGTTTTGGTCCAGGCCTGCTTTTGAACTCCTTATAGCCAAAAAAAGAGTAAAAAAATAATTTTGTAACCCATTAACCAAGTCAGCCTTTTCATAAAAATAACAACTGCAATACCGTGATATTTTTTTTACTAGTGAAGAAAAAATAGGAACGAATTTTTTGTTAAAAACCCTGTTTTTATTCGTTTTTGATTTTTTTTGAACCAGTAAAAAAATTATCAAGGTATTGCAGTTGTTATTTTCATAGAAGGGAGGGTTTGGTTAATCAGTTACGATTTTCTTTTTTTTACTTTTTTTGTCTATAAGGAGCCTAAAAGCAGGTCGGAACCAAAACAGGGCTAAAATCCAAAACTGGGCTGAATGTGCACTGTACATACACAATATTTGTGCATAAAATGCATTTGCATACTGTATGGGCAAAGCCGAAGCACCAAGAGGGATTTTTGTGCCCGTTTCTTACCCTCACAGTACGGCAAAATGTATTCCTAGCTTTGTATTATTAGGGTCCAGTATGCATAGACATGCAAGCACAGAATAAAGCAGCACTATTTGTCCCCTTACATATCTCCTGCACAGATATACTATGGTTCACATTTAACTTGGTTTTCGTCGTGACATCTTCAGTCATTGGTGCGTTGCTTGTAACGAAGAATTTTACTGGCTGAAGGACACCCAAGCGTTTCCGACGAAAAACAAGTTAAATATGAACCTTAGTATACCCCTCTCAAGGCAGTCTACAGTTAGACGTAAACACATCTTATCTAAGCGGGTCTAAAAATCCTGCCCGGTGCTTTATATGGTCTGTGGTATGGGTAAGCCTTGTTTATGTTTATAGCTAGTTGGCTGAAATAGCACAAACAGACAAAGGACCATGCAGGATTTTTAGGCCCGCTAAAATAAGCCGTGTTTACGTTTAGCTGGACTGCCGTGAGAGGACTATCAGTGGAGGGAATATATTAAAATTCTTCGCTGATGTACTGTACTGGACACAATAGTATACTAATACCAAAGATTCCAAAGAATATTTAGCAAACAGTACTGCAGGGGCGTAGACAAGGGGGGGGGGGGGGGTTTGGGTGTTATAACCCCCCCCCCCCCTTGAGAGCTGAACCTTAGTAAATTTTAAGGGAAAAATAACAAAAAATGGTACTCGACAGATACGATTTAGATAAAATTTTATGAAAAATTTTCTTAAAAAAAAACTTTAAAAATTTATATCCCCGAAACACATCGTTAATACATTTTTAATTTATTTAAAATCGATCTACAGTATTATGATTATTTAAGTATATATTATACTATAATTCTATTATTCAATTCCAATGTGCTTTTTTCGTCATCGATAATATATAACATCTAGTCTAAGGAACTATAAAAAATACTATAATTATTATAATTATATTATGTAGTATTCATTAATAAGTTATTTATGTTTTTGTAGACAACAATTTAAAATATAAAAAATGTTGAAAACATTCCCCACATGATATTCAGCATAAAACTAAAAATTATATGTATAATACTTTATTATTTTTTAGTTAATTATATAGGTATATATTACATCTTACAATTATTGCCAGTTTTATTGTCTAATGTATAATACTGTACATATCTTTAATTTTATTGCTGAAGTTAAAAAAATCTGATTTTCTTAAATTAATTTTATTAATTTTACATCAGTATACTTAATGTAATAAATTGATTTTCCTGTCTTGAAAATTTAAATATACATAAATATTTTTTCTTGCTCGTACATCAATCAGTACATCGTCTTAAAATGTGGTCTATTTTTTTATAAGAAAAAGTAGTGAAGTAGTGACAAAAATATTGTAACTACATAATTTACGATTTACAAATATAAGAAATTTGCTGCAACTTTTCATCGGAAAAAATTAAAGTCCACGTCCCATTTTCAAAAAATTCGCGCATAATGAATTTAATAAAAATAATATAAAAGTGTTTATTAGATGAATTGCTTGATTTAACTAAAATTATTTACTCAAAGCTTTATTTATTACTTATTACGTTAGTGCATCACGTATATACTGCACGTATTAAAAAGAAATTAAAAAAAAATTGGGTGCAAAAAATATAAAATTTTAAAAAAATTGAATCAGGCCATACATTCTCTATAATAGTATTTTTTCATAATTTTACCCTAAAAAGGGGGCGTGTCCTTAAAAAAAATCGCGCCTGCGGCGGGCTATTGGGGGGCTACGCCCCCCAAACCCCCCAATGGGCTATTCTCAATCTTGAAGACCCCCCCCTTGGACGAATCCTGGCTACGCCACTGCAGTACTGTATGGTCCTTCGTCTATCTGTGGCAACAGGGTTATCAGAACAACCATCAAAACTTTTTTAGTATGGGGGATTTGCATAATATATAATATACAGGTTGTGGTCCGTTATCTGGTTGTGATAGTTTTGAAGCGGTCGGTAACTAGATTGTGAAGGTTGACATCCAGGGCCAGCTGAAACCTGAAGATTCCCGAAGTAGAATTTATACTTCTGGTTGTGAGAAAAAACTCCTCACTTCTCACAACCAACTGTCAGCTGAAAGGTCCTCCATAATTCAAAGAGTTGTGAAGTCATTATGTATTTGGTTGAGAGTTGTAACTTCCCTACTTTTTATGTCTTAATTATAATGCTTTACTTCAGTTTTAACCTTCTCAATTTTCTTTTAAATGTTTGGTGCACCCAATAAATATTGGGAGGTACCAACCATATTAAATAAACAGCTGTCCTGTTCCCGCCAAATCTATGCACATATTGTGAACGTTAACAAAATATTTTCTTTAATTTATTATTACAACAAAAGTAAAAATTCCCCAACTAAACCTATTAGCACTGTTCATAGTAAATTTTATTTACTTTCTTTTAAATGATATATGAGCTCATTATTACGTATATTTGTTGTGCAATCTCGTATTTACTAAACTTCCCTCCTATGCATACCAGTGCATATTAAATAACAGTTCATCGTTAATTTTTCGTTTCATGTAAAACAGTTAATATATTTTTATAAATAATTATTTCAAGTGTGCATAGAAGTATACTGTTAATCATAAAAGTTGTTTTTCTTGTAAATATAAATAATGTAAAATCGTATATTGCCGGCTCGCAAAACGAGCCGTAATTCATACAATTTGCTTACCTAATTATGTAAAAAAGCTGCATAATAGTATTGTCTAATTTGTCACATGCAATTTATTATGTTTTCTATTATTTAACGTCAATATTGATTTATTGAAAGTGTGAAGAATTTTCCACAAAACTAGGGAAGTGACATAACAGCAATAATACTCAAAAGGTGGCAACACTAAAATTCCAGGTAAACAATAGACACAGCTGACCGAGGGCACCGAGGTTATAAAAGCTCGTGCCCAAAAATGTCAAGTCAGTCCTTGCGGTTGATTCACTGCGGCGCCACGCTGCTGGTCCCGCGACGGCTCACATTCCTTTGTTCGGTGAATTTCATAGTTCTGTCTACAGGTGGCGTTTGTTGCTTATCCACCCGCTGGTAATCAACAAAATCACCTGGTAGAATCGGGTGCTGTCTGTTTAGATCTTCATTGTGTTTCTGCTACGTGATTTACTTCAAGATTATTCAACGTCCTTTCAATTAAGTATTAATTATATCACATTTGTCTTCTATCAGAATTATTAAATTAAGCTACAGTATAAAATCATAATAATATTAATATTGTCAATAGTGTATTTTTCTCAGTTTATTTGTTTTACATGCAATAAAATAGAGTCAGTGTTTGTTGATTAAGTTATAATCTTTTAATTTATAATATACACCCATTCCTATATAAAAATAATATAAAGATAATAAGAAGAAGTGCGCTTAGTTGAATTTAAGCTAGTGGTAAAGTAATTGCCAGATTGGGAACCCACCCACGCTCTCCTCCTCTCGCCCCCTAGACAACTTGAGGCCCATCTATCAGTTACGACGAGGGGAGGAAGTTAGGGTCCGTTTCACCCTTGGTGGCCGTGTCCGGGATTAGGGTAACCTTGTCGTGCTCGCACGCAGGTCTGCTCGCCCGAGCGTGTCATTTACACTCGAAAGAGTGTACAGTAGCGTTACGCCGAAACTTCATGTACGATTATCTTCTCAATACCAAGTTAAGTGAACACAATAAGTGAAAGCAGTGTTAAGTGGAAATTGTTTTGATGTGGGGGTAGTTTTTGTCGGTGCTATCATATACTGGCATTATTCCTCCTCCCACTTTCGACCCAGCGTCGACAAGACGAGTTTCACAAAACCTTCAGCGATGACGACAAAGAGTGGTGCTTCAACCTTCCCGGGGGAGCAAGAAGTACCCAGGGGGCAAGACTTGGAGGGTCAAGCCCCACAACGGCACGCGGAGCAACCTCTGAGGCCACCGAGTAGGGTGTGTCATCACGATTCATCGGAAATGAGTCGGGGCTTGTGGATAAGCCAAGAGGGTCAGTCAGTCTCCGCGGAGCACGGACTTTTCTCACAACCGCGTGCGGGCGGGGGTGGGAGAACGAGCCGTTGGCCGCCCCGTGAGGAGGCCGGTAGGGGTCGCAATGTCGGACCTGACGCGATTCCTACGCACTTTGGTGACCTATCAGCAAGGACGCCATATGTGCTTTACCCAGCTGAATTTGGAGACAGTTCGCATTACACGACGAACAACCTACACTTCGAGCATACTGAAATGCATCGCGCAATGATACATCGAGAGAGAGGAAACCAAGCAACCACCTCAACTATCGACATTCTGCAAAACAACCCTGCTGCTTACCAACCCCTACAAAGTCAACGAGTTTACGACAGATTTGCTAATTTAAATTTGCAATCCGTGAATGAAGAACAATGTGACAGTGAAAATTATAATTATCGTCAAGAATATTTCAAGACACGAAATGCTATTGAGGGAACTGTGGAAACCGAGTTCACTCTAGCATATAGACATGAAGATACTCAACCAGTTCTCACACAAGGCTATGCCAGCCAAGAGCGGCACAACCTAACCCGACACCCTGAACACCCACCTAACCACCCCCATAGTCAACTATACAAGACTACTACAAAAGCGTCACCGACTGATAACAATCAAAATAATTATTATTCGCCTGTTTCTTCACAACAAGCAAATCGATTTAATTCTCCAACCGAAAACAATCGCCACCCCCCACCCCTGAACTTACAGTATCGTAACAGTAATACCTTAACACCCTTCCAACCCCTGTCTCATCAACCCTTCCGGTCTCTTTCAGCAGTACGTTGTGATAATTTAATTGAGCGACCATATGATTTTACCTCAGCTGCATTGGAAGTCGAGACCAGGGGGTTAAATCAAACAGTGCTGCAAGTACAGTCTCAGTCAAAAATAATGCCACCTCTTCAAACAAATGAAACATATCAGTTCGGTGCAAATTTTAATCAATTTAACCAACGAGGAAAAGGACGCCCGCTGGCTCAGTCAGCGTCAGGCACCATTCCTCCCCCACCTTTCAACAACCAAATGCAGGGATCAGGCTACCAGCCGCGTATTTCCGCATGTGTTGTTCAACCCCCTACTTACCAAACCTACCCCCAAACATTCCCTGCGCCCACATCACGGCAGGTGCCACAGCAAATGCCAAGTCTCCGCTTACCGTTGCCTACATATAGTGGCCGCAGAGATAAACTCACCCCAACCGAATTTATCAGTGCATTCGAACTATACGCTCGTTCTAGCACCTATGTTCCTCAAGCCATACTTATCTCTGAGATGCCATCAGCATTAAAGGGTGATGCTAATTGTTGGTGGAATTTGCATGGCGGATTCTACAACTGGGACATTTTTATAGGTGAATTTATGCGTGAATTTGCCGAGCCAAATTACCAGGAGCTACTGTGGAAACAACTCGACGAAAGAATTCAACTCCCTGGAGAGACGCTCCCAGAATTTATCACAGTAATCGCAGCATTTTTCAGACGTCTTAATATACCAGTAACAGAGTCTGAGAAAGTACATCGAGTGTTAACCCAAATGTTACCCGAGTATTATTACTATACTCACGGACGAACTTACCATAGTTTGTACGAGCTCGCCAGAGATGCACGCGACATCCAAGATTTAATTTTGCAACAACGAATGTCTCACACCCTCCCTTTTGCCAGCTACTCGGCGGAGCCATACAGTACAAGTACTGAGGTAGCAGGAACCCCATCCCCAGCGTCACGCACCTCAACGCCCACCTTTCTCGATGACACCCGTCAACCTACTGCAAAGCGGGAGACAGGGGGTCGAGATTCAAATAATCAACGACCTCAAATTACCCCCCAGCAGGAGCCAAAAAACGTGTAGAGACCCTCACGCAATCAAAACGTCAGCGTGAGGGTGAAGAACGCTGTGCGACAAAAAGACGCAACAGAAAAAGGAAAAGATTTTGGAAGAGACAAAGGAAAAGGTTAAGGGAAGCAAACTCATCATCATGCCCTGCCATACCTAACCTTACAATACCTATTAAAAACCCCCCAATGCAGCACAACAACCCACTGCAACGTGGCTCTTCAAAATCTGAACCCGACTATAATTTACTAGCAACCATGTCACCCCAAAATCGACCACGACAAAAAGATAATTCTTCAGTAGTGATGGGGAGAAACCAAACAACAGCTCCTCTTTTCACCAAGAAGAAAAAGGGAAGACTTAAAAACAAGTCAACTCCCCCCAATGAGCTTCTGTTCACGAACTGCGCTGTCCTAGTTCAGTGATAAGCAAAGCTCCCCCCATCATCATCACCCACAGTTACCTAAAAAAATAAATTATGCCATATCATGCCCCGACCCCATTCATGTACCAGTAAGCCTAAGCATCACATGCCAAGATGGCTTCAATGTTCCCCTAGTCTTCAGATCAGCCGAAGCATCAAATGCCATGATGGCTGCAACGTTCAATGAGCTACGGGCTACGGATATTACTTCAGCTTGCAGTCCAAGATGTTCCCAATCAACACTTACAGAAAGGGCAGAAGCATGGTAAATCAAGCTTGGATCTAATTTGTTTAATATGATAATTGTTCATTGTGTTTATTTTTCAGTTGTCATAAAAAGTAGAGTGTTACTTTTTGTTGTAAATTTCAAAATAGTATTTCCAAATTTACAAAGGGGGTAATGTAACTTCCCTACTTTTTATGTCTTAATTATAATGCTTTACTTCAGTTTTAACCTTCTCAATTTTCTTTTAAATGTTTGGTGCACCCAATAAATATTGGGAGGTACCAACCATATTAAATAAACAGCTGTCCTGTTCCCGCCAAATCTATGCACATATTGTGAACGTTAACAAAATATTTTCTTTAATTTATTATTACAACAAAAGTAAAAATTCCCCAACTAAACCTATTAGCACTGTTCATAGTAAATTTTATTTACTTTCTTTTAAATGATATATGAGCTCATTATTACGTATATTTGTTGTGCAATCTCGTATTTACTAAACTTCCCTCCTATGCATACCAGTGCATATTAAATAATAGTTCATCGTTAATTTTTCGTTTCATGTAAAACAGTTAATATATTTTTATAAATAATTATTTCAAGTGTGCATAGAAGTATACTGTTAATCATAAAAGTTGTTTTTCTTGTAAATATAAATAATGTAAAATCGTATATTGCCGGCTCGCAAAACGAGCCGTAATTCATACAATTTGCTTACCTAATTATGTAAAAAAGCTGCATAATAGTATTGTCTAATTTGTCACATGCAATTTATTATGTTTTCTATTATTTAACGTCAATATTGATTTATTGAAAGTGTGAAGAATTTTCCACAAAACTAGGGAAGTGACATAACAGCAATAATACTCAAAAGGTGGCAACACTAAAATTCCAGGTAAACAATAGACACAGCTGACCGAGGGCACCGAGGTTATAAAAGCTCGTGCCCAAAAATGTCAAGTCAGTCCTTGCGGTTGATTCACTGCGGCGCCACGCTGCTGGTCCCGCGACGGCTCACATTCCTTTGTTCGGTGAATTTCATAGTTCTGTCTACAGGTGGCGTTTGTTGCTTATCCACCCGCTGGTAATCAACAAAATCACCTGGTAGAATCGGGTGCTGTCTGTTTAGATCTTCATTGTGTTTCTGCTACGTGATTTACTTCAAGATTATTCAACGTCCTTTCAATTAAGTATTAATTATATCACATTTGTCTTCTATCAGAATTATTAAATTAAGCTACAGTATAAAATCATAATAATATTAATATTGTCAATAGTGTATTTTTCTCAGTTTATTTGTTTTACATGCAATAAAATAGAGTCAGTGTTTGTTGATTAAGTTATAATCTTTTAATTTATAATATACACCCATTCCTATATAAAAATAATATAAAGATAATAAGAAGAAGTGCGCTTAGTTGAATTTAAGCTAGTGGTAAAGTAATTGCCAGATTGGGAACCCACCCACGCTCTCCTCCTCTCGCCCCCTAGACAACTTGAGGCCCATCTATCAGTTACGACGAGGGGAGGAAGTTAGGGTCCGTTTCAGAGTGTTCTGCATCTCACAACCATTAACAACTAGTTACGGACTGCAGCCACAGTTAATTTTGAATTAAAGCAATTTCTTCATTGTTTGCAGCTTCCTTGTCAGTACTGTAATATTTTCAATAAAAATCAATAAATCATTATTTACTTGTTTTTTTTTTCATTTGTATCTAATAAAAGAGACTGTGAGCAAATGGCAGAAATTGCATAATACAAGATAAAATATACCATAACCAGTGCTGTTAAAGAGATATCTAATAATGTCTATACTTGCAGGGATGTGTATGTAGTCTGCTTGCCAGGCAGGCAGCTCTGCCTCAGACTATAAGAGCTCTTGGTTCATCTGTAGCAGCCTCAAACCAGCCACAACAGGTGACTAGCTAATGCAGTTTTTTTGCTAGAAATTTCAGAGCCAATTAGTACTTTTTTTTTTTACTTTTAATAATGTTACTGTACTTTTAATACAGCATGTTCTGCTATTGGCGTAAGCATTTAAAATTATCAAACTCATAAGAGTGGCCACCGGCCTAAAGATTTTAATAAGAACTCTCTCAGTATGTCCAAAAAGAGCTAGTTTTGACTCTTCCCGTCTTTGCCTGCAGAGTGATGCGTTGTACAAGAGGATTCACCTGGAGATGAGTGCCCATGACAGAGCGGTGCTGCAGAGCTACACAACCGTGCTCAAGGCCGCCGCCACCCACCTGGGCATCACGCACGGAGACTTGTGAGTGAATCACATTGTATTTCATACTGGAGAAGCCTTCATGCAGGCCAGAACTTGAAATATTAATTTTGTATAGTACTAGTAGCTAAAATTTATCTTGCCACCCATTGTGTGTGCTAAAGAAATTTTACTCCTAAATTACATTAAATTTTACTCTTAGCTGGTCTTCAGCTGCAATTAATTATATACTAAAAAAAAAAAGAAAAAAGTGTTTAATTAAATCATATGCTTCAGCACACAGAAAATTGTCTTTTAGATTTAAGAAAACTTTGTGAGGAAATATTATATTATACAACTGTAGTTGTTGAAACAAGTATAAATTGAGAGACTTAAAATAAAAAATGTAATAGCTCAAGTGCCCTCAGCTCCTTCTCTTAACTGAAGTTCATGGTGTGTTGCAGTGAGATGAGCAGGAAGCCCAACAAGCACCGTCTGACGTTACTCAAGTCGGTTCACATCTACAAGAAGCACCGTGTGCAGTATGAGGTTCGAACACACACCGCCTCTCTGGCATTGCATCGTCTCACGGGCTCCACTGCAGACACTTACCTTGAGTATGTGCAGCGCTGCCTTCCGGAGGGTGTTGGCATGAAGGTTACCAAGGTGAGACTCTAGCCAGTCAAATAGAACAGATTAGTAGACTGTGGGATATCCAGTAGCAGTCAGTGAAGTAGGCAGCTCTTGATATTCACCTTTGTCTCACAGGTAAATAAATAAAACATTGCATGCCCGCCAGAGAACATGTAACTGTTCTTTATTTATCTGAGATATAAAGGCAAACATTGCGGGCTTTCTTCTTCAACGTCCGCTACTGGTGGGCTAAATTTTAGGCTGTTGTGGATTTCAAAACTTTGAATTTGGTTAGTTAGATTGTACATTGATAAAGTTAGATTATGCCAAGACTTCTACTGAAGTGGAGCAAAACAAAGAAATAATACAGGTTACATACTATTTAGGAAGATTGCTAATTCAAAATAGAATTTTTATTTTCCATTGCTGGATGAGGCCCTGGCAATTGCCATTTTACAAATTATTATCAGTTAAGATAAAACAACCTTTGCTTGCAATGGTTTATAAGCCAAGGTCTTAAATATTAAGGGTAAGGTAACGCCACCAATGTTAAAAAAAATCCCTCTCACAAAAATTCTGAAAAAAATTTAAAATGTTCTCCTCTTTACCCCCTTTCAGTACCTAAAATATCAGGTATACAAATACGATCTAGTTTTTGAGTTATAAATTTTTAAAGTTTACTACTTTAACATGGAGAAATGAAACTCCCATGTTAAATTGGTCAACTTTAAAAATTCATAACTCAAAAACTAGATCGTATTTGTACACCTGATATTTTAGCTACTGATAGGGGGTGTAGAGGAGAACATTTTAAATTTTTTTCAGAATTTTTGTGAGAGGGATTTTTTTTAACATTGGTGGCGTTACCTTACCCTTAATATTTTATTCGGTATTCCTGGCATTTTACTAAAGTGAATTGTTTCTAAAAAAGAATTTATTTTCAAAAATATTCTTCATCACAGTGTAATTCCAACTATATACATATTATAGAATCCTTTTTAGGCTGACTAAAATTTTCTTTGTTTTACAGTACTTTAATTTAAGTATTTTGAATACCGTAATAGATGTTTATGTACTTACAATCTAATTGCTTCCAGTACAATTTTAATTACCGAGGAGTATTATTAATTTGTCATGCTAAAATAATCAGGTTGCTTTCCTTTGTTTTCTTTTAATGATTGACTAGAATAGAATGTTTTCTTACTTTCTGTGCTGTTGGCAATTAAACATTAATTGGTTTTCTTCTGAAAATATAATCAAATTGTTTTGCTGTTGTCTGATGAAACGTTTTACTCTGTTGCAGGTGGCAATAGAAAAGCTACCGGAACATCTGAAAGCAAGATGATTCCTGCCTGGCGTTGTGTGATATCCCCTAGCAATTAGTGTCAGCAGCAATAGCACTAGTTGTTTCATTTGTACATAACTGTTGTGATTGTGAAGTTAGAGGTCCAATAAATGTTGTTGATCTCGATCTGTATTTTTATTTTCAACTTTACACATTTTGAAATAACTTTATTATATTACTACAGAATACTGGTACTTAAATAATATTTTATAGCTGAACTGAACTCAAACCACTATAATATATACTGTAGCTACAATAATGTGAAACAATTTGCAGAAATTAATTTTCATTCTTTTATGGTTTGTACCACTATATTATTGTCTTAAAATTTTTTAAAAAATATAAGTTTTTACTAATTGATATCTTAAAAAAGTTTTCAATGCTTTCTACAACATTATATAAATTAAAGTAGAGTGAGCGAAAAATTGACCGATGGTAAAGCTCATTCTCTTGCATGTAAAAAGTTACTTTGGAGCACCATAAATAAGCATCTGAAATCAGTTGAGACCGTCCTTCGTAAAAATTCTGAGCATTTGGGTCTAAAAGTCGATGACTTCGTCCATCTACTCCATGCTAACGCTCGAAAAACGTGGCTTCTTTTTTATTCAAACTTTAATTTCTTTCGCAATCTCCCGTAAAATGTGTTTAAAAAATATTCTAAGATAGAACATATTATGGTGAATCAGAAAGTGTCATAACCTTTATTAGCCCTTCATAAAAATTTTGAGAAAATTCTGATACAATACCAAAATCCGAGGCAAATTTTCATTTCAAACGTTGCGGTCTACGGGTTAACAGCTGACTGGATCAACGGGATCAACAACACTACATAACTTCAGCAGATGCTCGTATTGCACAACTTGCATAAATTTCTACTGCGCAGCTTTTGAGGAGCTGACGTAACTTTTTCGTATGCACATATATAGTGCGTGACGTCATTCCCGTCATGCACTGCGCACTCAACTCGCTGACCCCTCTTTTTAAGTTGGATCCAAGTCAAATAAAAATTTAAGTTGAAGTAAAAAAAAATAATATCTCCTTTATTTTTAAATTGAAATACAATTAAGAACAAAATTCCTGAGCATCGTTTGTATTCAGAACCTAAATATTTTACAACACGATTATTATTATAAAAATGATTTCCATATAATTTTTGAAGACATGGTCAAGGTAACATAGAGAATAACTTGAAATTTATTACTAAAATTTTCATAAATGCTAACTTATCGATTCTATACAAAATAATAATTCATTGAAAATTATCATTTTCACATTCCAAGTTTTCATGCATTCCCCTGCTTCAGTTCACCCTCACCAGGTAAGGCTTTCGGCCAATGGGTTTTAGTGCACTCTTATTTACAATCTTACCACCTCGAATATGTTTTTGTCTCATGTGTGTTCTCAGTAACTCTTTGCACAAAAATAGTTCGTCACAGAGCTGGCACTTCATTGCAGGCACCTTGGTGCTCAACGGAGTAGCACAAGATGAAATCTCGTCTGTGGTATGAACCAAGAGGTGGGAGCTGAATGCTACTTGGTTCAAAAACACTTGGCTACATATCAAACATTTATAGGCAGCAGGTACAGAATGAATGTCAGTCACATGTTCTTCTAAATGTAATTTGAACTTGAATTGCATATTACACAGTTCACATTCATATTTAGAATGACGTATAATATGAAAGTTTAATGAAGACATTGTTGCATAATATTCATTACAAATTGTACATTTAAAATTTTTTTCTCTACTTTTTTTGGTGTGTATTCTTGTAATATGTAGATTTAAACCAGGAATATTTTTGAAATTTTTACCACAAATTTTACAAGTAGTATTTCTTATAATTTTATTTGAGCAATGGTGTACCTTCATTTGATGCAATTTTAAGTGATTATCTGAGGAACACTTTTTACCACATACATCACATAATTTTGGGTCTACAAAGGCATCAATATGAGTCTTTCTGTGTTCTTTCAAAACATCCCTATTTTTACAACTATCTCCACAGAATTCACAAAAGTGTGACTTAAAATTTGGATGAGTGTTTTTGACATGTTTTGCTAGTAATTCTTGGTTTGAAAATCCTTCTCCACATGCAGCACAGCACTGTTTTGTATGAGTCTCGTTGAAATGTTTCTCTTCCATTTCCAAACTATTGAATGGTGTCAAACAGTGCTCACAAGAGTATTTTTTATGGAACCAATAGTAATGTCGTTTAACATTGTGTTTTGAGGATAATTCTGTTGGACAATACTTACATTTATATACTTGAGATTCAGATTTTGGAAATTGTATTACACTCAAACCTTTTTTCTTGTGGCAACGTGAGATATGACACAAAACTGCTTTGTAAGTGCTAAAATCAGCTTTACATGAATCACAATAGGCCAAATGAATTTCTTGAAAATGCTGGTACTGTAAGTTATAAGAATCAAATAATTCTGAACATTTGTAACAAAAATATTTTTTATGTTTAACTACATAATGATTTTGCATTATTCCTCTACTAAAACTTGCAAAGTCGCAACACTTGCAAAAATAATTATTTTTTTTAGGTTGGACAGGTGCTGGAGCATAAACATAATGTACAACTGTACAGTGGTCACGAAGTTTTTTAAAACCTAAAAATTTCTCACCACAAACAATACATGGAATCATATGCCTGTCATTCACGTGAATGCTCTTAGCTTCTTCATTAATAAAAGTTTCTAAACAGTATTCACACATTGATAGCTTTTCATGCACATTAAAATAATGTTTTTGTAAACTTCGAATTCCATTCTTTGCCGAAACATATGGAGCAGAAATGTAAGGACAAGACTGGATGCAACAATCATAAGGTGGTTCAGGATACTTGCAGTCTAGGTACTCCAGTACTGGAGCAGTACCAACAGGCGTGTTGAGACCTGCACCAGAGCGTGTCTCTGGTGAGAGTTGCAAGCTTGTTGTGTGCACTTTTCCTGGCTTCTCTGGGCTCTTCTCTGCAGCTACTTGATCTGTCGACACCACTACCTCTGACGCCCAAGGCTTGGCTGATGGCATCATGACATTCTGCAATATAATCATTTAGAGGTTACTTTACATTCTGTGTTAACTGCATAATACCAGACCTGTATGAATTCAAAGAATGTTAAAATATACCGGTATTTAACAAATAAAAATTACATGTTATTAAAGATCTGTCAAGACTCAATTAAGGGTAAGATAACGCCACCAATGTTAAAAAAAATCCCTCACACAAAAATTTGAAAAAAATTTAAAATGTTCTCCTCTACACCCCCTATCAGTAGCTAAAATATCAGGTATACAAATGCGATCTAGTTTTTGAGTTATGAATTTTTAAAGTTGACTAATTTAACATGGTAGTTCCATTTCTCCATGTTAAAGTAGTCAACTTTAAAAATTCATAACTCAAAAACTAGATCGTACTTGTATACCTGATATTTTAGCTACTGATATGGGGTGTAGAGGAGAACATTTTAAATTTTTTTCAGAATTTTTGTGTGAGGGATTTTTTTTTTTTAACATTGGTGGCGTTATCTTACCCTTAATGCAAGCAAATACAAAATAGGTACAAATTTTAACTCATATTTTTGAGGTAAGAATCAATTTGGTATTATTGCCATTGCTAATTATTTTTCGATAGCAAACCTAAAATATTTTTACATTTAGAACTAAAGGAAAATTTGAATATTGTTTTGATCAAATAAAATAAATAAATAATAGCATGAAGTTTTTTAGTTATTCATTTTTTAGGGTTTTTTAAAAGAAGATTTGGCTAAATTTTGACTATAGTCGCCACAGTCTCCATGATATTTCATCCAAATTTACTTCCAATGTACTAATGTATCTAAAAAAACTTGATGCATTTTTTATTCTTTCTGAAAAGTAATGTATCTTAATTTTTTATGAAGGTTCTCACTGAAAAGACAGGAACAATGTACCGCTAGAGATGGTGCCATTAATTCTAACGTTAAAATACTTACATCATTATTTTCCTTCTGTTGCTGGCTGTTCAGCTGATCCACGCGCTTCAACAGTCCCTGCAGCTTATTCTCGGCCTGCACACGACCCAGCTTGAGGCAGTGGAAGCCAAGCAGCAGCGAACGGCAGTCCGTACAAACCTGCTGCGGAAGACGGTCTCCGCGTTCAACCTGTACGAAACAAAGGCATTAGATTGGTCTAATTGGGAAATTTGCATGAAATCCAGTAATAAATACTTTAACAATTTATTGCTTTCAAAGAAAGGACAGTAGACATAATTACTTGATGAAAATGGCAGATGGTCTCCAACTTGCCTTGATTTTGAGGTACTGCCAGATGATTGACGGCAGCAGCTGCCGGCTCTCCAGACTGGAGAAGATATCCACGACAAGCGGACTGCTCTTGGCACACACCCGACACAGTCTGGCCAGCTGCTCTTGAGGACCAACCTCTGCAGCTGTCTTAGAAGAAGTGCTCTTTGGTTTCTTCTGGATCATTACTGCTCTCTCCAACATTCTCTGAGGTGTTGATATCACGGACGAGGGAACACTTTCCTTTTCAACAGTTGATACCAACTTCTTACGGTTGTAATAACAACGAGTCGTGTTTTTCCACATGGTTTGTACAGAATTCTTGTCTGAATCAGTTCGGTATGAAATAAAAGGTTTCTGTGTTTCATTTTCTTGGTTATTATTTAAACTTGATGGCACTGTTTTACTTGTCATAATATTCACATTATCTTGTTGAAGATTTTTAAATGAGATAGAGTTTTTTGATGTAATACTAGTGGTGGAATTAGAAATTATAATGTTGTTTGATTGATTTTTTTGCAAGTTTACGGGTGAAACTGCTTTGTTGTTGGAATGAGTGGACATGATATTTGAGTTGAAGCCACCAGTTATTTTAAGCTGAGATGTCTTAACATCCGTAGATGATGATTTCGGAACACTTATTAATTTAGCACCGAGGAGTGCTCTGCTATCAGGTAAATTTGTAGAAACATTTTGACTTTTAAAAATTTGACTCGGCTCTGATAGATTTTTAACCACACCATGTGATAACTTCTGCTCCGTGCTTGTTTTAGTATTTCTTTCAGGCATCTGCAAATTTGATGCTAATCTTGGCACAGATATTTTCAAATCAATCTGATTAATAATTGAAGGCTTGAGTAAGTTGTTCTTGGAAACATTCTGATTTTGAGGGTGTACTTTGACAGCACTGAACTTAACTTGTGATATCATTGTGCTAGGCTGAGACACGGCTCGATGAGTTGAAGACTTCGTGACGGTTGACACGTTTGGACTAACAATTTGTGAACTGATGGGAAACTTTGTGGCTATATTTTCAATACAAGGAATTTGCTTCAACTGTAATGAACTTTCTAATTTTTTGTGAGCACTTTGATCATTAGCTGTACTACTTGGCAAGTAGGAAGGCACAATCAAGCTTCTTGATGAACTTGGCAGACACGAGTTTATAGTTTCTACAGTTTTCATTGATGGCTCTGAAACATTCTGACTTTGGAGTTCACAACTTGACTGAACTGAAACAATGTTGTGAATTTCAGTAGCAGGTAATATGGAACTGCATTTGTCATCAATATTTGAAGTTCTCTTTTGTAATTCAGTTCTATTTGCTATTGGATCCAGTTTTCGTAAACCAGAAGCATCAGCTAAAGAAGAATCAGGTAATGCATTTGAGATCTCTTGTACTTTAGTTTGCTTACTGCTTTGCAAATTAAACAAAACAAAATCATTAGTATTAAAGGAAATAGATGATATTCCAATATTTTGGAACTGAGGTTGCAAGCCAAGATTGTCATTCTTGTTAGCGGGCTGTAAGACATAATTTTTGGTTTGACAGTGTATATCTACAGTCTGAGGACAAGTTTTGCCCACATTTTGCTCTGACAAGGCTGGGGGATCGCTATTGTCCAGTGGTCTTGCAACTGTATTAATAAGTTCAGTCTTAACATCTTCATCTTTGATAATTAACTCGCTGGTCAGCTCTGGAACAATTTCTTCAGGCTCATCTTCTTCAAGTTCAATTTTAGGTTTCACATCTCTAATATTTTCATCATATTCTGGATGTTTACGTTTTAGCTCAGATGTAATTACTTCTTCACTTGATTGGCCAAAGATACACCAATCTAAGTTGGTCTGATTACTATCCGTAATGGGGAAATGGCTAGCTACGTTTACTTCAAAAGGCCTTTCCAAGAAATTAGCATTTGAAACAAAAATAGGTTGACCAAGAAGTGGGTGAAATTGAGAATTTGCATTATAACTAAAGCATGCTTCTTGTGAACTGACTCTAGAATCAAGTGTAAGTAACGCAGGCGAGTCATCAAGAGAGGATGTAGGGTCTGCCATTATTGTGCTTTTGAATTTTTGATCACCTTGTATATTATAAAAAAGGAACTTGTAGCCAACTTTATTTCACTTCAATTCACTTTATGTTAGTTTGTTATGCTGTATACATATAACTCTCAGTACCAAAACTACAGCTTTATAAATTAAGAATGTATTATATTTGTCTATTAATGTATGCACTTTCACTAGAGGTGTATTGAATATACACAACATCAGTCTCAACTGGCACAATGATTTAAAATAAATAATTAATAAATATATCAGAGAATTACTGTTCCAGTTTTAGTG
The DNA here is from genome assembly GCA_949825025.1 of Siphlonurus alternatus. Taxonomy (NCBI): domain Eukaryota; kingdom Metazoa; phylum Arthropoda; class Insecta; order Ephemeroptera; family Siphlonuridae; genus Siphlonurus; species Siphlonurus alternatus. The sequence continues at coordinate 36,247,934 of OX463778.1, forward strand.
TCACAGACAGCATACATACTATATATAGATTTTCAATATATAAAACATCCAAAGACCACAGCCATGCAAAAAATTGTGTCGCTAGTAAAGTCCGCTGTGGCAAATTTGTCTCGTTCCTGGTCCCACATACACTGGGTGCATATTCTAACATGATCTCCCTTGCTCTCTCCAATCACTACTTGAGTCACGAGTTTATAACGGGACTTTTCGAGACCTAAGTATTTCAACACTCTCTGTTTAACGAGTGCAGCAATTTTGTTGGACCATACTTTGATACTGTCTGGGTCGTACAATTGGCCATTCAGTTCTTCATCAAGTACTGAATAAATTATTTCCCTCACAATTTCCACCTGAAACTTCTTGAGTCCTTTAGACTGTGGCACCTCCTCTTTGCTTGAACTAGGTTTGTCACTTTCCTTGCTTGATCTGCGCTTGTTAATCTCCTTGCTTGGCCCAGACTTGTTACTTTCCTTGCTCAACTCTGACTTTTTACTTTCTGTGCTTGATTCTGTTTTTTTACCTTGCTTGCTTAATCCAGGCTTATGACTTTCTTTGCTCAGCTTGGGCTTTTCACTTTCCTTGCTTGACTCTGTCTTTTCATTTTCTCTGCTCAATTTAGGCTTTTTACTTTGATTGTTTGACCCAGGCTTGTCACTATGTTTGCTTGATCCAGACTCGTGACTTTCCTTGGTTGGTTTGGGTTTTTCACTTCCCTGGCTTGATCTAGGCTGGTGACTTTCCTTGCTCGACTCTGGCTTTTCACTTTCTGTGCTTAATTTAGGCCTTTTATTTTGATCGTTTGATCCAGACTTGTCACTTTCCTTGCTCGACTCTGGCTTTTCACCTTCTGTGCTTAAAGCACGCTTGTGACTTTCCTTGCCTGGCCCAGACTTTTCACTTTCCTTATTTGATTCAGCTTTTTCACTAGCTTTGCTTGACCCAGGCTGGTCACTTTCCTTGTTTGCTACTTCCGACTTGTCTCTTTCTTTGCTTGCTTCCATGCCATATATAGATGGAATCAATGTCTTAATTCTTTACCTGAAACACATGAATATAAATATATAATTAAACTAGAGGAAAAATAAAAAGTTACACCTACAGTATTTAAATCTTTCCTTGACTGCACGGTGGATCAATTCATGTTATGCATACATATACATACAAATGTACGGCATTTTGTTTAGTATAGCAACAATATATAACTATTACATACATGCGCATGTATCTTAATTATTGTAGCGTTTAATGCATGATACAGTCATACAGCTAGTATGCATACAGTAAGTATGATATGCATAGAATACCATTCACATTCTCTTGACGATTTAAGCGAACTTAATTATTAATATGTTATTGTTATGTACGCATACCATGCAGACTATAATAGTCAAGATTAGATTTTGCGGTAAATGTGGCTATATACCCATCAGGCTCGCGAGCCTAGTCCGGGACTGTGATTTCTAGGGGCCAGTCAGGCAGTCAGGGCCATTTGGCATTACAGGCAGCAGGGGCCACCTGAAGGGCGTCTGAGGTCACTTTTTATATATGCATACCCGGACCCCTGTGTTAAAAAGTGGAGAGGCCAGTCAGGGATCCCTGACCGGCTGACCCACCCTTATGGCCAGGCTTGATAGATGTGGCTACAGTATGCATAGAGTACATACATACTGTATGCATACCACGGTGGCAGTGGTGGCACACACAATGTATCATATGCATACTCAATGAAACATGAAACAATCCTAACTCCTATTATTATTTGGTTCGCTGCTTAATTACTTACTGTACTGTACAAGTTGTTTATTTATATCAAAATTTTATAACTTCAGTTACAACTTTCGGCTTTGGCCATGCCCTTAAGCCTTTGCCGTCGTTGGCCTTTGCTGCCACACCATAAGCTTAATTTGCCGGCCTTGCTTGTCTTGTAACAGAGCGTACTTGTAATCAAGTTCGCTCTGCTTGTAAGCCTCTAAAAAAGCCTCCTTAGCTTACTTACGCCATTTTTGCCGCCTAAAAAGCAGCTGTTGATTTTCTGTTATTAAACCCGGATTAAGGTAGAGATAATACGGATCAGCTGGCCCAATGCTAAAAAAATCCCATTCATAAAAATTATGAAAAAAATTTAAAATGTTCTCCTCTACATCCCCTATCAGTAGGTAAAATATCAGGTATACAAAAACGAGCTAGTTTTCGAGTTATTAATTTTTAAAGTTGACTAATTTAACATGGAGAAATGGAACTTCCATGTTAAATTGGTCAACTTTAAAAATTCATAACTCAAAAACTAGATCGTTTTTGTATACCTGATATTTTACCTACTGATAGGGGATGTAGAGGAGAACACTTTAAATTTTTTTCATAATTTTTATGAATGGGATTTTTTTAGCATTGGGCCAGCTGATCCGTATTATCTCTACCTTAAGCATGCTTGAGACATCTATGAACTATGGGTGTAGTCCGTATTATGTTCTGAACGTTCGGAACCTTCGATTTGGCGTCCCGTAATTATGTTAAATCTGAATGTTCAGAACCATTTCCGAGGTTACCCGAAGTGAGTCAGCTGACTTCAAAAAAGAGGTTCCGAGTGTTGCGAACTTTTCCTCCGAACCATCGGAACTAGAGTCAGCTGATCACAATTTTTTGGGGGAAATTTGAAAAGTACGTAACAAACCTGTGCAACCTACGTGATAACTGTTTGATTTGAGGTAAATCTTTGCTTAATTGGTGATCAATAACTGTTACGTGAGTTTTATGTTAAAATTTCTGAAGCCAGTGAACAGTTCTCTCTTTTTCGTATTTTTTTTTAAACTGATGCGTATTACCGCGGAAAAGATGTTCTTAAAGTGGTCCGTTATCTGATGTTCTGAAGTCAATGTTTTTGTTCAGAGTCGGTCCGTAATCACTCATATGTTCTGAACGTTCGGAACCTAATACGGACTACACCCTATAAATAACACTAGCGGACAGTTATAATTTTCAGAGCGCGTTAATTAAATTTATTTAATTTTTGTCTATTTGGTATTCAGAGACCCTATTTATTATACAGTGACTGTTTGGTATTAATTAAGATAAATAATAATTAAGTATTTATAAAAATATTATGCTAATTGTAAAAAAGTATACCAGATCAGCTGAGACATGCAGCCAAGGAATTTTTTTTGCATGCAGAACATCAGAGACTTTACAGAGACCTATAGCTCCGTGTCTTTTATATGGCCAGAAATTTGACCAGCTTGGCCGAGCTTCACTGTAACTGAGAGCGGCGGCGCCACTAATCGCAGCGGCACGGCCCGGTTCTCGCTAGCTGCGCAGCCAGCAAGAACTGGAGTTTACCGGACCTTGCCGAACATTTAGCAGCGCCGCCACTCTCAGTTGCAGTGAAGCTCTGATCAAATTTCTGGCCATATGTCACGGAGGTCTCTGTAAAGTCTCTGGCAGAACATATGCACTTTTACCATATTATATATGGCATGGGTTACTGCAGTATGATATATATTATATAATATATTTTTATAGATTATGTTTGTACCAGGAGAGTACCATATATCTCTCAGTAAACACAACTCGGATCATCTGCCACTATTAATGGAGTATCGACCTCAAAATTTTTTTATAGCAGAAATGGATAGGAATGAAAAGTTATATATATGTTACTCTGATTTTTTTCAGATTTTTTAGGGACCGGGAAGTATTGCTAAAAAGTTTTGGCGAGGTCGGGTTCGAATCCACGTCCCTTTTGGGTCTATCTTTTATTAAGAGAGGCGGCACTTTTTCTGCACTTTCAATAATTTTTAAAAAATAGTTGCCGGGTTCTAAAAAATCTGAAAAAAATCAGAGTAGCATAACTTTGCACCCTCTATCCATTTCTGCAATAAAAAAAATTGAGGTCAGTACTCCATTGGGCCAGCTATTACTGTGCCAAGTACACTTTTAATTTAAGTGCCGATCCAACATATTTTTGACACCCTGTGTTTATGGGATTGATACCTTGACCAACAAATGATTTGCTTTCTATACACTAGCTCTCCCTTAATTTGACGAAGCTTTTTTTGTATTTGATGTAAGGGCCAAAATACCTTTCTCAAGGTTACCATTCATTGTTCAAACTATACCAATTAATTTATAATTTAATTATTATAAATAAATAAAAATAAATAAAAATGTGAACTAAATTCACAGCTCTTTCTCTGAAAGAAGCCTTTGGTAGTATAGCCTTAAATACTGCAATTATATATAATTATATTACAGTAATCAATTAAATAATCTTGGTTTAAAGAGATATATTAATTGATTTTACACATGCATGCAGATATATGCATTTTTTTTTTTAATTTGTTATATTTATATTTTTAGAAAATATCTAGAACTCTTATTTTTATTTGACAAACATAAAACTAATTTATTTCTAATATTTTAAACAATAATACAGTGAGATCCATCACACATAATGTAATATTATATTATATATGTTTTTTCTTTTACACCAGAGAAAATCTCGACACGTAGGAAAAATAAATGACAATTTAATTTATATAATGAAAAATTGGCTAAAGAGAACGAGTTCAAGAGAGAGTATTAATATCACAACCTTCAGGTTTTACTTTGAGCTGAATATTTGCAACATTTTCTATTTTATACTCACATGGAAACAATATAAAATACATTTTAAAACACAGACAAAAATTATTTTATAGGCAGAACATAAAAAATATACAAAAAAAAAAAAAATCAATATTTGAAGTCTTAAAAAATGTTAAATTAATAAGTGATAAAGACAATATGTAAACAAATATTGGTTGTTTTTAAATAGGCCATATAGAGATTACTAGATTAATTAGGACATATATTTAGCTATGTACTGTATATTATATATATATATATATATATATATATAATAATAAGATTATTCATTTTCAATTTCCTTTAAAAAAAAAGTAAACATTATAGTTGATTTGACAGTAAAGTATTTTGGTGAGCAAGTAAATACAGCCATATAATGAAAATATGTTGTTACTTAAATGTTAACAGTTAGGCCTGATAAAACTAACAATTAACATACATAATATTATAAGTCCATGAATTTCAAAGGAAATAGTATTCTTTTTCCTTTGTTATACAAAACAACTACTGAAATACAGCACAGTTATATTGTCAAATGCAATTAATATAAATATATAATACAAATTACCTTTTCGTAGCATTAAATTAATTTTGTAATTTTTTTATATAATTATATAAATTCGATTTATCTGTGCTCTCAATCACTCCTACAATATTGATTAAAAACTAGATCATTATCTACATATTATATTGAAGAAAAGTAAATTGAGCCACCTATTTAACAGATAACAAATGACATAACGATTATATACTCAACATTTATAATTCACATCTAATTGCACTATCAATATGTCACATAATCTACATTTCAGTAGTGTGATAATAATACTACTAATAATACTAATAATACTAATAACCAACATTATATTCCAGTGAAAACCAACATCATACTTTTAGTTGTCGTTTTTGTAGTTATGAGCTTCCAGGGAGTAATATTTTTTATTAGTTCAATTGAAAAAGTTGGTTGGTAAATATACCTGTGAATTTTTCACAACTTATTTTTGTATAACAGCACATCATGCCTAAAATGGAGGTTCAAAGAGGTCACAAGTCCTGGACATGTGTCCGCATTGCAGATGCAATCATTGAAGTGTGGTCAAACAAGCAATGCTTGCAGCTTGTAAGCAATTATTAAATTGCAAAAATAATTTGAAATAAAGGTTATTTATAATTATATTAAAGTTAATTTTAACTTAATAATAATAATAATAATAATAATAATAATAATAATAATAATTTTTAACTTATTTTATTATATTCTAATTATTAAATTGTTGCTCATTTCCATAGAAATGTGATTGTTTAGAAACGTTTTTATTTCGCCCTTCGTCCGAAATAATGAGCTATCTGCCTACCACAATCGTGTGCAACAATGAGTTGTCTAGCTGCCCTATTAGGCAAGCACAAATATGAGCTATAAATCAGTACAGCATAAGCTCATTGTTGCACTTACATGATATAGCAACAGCTCACTGTTGCACACTATCAAGGTAGGGTGGTAGGCAGATAGCTCATTATTCCGGACGAGGGAAAATGTATAGTTGATTGCGTGTTTAACCAAACATGAAAGACGTCAACGAGAATTCGGATGACACCTGCCTCTATAGGTCACATGACCTCTTAATTTTTTTATTTTAAGTATGATGCAGTTCTAAAAACTATTGCAGAGAATTCACCATTTATCGACCTCCTTAATTGATTTAACTAATATAATAATGACAGGAAGCTCAACTGTATAAGAGCAGGCACGGATCCAGGGGGGGTGGGGGGCTGGCTGGGGGGGCTGCAGCCCCCCCCCCCCGAAATTTTGGATTTAACATGGACAATATAGGCATTTCCCCCACTCCAATTTTTTTTTTTAACATTGGCCTTATGGAAGTAGACCCCCCCCCCCCCCCCCCGAAATTTTTTTCTGGATCCGCGCCTGTATAAGAGTGAAGGAGATGAATCAATAATCAATATACTGTATGGTATAATAGCTATGCAATTGTAAGCATTAATTAGGATGTTTGTGAGAAATATAATATTGTTATAAATGAATGTGTTATGTTTCAATTTTGGTGAATTAAACATGAACTCACAATTAAACAGTTATCACTATAGTCCGTGTAAACTAATTTCCGTTTCACTAAACCTCAGTGCAATATCAATTTGTACCAGAGTTTCCAGCTTAGGCAAAATTTCCTTAACTCTTTCTTTCTATTTATAATTTTGACAATTCTTTATGTTGGACCTCTTAAAATATTTTAGTAATAAAACACTGATAGGTTGAAGAAAACCAACCCAAACTATTAATGGTAAAAACTGAAAGTACAAAAAAGGCTTCCAACTTTCACAACATGAAAAATTATTTTAATAGCAGTATTAAAAATCAGTGAAATGTCACAAATGCAAGACTATATATTAAAAAAACGACAGTATTAAGCCAAGATATTGAAGATTTAGACTATTATTTACAGTATTATGTACCTTTTTTGTTACATATATCTTCAATTTTTAATATTGCTATTAAAAATTTAAACTGAATTTTGGTTCAACAGTGCATATTTTCATACAAGTAATAACAATAATGTTCAATAGTTCAATACAGAACATAGCTTGCACGGACAAAAGCTGCATGGAGAATTTTATAATTTTTAACCTATTCTCATTTTCTTAAATACAACACTGCCTTAATATGACAAAATGATTATATGTTTCAGGCAACAATAAAATCACCCATGCACCATATTGACACTTACAACTGCTTGAAAAAGAGGGGCAATAGCAGATGACTTAATTGTCACAAAATATAGCAACCATTTTTATAATAACATTAATTTATATTAACACTTGTCATATAATATAACTTTATATTTATACATCCTAAATTAATTACAAACAATAAATTTAAGTCTAATATTCATAACCTTTTCATAATAATTATACAACAACAAAACACTAAGCAATGTTTATTTTAATATCTATTAGCAATTAGGTCCGCTGACAACAGAAATCACATAATATTTAATTACAACATGTCATTAATTCAGTCCTGTATAAGTTAAGACTCTTCCCTGGTCTTAAATTTGTGATTTTCAAACAGAATAATAGAATAATTATAGACATTTATTTAGTAAACAAATAAATTTTGAGCATAAAAAAGAAAATTAATTTATACAATTGACACATATTTGTTTGAAGTATACTTGCAGGTTTCTTAATTATTTCTAAAAAGTCTTAATAAGAAGTCTAGGAAAGTTAAAGGGAAAACCACCACAGTTTATGCTGAGGGGTGTAAAAGAGAGCATGGGAGAAGAAATACTGTGACAAAGGGCAAGGCTTTGCAACAATACCTTGGCAGAGATTCTTTTTCTGTGTTATGATGTTGCTCACTGTTGCTGGTGTTGCTGCAACAATGGCTCTAGAATGGCAATCTCAGGTTGTCTATGGGATACCTTCCTTGCATTCTCCAATCTTGCTAGGACCTCAGACTCTGTAATGTTCAACAAATATCACAACTGTTTTAAAAAAAAAAATGTAGAGTCTATCAAAGATAATTTTTGATCAATTCAGCACTATTAAAAATTACAAAGTAAAACATTTGGATAAAAACTGAGCAAGGATCTTGCATAATATGTAATACCGTTGTGTTATGTAATATTAGGAAGAGAACATTGTAATTAATTTGTAACTCTGTTATAAGCTCTCAACTGTATAGAACTCAAACTAGCTGTGATATGAATGTGTTTATTGATTTTAAGCAGCCAATCACAAGATTAGGAATACCCTTCTGCCAAGATTGTTTTTCAAAATCCTCTCAAAAGTCAAATAGTCTCCATGTTTCTAGCACACAAAGAAAATCTTGAATAATATACGTAGTTTATAATATCCACCAATAGTCTAATATTTAATATCGGGTACAGTATATAAAAATGTGGAAACAGTAATTACAAATCCTCATATTACCTATATACAATGGAGTATCGACCTCAATTTTTTTTATTGCAGAAATTGATAGAGGGTGCAAAGTTATCATACCCTGATTTTTTTCAGATTTTTTGAAGTCCGGGAACTATTTTTAAAAAATTATTGAAAGTTCTTTTTGTGACGTCACGAGACGCCGCTCTTTAAGAAAAAGATAGGGCTTGCCGCCGCATGACGTCACAAAAAGAACTTTCAATAATTTTTTAAAAATACTTCCCCGGCTCAAAAAAATCTGGAAAAAATCAGGGTAGCATAACTTTTCACCCTCTATCCATATCTGCAATAAAAAAAAAATTGAGGTCGATACTCCATTGATGGATTCGAATATTCAATATTCTTTCATAAAAATTCAATATGATCTGTGAAATTGCTGTCTTCTAGCATTTTACTAATGTCTCCTCCAATGCTAAAGTTTAGTTTGAGGCCAAAGGAGGGTGTTTAGGAACGTTACACTGTACCACATTGTTTGAATGAAAGACATATGAAACTAACCTGGCACTGCTGGGGTGTCAAAGATGTTGGTTCCAGGCCCAGGATCTTCCAGAAATGTGGGTGACATATTCTCCAGCTCGTGTAACTCGGGGCTCAGTGGAGGTAATCCCGTCAGAGTCACCGAATTCGAGTCAGACAGAGGGGCCTGTAAAAAAAAAAAAAAAACGTTAGTGCTGTACTGTACAATTATTGTGGTATAACGAAGAAAGTAAAGGGTTAAGATTTCTTTCCGTATAAGTATATACTGTGACAATTAAGGACAAAATGTTTTGGTGAGGAAGTATATTTGTATTTTCTGTGACTAAGCAAAATAACTTTATGTAGTGAATCACTGTTTTATTTACTCCATGAATTGTAAACCTGTTGTTTTGAGTCGGGATCATCAATATTATACTGTTATGTAATAAGGACCGTTAAATAATAAGGACCATTAAGAAGCAACTGTAATAAAAAATAATATATAAAATTTTCTATAATTTTCTCGCTCATTTATGATGATAATTAGAGGTCGCAAAAATAGTCTCTATTTTTAACAAAATAGTCGCCTAAAAAGTCGCTGATTTTTCGCAAAATAGTCTCTCAAATAGTCGGCCCAAAAACGATGAAATTGGGTGTTTAACGATAATTTAACGGGTCATATGGGTCTAGGTGTCGGTGAAATTGCAATGAGAATTTTTTTCTGGGGACGTAAATCAAGTATTTTGCTATAAATTTATAAATTAAGCAAAAAACGTGACATGACAGCAATATCTCACTAGTGGTCGTCTACCGTGGGGGGGAAGGGGGGGGGGAAAGAAGAAAATAGAAAATAAGTGAAAAATGGACTCTTTTTAGAATGTTGTCTTGCAGGGCACCACAGACAACTCAAACAACAAGGTGTAGGCTCAAGATTCACCCATATGGTTTGACAGAAACATTTCCCGGACCAAGGTTTTCGAAATTTAGGCATGGAAATGACCGGAAAAACAAGGAAAAACCATGAAGTCGCAAAATAGTCGGGATTTTCTAAAATAGTCGTTAAATAGGAAAATAGTCGCAAATAGTCTCTTTTTTTTAATAGCTCTATTGGTTCAGTTACATGAGATCTGTGGACATCTGCAATAAAAACATCAATAGTCTCAAAATTAAAAATAATCGAAAGACTATTTTTGCGAACTCTAATGATAATTATTTCAATCAGCTTAAAAACATTTTATGCCAAGAATGATATTTTTGTACGAAAATAAATATAAATTAATAAGGGACTGTAACCCAAAGAAATCTGCTTACCTGGCTTGTAACGTTGACTTCATCTTGCATCTCATTGACAGTCCAAATTCTCCTACAATACTCAATATCAGTTTTAAAATTTGGTCCAAATTTATATAATAAACATAAAAATCCAAAATTAGAAAATATAAAAGAATTAAAAGTTAAAACAATTAAAAAAATTCCAATTTGATTAAATGCTAATATATCACTAGTTAATAAAATAACACCAGTTAAAAGTGTTGTAAGCGTAGCAATAAAAATAGGATTTATATTTTTATATATGAGGTATTTGATTCTTAATTCTTGATCTAAATGTGCGTTATATTTTATAGCATAGTGTAGAATATAATCTACACTTAGACCTGCTGCCATAGTAACTGCTAGAGACTCTAAGACGTTTAGTCTCCAGCCTAGCAAGGCGAGGGTTGCTAGTGAGCTGCAAATGGTGGAGTAGACTGAAGTCACGGCCAGCAGACTGACTACGATGTTCCACGTGACAAGGTACAGCACCAGCGAGCAGATCCCTGCAGCTACCAAGACTGACGTCAGACACTCCGTCATTAACTTGTCTTGAAGATCGTAGAACTGAAGCTCGGATGTAAAGAAACCACTCTTCATGGAGCGGGGTGCAGAACGAAGCATTTTCTGAGTCCAACTTTCCACCTAGAATTTTTTTAGAAAAATAAGAAATTAAGTTGAAATTTAATTTAAATCAAGAAAATAACTGTATTTATTTATTTTTTTAAATTTATTAAAAAAAAAAAACAATTAAAACAGTATCAGTAATAAAAAAAATAAATATATAGTGAAGTAGATCTTAATGCTCAGGGAACATTAACATACTCTCTTTAGCTATTATAACTACAATATACATACAGCACTAAACTTATTTAAATAAATTGCTTAAAATTTATTATCAGTCAACATTTCATAAATTTGAGGATTAATTTCTTAGCTATGATTATAATAATGTCACCCCTTTAAAATTATTACTTTAAAATATCTGTCCAAACATGTACATCTTCATCAATAGACCTCTTTAAATTTTTTTTACCTCATTGTAGAATGCCTCCATGCTTTGATGGGATAGGGAGAACTGGCGGGATGAGTCAAACTGTACTACGATGGCTCGTGGTGGACTAGTCATGCTTAGGTTGGTTCGTGTGTCGAATTTCGGCCCAGCCAGCCCCGGCATGAAGAACTGTGCTGGAGTATTGTGAAGATCTTTCATTGCTTGCTGCAGACACAGTGAGAAAGTGTGTGCAGAGTATGGGAACCTGTGTACAGAGATTTATCAAAATTAAAAAACATTTTAAAATTTTACATATTAAAAATACTTAAATGAATATATCACAATACAGAATTGAAGTTTGATAACCAGAAGAAATGTTAATAGAAGTTTGACCAATTTCTGTTAGGTCTTTTCAGATGACAAGATGTAAAGTTCCTTCTAAAAGTGTTATAGTCATACATACAACTCCAGTTCTGAGGCAATCATAATACAATTTAAAATGCAATTCATTTGAAAAATATATAAATATTTAACACACTTGCAGTGAATGAAAATAATAATGAATGTAAGCCTAGAATAAACAGTACTTACTTAGAGGTTTCACAACAAGGTTTCCGATCAATATTGTCCATAGGGTCAAAGCATCGCCTGCTCATGTAGTTGATGAGAGACTCAAGGAAACAGTTTGGCAACAGTGGACCAAGCGTGGGTTTATAAAACGATTGTCGCTTCAGCTGGCGGCAGAATCTTAGTAGAAACACCTGGGAACAGGGTTACCATTGTCAACACTTATGTTACAATGTACTTGAAATTAATAGCTGATTGATGACTTATTTTATTTGGGCTCTGCCATTATTCTCTTGTTTTTAAACATGCTCCAACCAATCAACTATAGGCATATATGAAAAATACAAAGTTTCTCTGTCTTCTGTACAAAAAGCATGGATACCATAGTATCATGAATCACCCTCTAAGGGTGTCTTGGCCATTGACCTTGAGAATGTACATACAGTACCTATTATACTGATATACAGTACATGCATGATCCAGGAGGCAAAACATGTTCTAAAGGGTGCAGATCTTGGTGGTAGTAGCAAATTGTTACCGCGAGACAGTTAGTAATTAGTGTGCAGTTAATATTGCCACAAATGCCATATTAGAGGGAGAAAACACTATGGACATGAATGTGGCTATGTAGTGTTGTTAATAAAACAGTAAGCAGGAAGACCATCAGTACATGTATGTAAAAACAAGTAGCTCGATCAACATTATCATGGCTTTTTAGCTAGAAGTTTGCAATGAGATAAAAAAAAGTTTAGGTTACATTTGTATTAATAGAGTATTGATCTCAAAATTTTTTATTACTAAAATGGATAGACGGTGCAAAGTTATGCCAATCTGATTTTTTTTTTTTATTTTTTTCATATTTTTTAGAGACCGGGAAGTATTACTAAAAAGTTTTTCCAAGGTCGGGTTTGAACCCACGTCTCTTTTAGGTCCTTTCCTTTAATTAAGAGAGGCGTCCAGAGGCGTCCTTTTCTCTGCACTTTCAATAATTTTTTTAAAAATAGTTCCCGGACTCTAAAAAATCTGAAAAAAAATCAGAGTAGCATAACTTTGCAGTTTGCACCCTCTCTCCATTTCCGAAATAAAATTTTTTGAGGTCGGCACTCTATTCCAATTTTTTTATTTGTTAGTAAAAAGGTGAGAAGAAAGCAGAAAGAGAATTTTTGTGCAAGTATTTGAAATTTAGTATAATGATTCTAATACTGTCACTGTATTAGCTTTTAAATTTATAAGCATGGGTAAGTAATGTACTGTTAGACAAAATATATATTTTTTTAAGGCATACCTGTGCCTTGGGCTTGGTGATATCAAATGAGTCATCAAAAGTTAGGGCTGAGGCGTTGGGACGAGCCAAGGGGTCGAGAAAGTCTCTCAAGTCCCGAGGTTTCACCCCCCACACCCATGTCAGAGTAAGGATATCACGAGCAGACCGCTGATGACGCTCAAACCAGAAGCTCTCGGAAAACTCACTTTCATACCTAGAAGAGAAAGATGTTAAGGGAATGGCAGAATATATGAACATATGTGACAGATTTAATTCTTTCTAGGTATTGGAACTAATAAATAGAGTGAGTCATAGCAATATGCATATGCATATGTTTTTTCTTTTTCTTTTTCTTTTTTTTTTTTTTTTTCTTTTTTTTTTTTTTCTGGAATTGTAATAAAGAAAGTTAGGGTTCAATGGCTTGATGCAATGGTTTGGTTTCAATGTGCCAGTGGCTCTGAAATTTCATTAAAATAATTTTTTTAGCTTTGTTAACTTGATCACCTCACAGTTCATATTTGAATACATGAATACAATAAACAGTGGCATATGGATATTTGTGTGCGGTGAAGTTATCCTACATTTCTACAGTCTCACCTCTCAAAAGGGTGATCCGGTCTGAAGAGTGCAAAATTCTTGGAGTCTGGGGCCTGTAGTCGAGGGCTCACAAGGATGGCATAGGATGCTGCGATTGTTGAGATTGCCATTATTGTAATGCACACACCGGGCAGTCGAGTCACCGTCCAAAGCATCCACGTCTGCCAGAAATAAAAAATTAGTCATTGGTTTAGACAGAGTAGAAAGTAAATAAGAAACCAAATTGAGTTATTTATTGATGAGATTATTATAGCAATGAATAAATTAAATATTAATTTATCAAATAAATTAATTTTATTTTATTTAAAAAGATTTATTTATTTATTTATTTATTTATTTATTTATTTATTTATTTATTCATTTATTTATTTTTTAAAAAAAACACACATAACTCCAGCACAACCTTTTTTTTTAATTTAGCTTTTTCAGTTATTACTTTAATAAGCCTAATTTACACCCAGTCATTGTTTAAAACATGAGTTTAAGTCATAAAGAAAAAGTACTAGGGCCAAGGATCAACACTGTAAACACATACATAATCTACCATTCATCAGTCTGGAGGCAGCTGTCTCACCTTGAGCATTGAGTCTGCTCGGTGCATCAGGCCAGCAAGCAGGGCAGGGAGACGCAGTGAGGAGAGAGGGCGCAGCTTGCAGCAACCAGACAGCTTCTCTGCTATCACCACAGAGGGCAGTAGCCACAATAGCGTCATTGCCAGGTGCAGCAGAAGTGTTGAGCCAGCAAAGATACTGTGCACAGTGAAATCAATATTTAGTACATACATATTGCATTATGTGCTAGTTTATACAGTGTATATATATTATATGTATCTGTAGAGTGGTGTGCACAGTGTGCAGTGTTGCAATTTTGTGCGGTGTGTTGTGTAGTACATTTTTGATTAGCTCAAAAGCAACAGAACTTCACTCAAAATATGTGAAAATTAACTACATAAAAATAGACAGGCTGCAAATACAGGTTTGTTATTAGTGTATCACTGTTGTAGGAATATTGGATTCCTTAAGTAATATAATTTATGATTTTATGACGAGTAAATTATTAAAAAAAATGTTGTAATTATTGACAATATCTTAACAATTAAACTTATTTTTTATACTTCTGTTTTTCTGAATTATGTACTACAGTATATTCTTAATGAATACTGATACTGTATAATGATATTGTATAATGATACTGTATTCTTTCTTATTTAATGTAGTTTGTGATTAATTTTTCTGTAATTTATAGCAGTACATGAATATTATACGAAAACTATGAAAAGTAATAACTTAAGTTCAGGAAATATTCTTTCTTGCATTTTTAACAGTAAGGTTTAAGCTGTAACCAAAACTGCAAATCATACTCTTATACTTGGAAGCGATAAAAAAATGCAGTATATACCTGAAGAGAGCTATGGAGGTGACGGAGCTGAGTCTAGCTGCAAACATGGCAGCTGCGGTAGTGAAGGAGGTGGCTGCTACAGAGAGCCACAGGGAGGAGAGCCCACACACCTTGTCCCGAAGCTTCTTGTCACAGCGCTCCCCCCACCCCTGAGCCACAAACACCACGTCGTCTGTTCCCACCGCTGCAAGCACAACAATATAAGGTAAAGAGAAAACCAAATTACTGGTGAAAGAATTTGACTGTTTTTGTTCTGAGCTTGATTTTTCATTAGATTTGCCTTAAATTATATTTGAAATTAAATTGTTAAATTAGTAAATATATTTCAAAATTAAATCTGCCATTGCAAAAGCACTACCTATATATATTTTTTTTTTCATGACAAACATATTTAAGTAGTAGTGCATTTAATTAATGACTAAATTTTAGGGTCACATATCCTTCATTAAAAGGTTTCTCACAAAAACGGCAGCTATTTTTGACCAACAAAAAAATACTGATTTTTTGTAATTATTAGCAAGAAATAGACTTGTTAAATGCACAAAGCATTTGCTTTAACATAAATAAAATAGTACTAAGTTCAAATGTAACTAGTTAGTCATGAGATATGAGGTTGAGTAGAGTAATACAGTTACTAACAATTTGATTGGCCTCTAAATAATAGTCCAGTATGTACTTACCGAGGAGCAGCAAAGCTGCCATGAGGTTAAGAAAGGGGAACCTCTGTGCTCCGAGCACCTCACAGTAGATCCAGTAGGAGAGTGCAAGGGTGAGGAAGAGGTTAAGCAGTCCCAGCAACACCATGGCGGCATGGCGCACGGTAGCAAGTAGCAGCAGTGCCACCACAAGCAGTGCCACTACCCCAGCTCGCAAAGAATCCCGCACCAGCAGGTTGTCAAACACGAAGTTCTTCAGGCCTGCAAGTACTTAGATTATAGCACACAGAAATATAAAAAAGATTTAATTTTTTATGTTGTATGTGAATGATATAGAAAATTAGTAGCAAAGTATTTTAATGCCAATATCCTGAATTATTTGTTCCTTATAAGGTGCAAGTTACAAGGTATAATATATATTCTGTAATACTTTGCTTGTCGCCATCAAATTGTATTACCAAGATCCATGGCAACGATCTTGATGTGCTTGAACCTGGCTGTATCGAGCTGCTGCAGCTGCTGGTAGAAGTCAAGGCTGCGAGTGCTTCGAGCTATAGGCAGTACCACCTGCACATAGCGTAGATCTTGTCCATGTGACCCAGACCCCTGTAACACACAGCACATTAGGATTATTGTGTTCTTATTTTGCCAGTACTAATGGCAGATGCCAGCATTCATTTGGTGAATTTCAAGTGAATTTTAAAGACACTTTATGCATCCACCTATAGACCCATAACCAAAATGAGATTTACAAGTTATCTGAGAAAATAATTTAAACATCCAATCTTTCCATTAAAATGATTAAAAGCTGAACTACAATATATACTCTTCATAATTAATAGAAATCTTATCATGCTTGGTCAGGTCCAGGAAGAGCCGGGAAGTTTAATGTCACCTGTGACCAGTACCCTACAACAGGATTCAGTTAAAACAAAACAAATGTTATAAAAAACAAGGTAAAAAATTTAAAAATAACAAGGCAAATTTTATGCTGCTCTACAATTACTGCATTCTTCCTTCAAAATCAATGAGGCTCACATTTGGTGGTAAGAAGTCCGTGTCGAGGATGAAGTTCATGAGTGTCCGTACAACAGCGTGCTTGGTGCAGCGTGCAGGGGCAAACTGGCAGAGCCCCTCTCCTTCCATGCACTCCAGTTCAAGGTTGTGGAAGAATGGAGCACAGAAAACTAGCAGATTACGGGTCCAGTCTAGGTCTTCTTGCTATAAGCACACATTGTTTCATTGCAAAAAATTGTTTTTTTTAACTTGCTTTGAGAACTTGTAATGTTAATGAAGAAGGAATAAAATTATTATTATTTTTAATGAATACAGGTACTATTATTATAATTTTTTTTTTTTTTACGAAACAATACTATGAAAGCAATTTAATTTAAAAATATTTATAAATCTTGCGCTGTTTTTGTTTAATTTAATAAGAATGTAACAAAGAATGTAGAAAGAAATTTACAAAGAATGAAGAAAGTAGCAATATCAAAATATACTGCAATTAACTTTCATTCATTTAAGTATACTATTTTTAATCTTCAAATCAATTACTGTAGACCTTTTCAAAATTTAACTTTCTTTGTTGATTTTTTCTACTGTATTATTAGAGTACAGTATTAACTAAAGTTCTCTGAATTCAACAACCTAAAAATAAAAGTTAATACTTTTATTTTTAGGTTGTTGCCTGAACAACCTAACTTTAGTTAATACTGTAAAATGATTTATCTAAATATATTTAAAAAAAATGTACTACTGAACCACAACGAAGTACATCAATTAACCTGTTTTTGAAACATTAATTATGCAATTTTTACTAATTAATTATTAATTACCAATAGGTTAAATTTTATTTCCTAAAAAATGCAATTACAAAAGGTATTACCGGTAGAAACTTTATAGTCACCAGTATATTTACATAATTTCTAGGGGGGTGGGTCACATTCTTGGGTTTGGGGACTTCTGATATAAATATTAGCAGGCCAACTATCCTCACAGTGATGCCGTCACATGAGCTGTGGTTGGTCGCCAATGCCAGGTATCCAGGCAGGCTCCATGCAGGGCAGCACACACCTCGCATCTTGCTCTCACACACCTTGGTGTACAAGGATTCCATGTCTTTTGTCAGCTGGCACAGCTCTTGTACAGAGTCTAGGTTCCACAGACTGAGACCCTCGCTCTTATGGGATACCACCAATCGTGCGTGACCCCATGCTGCAACATAATATAAAATGCTCTATATGACACAATGCAGTTAAAATATTTAGATAAATAGGTACTACAAGGTATGTAGTCCTAATTTTATATATACAGTAAATAAATACTATAAATAGGATAAATATACTATAATACTATATTGTACTACTATAAACATATGTAATATAACTACTATATTCTATTCAATACAGAAAATTATAGCTTTGAAACTTGTCAGTTATATACGAATAGCAATTTCTAACAAGCTAGGACATGTAAGGACATGTACTTTCTACTTATACATAGCAACATACGGTATGAGGCAAAGATCCAGCCCCCCTTTCCCCCGAAATTTTGTTCTGATATTATATTCAAGACTTTACACATGAATACGGATACATATACCGTACATCAGCATTTCTGCTGAATTACTCACTTGGTTGAGAGCAGAAGTGTTCATGCCCTGAGTGCGAGTGATTGTGCTGAGCTCCATACATCCCATCTTCTTCTTCTTCATCGTCCTCTTCGTCATAGTCAGCTGTGGTGACGGTGCCGATATCATTGTCTTCATCCGCTCTGTTTCTTACGTCCGAGGTGGGGCTTGTCCTCACAGATCCCTCGGCCACCTGCCCCACACCTGGAGGCACCATGGCGGCAGGTAGCTCCTCCACAGGCAAGGCAGGCATAGCAGGAGGCGCAAGAGGGTCTAAAGGGCCAATATCAACTGCAGGCATTGGTGCAGGACGAGCCACAGCAGGAAGAACAGGTTCATATGACTTAGGGTATTTTACTGTAGCATTTTCTGGGTTTACAACGACCATATGAGTGTGTACCTAAAAACATTTTTTACAAATTAGATGTAATTTGGGCAGTATAACTAAAATACAATAATGAAAAAGAATAGAAAAATACAACTTCTATATTATTGGAGTTATTCTGAGAAAATTAGTGCGACAGTGTCAACTAGGTCTCCCCACCTTGCTTATGGGTTCGTCATCGTCATCAGTCACCCCCAAGGTGTGGAAGGGCACTTTAAGCCAGGCGCTCAGACGTTCTCGATGCATACGACCCTGTAGAAGCTGCAGCAACACAAGAAATTTTATCAAACAATAGAAAGCATGAGCTTCGTTTGTAATAAATAGGGCACAGGTTTCTCATCTTAATAATAAAATAAATGATGGTTGGTTGATTACCAATGGCGGAACTATGTTTTTTTCTTCTTTCTTTTTGTAACACAAACACCGGGCTAAATTGAGCCAAGGTGCAAGTGTCGTACCAAACATTGAGAGGGGGGTGCTACAAGCTCAAAGCCTTGCGCACGATGTTTGCAGTGCCAAGAATAGCAGCCTTCTGCATGACACGCATGTGGTGTTCTTTGAGAGCCAACTTCTCTCTAGTAACTGACCAGTCTTTGGTAACAAGACCATTACTATTATTATTATTTATTTTTAAAATAAAAAATACTGTATACTGTACAAGTAGAAATTATAATATTTTTTGGCTCAGTAAATTTAAAGGGAGTTAAAAAAGACTAACTTTTCGTCCGACTGGGTTGCTGGTGAGGAAGCTGGAAGGCCGTGAAGCCTCGACCAGGTTGTCCAGGGCAGAGGCTCTTCCGGACAGCACTGTACCCCTCGTCTCAAACCCCTGCAACAAGAAGAAATGCTATAGCACTATAGGGACTGTTGCCCACTCCTAACAATAAGCATTTAGCATGGGATAAGCTAATCTGCTTACATTTGCATCTATGCTATGTATTTTTTCTTTCATAAAATAGTACAGTATGTAATACAGTATTAGATTATTTACATTCATATACAGTATGTACATAGAGTAGTGTAGTCCTGATAATATTGCACACATTCATCACAGCCAATTTTCTCAATTAAATTAAATAAAAAAATAGAAGAGCATTCTTTTAATTATTTCACAAATTTTCAGCTACTCCAGCTTCACAAAAACATGCAGAATTGTTTTATGATTTCCAATTCTACATTTTATTTTTTAATCACTTTTGTATGTATGTAGTCATGTGTTACAGTAAAGTACTGCAGTTTTTACCTTGTGGGGGTCTGAGAAGTCTGGCAGTCGAGAGGCATGCAGCAATGTGATGGTAACTGCTGCAATACTCAGGCCCGTCAGCAGCAGCCAAATGCTGAAGATAAAAGTTGAGCTGCAACACAAAACAGTGATGGTTAGCAGAGGCAAGGGGGTAGCAAAAATCATGAGGTACAGTAAAATTAACATACTGTACAGTCTTTAAATATTAGATTACATGCTTGGATATGTTCAAAAATGATGTAATTCTTACTTGTTTTTGCTTCAGATTGTAGGTTACGTACATATACATAATAACTTGAAGCAGAAACAAGCAGAAAGTACGTCATTTCCAGGCACAATCTATTAATTAAGGCTTGAAAGAAAGGATATGAGCAAAGTTTTTTCTTACCAGGAGAAGACTTTGCGCCACTTGTTTTCATGACTATTGCTGTCTGCATCATCCATAATCTGTCTGGGAAAACAAAACTGAACAGTTTTAACAATTTCATTTTTATATATGGTGAAGATACAGTGAGAATTATTGCAAAAAAAGATTCAAAAATAACCATCTGCATGTATGTAATATATTGTACTATGAGCAACATAAAGGTTAGTCCATAAATACACAATTGATTAATAGGTAATAGGCCACTTTCCCTTATACTGATTCTCACCATCTGTAAGTGGCGCTGCAACTTTTTGCAACTTTTAGTTCGCGCCTCTTTTAAGTCGACCAATCACGCAATCACTTTTGGCAGCATGACGTCATTTCAAAATATGGCCGCTGTGGGTCAACCAATCGCTTGTGTAACGCTTGGCAGCATGGCGTCATAAAATGTCTGTGGTTGTACTCTTTATCTCGCTAGTCTTTGGAATTGAGCAGTGCTAGGGTGAAAACAATTGTACTGAGGCGAAATTTTGAGCCTTATTTTATAACGATTTAAAGCTCAATATTGCGTTCATTTGAAATAGCAGACAGCTCATTATTGCAACGAGATCGTGGAGCATATATGTAGCTTATTATTGCAGACGAGGGACGATATATACCACGTTTTGGCAGTGAAAAGTGTTAACTTTTTGTCTTCTTTTGTACCTACTTTTTTCTCCCCATCTTCGTAACGTATTGTTTCGTTTCTACATACTTTGACCGTACACGAAGTTGCAGCGCCACTCACAGATGGCGAGGGTCAGTGTAAGGACAGGTCGCCTATTAAATCAGGCATCAAATGAACCTTGAACATAAACCTCTGCAAAAGACATGGCACAGTTATCTTATTTTTTCAAAAAATAAAATAAAATAACTTGTTTCATTACAGAGCTACTTAAAGGTATACAGGCCTCAAATTACAAATTAGACAGACATTAAGTGTTGCTCAAGTTTATAATCAACATTCGTATTATTTTTACCTGCGCGCGGTGCGTCTGTGCGAAGTCGCGCTGTAAAGAAAGTCCTTGCTGATGTCACAACTCACAGCTAGCACCGATTAGCATTGAGTTATGACGTCATCAAGGACTTCGTGACGTCATCAAGGACTAAATTTCTTACTTTGAACTGCGACTTCGCACGGATGCATCACGCGTGGAAAAAAATGATGCGAATGTTGATTATATACTCTAAACCCACTTGGTGACTGTCTAATTTGTATTTTGAGGCCTGTATGCCTTTAATGTACATAATTGTACTAAAAAAGTGAATTTTTATGCCAAACCAAAGATAACTTAATTAAAGTCACAGATATGTGCTTCCGATGGTGGTCTCTGCAGGAAAAGCATGCAAAGCATTCAAGAAAGCAAGCAAACAAAAGGGTTTCAGTTTTGATTTTCTGCTTAATTACTTTTCTTTTTATGCATAAAATGTGGATGGGACTTACAGTATATATCATATGCATACACACTGTTTGCTATTGTATCTCAATACTTCTTAACAGATAGAATTGTGTTTATTGAGTAGCTACGTCAGGTAATAAATCACTTGCAAAACTATGATATAGTAAAACCACATACAGTAGGTAAAACGTAAACAAACTCGTCCACCCAGTGTATATACTGTATTGTTATTGGTTGTTGATTATGTGTACAATTTTTTTTATACATTGGACATTATCGGAAATTCACGATTTTCACACACAGATTTCAATACCTTTTACAAACGTCTATTGGGATAATAAATAAATGTTTGACATAAAAAATAATTCAAGCTTAGCGCCAGCTAACATCAGCTGGTGGACCCAGATATAAAATACCAAAATATTCCAAAAATTGCAATGCTATTACTAATACTTACAGCTCAAAGCTTGCCTAGATGTTTTATGATGGTAATTTGAGAATAAAATCTATGCTTTACGACATATTTTAGTAATATATTCACTTTTTATAAAGCAACTTAGAAACTTCTAGGTGAAAGGCGCCATGTTTTTAGCTCAACAGATGAAAGTGGAAAATCGTCGAAATCCAATCGTAATCGATCGTAATCGTAATTCGTAATCTAGCGCCATAAAACTTAAAAATTAATGCACTACGATGCACTAGTACTAGTACGTACATAATATCGATATGCATAATATCTGCCAAGGAGAATACATATATACATATATATCCTCCTTGATATCTGCCAATCTGCCTCTAAAAAAATTCAGAATTTTTGTGAATTTGCTAATTTTAAGGTTTACATGTTAATCAAAGGGACCTATACGTTGAACAGCTAGCTGACCTGCGTTATCTCTAGTTCAATCATGATACAACTATAATAGTTTAATTAATTAAAAAAAAAGGCCGGTGGCGCCGGTGCTATAATATATTTTAAATCGCACTTTAAAAAGTACTAAATTTGTACTTGAATTTTATTAAGTAAATATAAAAATACTTAATATACGGGTCTTTCACCATACGTCACAAAAATATGACGTCACGTGAATGTAGGCAAAAAGCACCTATTTAACATGGTAGTAGCATACCAAAAACTATTTATTTTCTGCGATATGACAATCGTGGTACATTTGACAATTATTTTATTTGATAGATTGAGATGTCAAGTAAATGGAAAAAAATACAATATTTGCCAATGATATCTGTGAAAAATACAATAAATCATTAAATAAAATGTAAATCGACTCCAAATTTCACGTCAATAATGACCATTTTACGACACTTATGCACTGATATTGACCCTAAGAATCTTAAAAAAATTCAGCCAATCACCGGCCATTGCTTTCCCCGCGGACTTTTGAATACGAGGGGGAAACGGAACAACAAAAGGTAATGATAAAGAAACTAGGTAAAATAAAAAAAATGTATATGTTCAAGTTATGTATATTTATTTCTTACGTATATATTATTGTTAAAAAAAATTAAAATATGTTAAATTAGGAGAAATAAATTAAGTGATTCCAGTTCCCTCTCTCAGTACCTACTGCTGAATGTAAACAACAACAAAGCCAAGCAAACGCTATATTGATCAAAAGTGCTGCATTTAATTTAAGGTGAAATTAGAACCCTATTGGAAATTTACAATTGTAAAATTCACAATTGTAGGCTCCATAAAAATACCATTGCGTTTTGGTCCTTTTACAATGGTAATTTTTACAATTGTAAAGGCCTTAATACAATTGTATTTAACTACAATTGCATTTATTACAATTGTAATAATTACGATTGTAAAATTTACAAAAAGTGGTCACCAATCTAACTACTAACCCAAACCTGCGTTGCTGTACTTCGGTTACCACTGTTGATCATACTCTTACCATTGCGCTGCTACTGCTTTCTTAATAGGATGAAGAATATTGAGGTATATAAAATAAATAAAAGTTATGGGGAAATGACGAGGGGGCATTTCAATATAATGTCATATAAATTTCGATTCTAGGGTAAAATTTGATGGCGGTTCTAATGGTGACCCTTAAATTTGCGACCCTTCAACCCTTCAGGGTCAAAAGACCCTGAAAATTTTTTTTTCTTAAAAAATTGCAAAACTGAAATTAGCAATCAACTTAATATAACCTAGAGCTCTAATTCACTAATTTTAAGGGTCGACCCTTGGGGTTTAGCGGGGGTCTTTTTTAAAAGTATGCAAATTTTAATAAAAAAATTGACAAAATATGTGAGGACTACATACAGGTTCAACATTGAGTTTTTTTAATCTTAATGACCCTTTAAGGGTCGACCCCTAACTTTTGATTGAAAAATTAATTTTTTTTTCTAACCATTTTTTCATAATATATATTATATAATTTAACATACATCTCTGAATTATATTTTTACTTTTTTCAATGTGACCCTTTTAGGGGTCGACCCTTGATTTTTTTCAAATTCATATTTAAAAAAAAAAGTGATATATACTACGAGACAGGTTCATGCAGCTATTATATAGTTAAGTGCTTTTGATGACATATATAATACAACCACAATGGCCTAGTAGGGGTTGACCCCTAATGCATTAAAATATAGCATAAATTCAAAAAAATTGTATTTTTTTATATTTTTTGTTACACTTTATATGTTAACATGCATCGATTTGATCTGACTTTTTTTTGTGACCCTATAAGGGGTCGATGGTCGATCCATGTTTTTTTTCCAAAAATAATTATTTATTTTAAATATATAATATCAATTAAAGCTTCATATATATAGTACCTTTGTATCTTAATTAGATATTACAGCCAATTTAAGTTACGTACTTAGCATAAAAAAATATTAATTGAATGAAGTAATAAGAATTTGACAAAATGTACGTGTAATATAAATTAACAATGAAAATACCATTTTTTTTAGTAATTATGTAATCCAAATACAATTGCAATCTAATTACAATTGTAAAAATTACAATTGTAAGCACAAAAATCAATTGTAATCTAAGAATTACAATTGTAATCTAAGAAATACACAATTGTAATCTAACAAATACAATTGTATCAGAACCTGAAAGCAATTGTAATCTCAAATAATACAATTGTAATCATGAACATTACAATTGTAATCCAAATGTTACAATGAGCAATTAGAAACGAAAAATTTTATTGGCTTAATCGAAAGAAGGGGTAAAAATATGACGTTGTGAATTGTTTCAGATTTTTTTGTGACCTATAACTAATTTTAATTAATTAATTAAGTTGCATTATTTTGAGAGTGCCGCCTCTCGTGACGCCTCTGACGTCACACCATTCTTGTACTTTTGCACTATAGATGAGATTAGGTGAGAACATGCAGGTATGAAAATCAAAATGGCTGGCGCCACGTTTGAAATTCCCCGCCTCAAATTTTTGAAGTTTTAATGTGGGTTACGTTTGATCAATTTTAGCTTTATTTTGTTCGCATACCACTGGAAAATATGGTTGAAATATGATTTAAAACTTCTATCGTGCTCTAATATTGTTTAATACGTAAAAAGTAGAAAATTATGAGAGACTAACTTCTTACATCAAATTAGTTTGCTTTCTTCCTTTAAATAAAATAATTTACTGATAGTTGGTGTGCTAGTGGGTTAGCCCAGTGGTAAACGCATCAGACTTCAAATTTCGTGGTTGCGGGTTCGTTTCTTTCTTCCGGCGAGTTTTTATAAATACATTTTTTTTCTTTAATTTTAATATATTTATGATCGAATTCTAAATTTATAAAATGTGGTTAAAATATGGTTTACAGCTACTATCAATCGTAATTGATAACTTTTTAATAGTAAAGAGAGGGAACAATATTAATAAAAAATTACTTCACTTTTTCGCGTTCCAAAATAAAACATTTCTCTTACCGAGGCTCAAAGCTTAATTAGTGTGGCACTGTGGCACAGTGGCGGAGAAATTTTCTTTAATTAAATTAAACTAAATTAAAGGAAAGAAAAGTGTCGAGTTTAAATAATCCTTCGACGTGGAGAATCAAACTCTCCACCACAAGAGTACGAGCTCTGCGTCTTCGCCACTGTGCCACACCAAGCTTTTGGGACACAGTGTGAAAAATGTTTTACTTGAACGTATAAAAGTGAAGTAATTTTTTATTAATATTGTTCCCTCTCTTTACTATTAAAAAGTTATCAATTACGATTGATAGTAGCTGTAAACCATATTTTAACCACATTTTATAAATTTAGAATTCGATCATAAATATATTAAAATTAAAGAAAAAAAAATGTATTTATAAAAACTCACCGGAAGAAAGAATCGAACCCGCAACCACGAAATTTGAAGTCTGATGCGTTTACCACTGGGCTAACCCACTAGCACACTAAGTATCAGTAAATTATTTTATTTAAAGGAAGAAAGCAAACTAATTTGATGTAAGAAGTTAGTCTCTCATAATTTTCTACTTTTTACGTATTAAACAATATTAGAGCACGATAGAAGTTTTAAATCATATTTCAACCATATTTTCCAGTGGTATGCGAACAAAATAAAGCTAAAATTGATCAAACGTAACCCACATTAAAACTTCAAAAATTTGAGGCGGGGAATTTCAAACGTGGCGCCAGCCATTTTGATTTTCATACCTGCATGTTCTCACCTAATCTCATCTATAGTGCAAAAGTACAAGAATGGTGTGACGTCAGAGGCGTCACGAGAGGCGGCACTCTCAGAATAATGCAACTTAATTAATTAATTAAAATTAGTTATAGGTCACAAAAAAATCTGAAACAATTCACAACGTCATATTTTTACCCCTTCTTTCGATTAAGCCAATAAAATTTTTCGTTTCTAATTGCTCATTGTAACCCAAGTTTTACAATTGCAATCTTAGTTTTACAATTGTAATCAGTCAAATTACAATTGTAATTTGGCTGAATACAATTGTAAATTTCCAATAGGGAACAATTATAATATGAACTGACAATTATATATAATATATTTTATAGAGTGCTGCAGAGATGATCGAGGCCACGCATATATATTATATTATATTATATTATATTATATTATATTATGTTATGTTATGTTATGTTATGTTATGTTATGTTATGTTATGTTATATTATATTATATTATATTATATTATATTATATTATATTATATTATATTATATTATATTATATTATATTATATATTATATTATATTGTTATTATTGTTAGTAAAAACATTTAACATATTATATATATATATATATATTCATAATAATTGACTATATATTGACTATGATGCTTAAATTATGTCATATAATTTAATTTATTATTTATATAAAAAAAAAATAAAATAAACACACATATATATATTTACACCTAATACCCTAGTCGAAAAATAAAGGCAGTAGTCAAGTGGTGACTACTGCCAAGTGATAATTTGAGCAGTGGTCAAGTAGTCACTGCCCAAGTGGTCGCAAGTAATCACTTTCAAGTAGTCACCAGTAGTCACTTTCAAGTAGTCACCAGTAGTCACTTTCAAGTAGTCACCAGTAGTCACTTTCAAGTAGTCACCAGTAGTCACTTTCAAGTGGTCACCAGTAGTCACTTTCAAGTAGTCACCAGTAGTCGATTTCAAGTGGTCAAATTAAACGGTTTTTTAGTATTTTCTCGCGATCTATCCGTCTATCATCACGATGCAATTTTTTCCCGTTTAAGCCAACAGATTATAGATAAATTATAACTGGAACAAGTAAAGAAATTATTCTTTCACATTTTTAACTTGAATTATTAAAATGTAATTATAAAATACTTTGTAATAATTCAAGATAAAAACGTGACAAACAAATAGGACGAGAAACATCCTATAATATACATACCAATTTTACGCTCCATGCAATATAAAGCACTTTTTAAAACATTTACTTTATTAAATTATTCCTAACTTATTAATTTTAATTTAATTTCTTAAGTATTTTTTTAATTTTTTACAGCAAAATGAAGGAATAATATTTTTTAATTCATACTTTATAAATATATAATAAAAAAAAATATGTATGAAAAAAAAAAAACACGTTGATTATTAAAGATTTATAATTATTATATAATAAATAAAATACATAATAAAATATGAACATCTTTGAAGAATAATTACCAACGGCTTTCTCATGCATCTCGGCGTCTTTTTTATCAAGTTCCAAGAGCCGATAAACATTGACTGTTTAAGGCTACCTAGAACAAATAATTTGACACAAAGTAACGAGAATTTTAATAAATAACATTTCATAATACGTTTTAGGTACTGAAAAGGTACTTATCTGATGTAAAACTGCTTGAAAAACAAATTGTTCCGGGAACTCTGCACACACAACCCCGTCTCACATGTGTTTAGTGCCACCATTTTAGATAATTTTCTTCATCACGAGAACCCCGTACAATTGACTACTTGGTAGGTGATCACTTTCTTAAGTAGTCAGAATTATGTGACAACTAATTAAGTAGTCAAATGCTAGGTGGTCATGATGTTTCGACTACTTGCATAAGTAGTCACAAAATTCTGACTACTTACCAAGTGATCAAGATTTTATGAACACTGAGCGCCGACTAACTTGCATAAGTAGTCACAAAAATCTGACTATAATACTTACGAAGTGGTCGAGATTTTATGAACACTGAACGCCGACTACTTGCATAAGTAGTCACAAAATTCTGACTACTTACCAATAAGTGGTCGAAATTTTATGAACACTGAGCGCCGCGACTACTTGCATAAGTAGTCACAAAATTCTGACTACTTACCAAGTGGTCGAGATTTTATGAACACTGAACGCCGACTACTTGCATAAGTAGTCACAAAATTCTGACTACTTACCAAGTGGTCGAAATTTTATGAACACTGAGCGCCGACTACTTGCATAAGTAGTCACAAAATTCTGACTACTTACCAAGTGGTCGAGATTTTATGAACACTGAACGCCGACTACTTGCATAAGTAGTCACAAAATTCTGACTACTTACCAAGTGGTCGAAATTTTATGAACGCTGAGCGCCGACTACTTGCATAAGTAGTCACAAAATTCTGACTACTTACCAAGTGGTCGAGATTTTATGAACACTGAGCGCCGACTACTTGCATAAGTGGTCACAAAATTCTGACTACTTACCAAGTGATCGAGATTTTATGAACACTGAGCGCTGACTACTTGATTCAGTGGTCCGACTACTTAACAAGTGGTCAAGATTTTGAACACTGAGCACCTGAGCACTTGACTCAGTATATAGTCCGACTACTTGACCCAGTAGTCTGACTACTTGTTTTAAGTAGTCAACTACTTGTTTTAAGTCGTCAACCACTTGACTACTAGACTCATTTTTTGACAAGGGTAATTAAAGACAATTAACTAAAGAAAAAATAGTATATATATACTATATTATATCTATATAATATAGTAATGGTATATTAAATATACATAATTAAATTACTTAATAAATTGATTTATTTTTTAATTATATATTAAAAAATTAGCTCTATATATAGCTAGGCTTTTATTATACTTTCGCATTGCATGTAATATATTATGCCATGTGCGTACGTGTTTCGTGCAAAATTCGTTTTATTTTAAATGTGTATTAATTAATGTAATGTTATATGTTTTAAATGTGAAAAAATAATAAAATGCAATGTTCGTAAAGTAAATTTTATTTTGTGTGAGAAATAAAATTAAGCTATCAGCTTCTCACAAATGTAATTATGTTTATGTTGGCAGGAATGTTGCAGGACGGTACCTGCTGGTTTAGAAAACAGTTCAGAGACTTGACACAGTTCAGAAGGTTTAGGGTCATCAGGTTCACATTCCCACAGCTTCTTTGACCAATACTTGTCTTCCACCAGTCGTCGGTCTGACCCTTGCCAGTACTGGTATTGTCTAGCGGCTGATAGTCCTAATTCTGTGGCACGTCACACACAGTAAAATAGTATAAGTATTATTTAGCTATGAAAATACAATGAAAAATTAATAGCACCTTTTTTATTCTATTACAAAATAATCACACACACACACACATATATATAAACTTATATATTATAGCCCGGTGAACATATTTAAGGGTATTAGTCGATCGAGGCAAATTTGAGGCCCAATAATCCACAAAGTTACAATATCAACTACATATAATATATATAATGGAGTATTGTCCTCAATTTTTTTATTGCAGAAA
Source organism: Siphlonurus alternatus (assembly GCA_949825025.1). Taxonomy (NCBI): domain Eukaryota; kingdom Metazoa; phylum Arthropoda; class Insecta; order Ephemeroptera; family Siphlonuridae; genus Siphlonurus; species Siphlonurus alternatus. Next base: position 36,278,032 of record OX463778.1, read on the forward strand.
TGGATAGAGCGTGCAAAGTTTTGCTACCCTGATTTTTTTCAGATTTTTTAGAGCCCGGGAACTATTTTTAAAAAATTATTGAAAGTCCTTTTTGTGACGTCACGCGGCGGCAAGTCCTATCTTTTTCTTAAGGAGCGGCGTCTCGTGACGTCACAAAATTAGCTTTTAATAATTTTTTAAAAATAGTTCCCGGGCTCTAAAAAATCTGAAAAAAATCAGGGTAGCATAACTTTGCACGCTCTATCCATTTCTGCAATAAAAAAATTGAAGTCAATACTCGAATCCATTTATCTTTTATATCATAATTCAATATACCTTCTCATGCGTGTATTTTTAAAACATGCTCGTAAATGCATGTATGTTATAATTATATATTTTATGAGTATATATAATATATATATATATATATATATATATATATATATATATTACATAATTATAATATTTAATCTAAATTATAAATCTTATTATTAAAAATAATAATAATAATAATTATAATTATTACTTTATAATAATAATAAAATAATACTAAAAATATTAGTGTATTATTATTCATGAATATTTTATATACCTGTGTATATATGTTATTTTTAAACATCTATGTACTTTACTTCGATCGTTGGCTTTACAGCATAGATCACGTCATAGTTGTTACATAGATTATACATAACAGATACTTAATTCTAATTAACATATTATAGCACTTAAAAAAAAACATACATAGTACATACTATACTATGTATAACTATGTATGTTTTTTTTAAGTGCTATAATATGTTAATTAGAATTAAGTATCTGTTATGTATAATCTATGTAACAACTATGACGTGATCTATGCTGTAAAGCCAACGATCGAAGTAAAAATTTGAATTTGAATTTGAATTTATTATACAACATAAATCGGTATCAAATCAAATGAATACGCACAATAAGTTAAAAAAGTTTCTTTACTCTAATTATACTTGAAGAATTATAATTAATAATATATTTTTTTTAACAATTTCTTATAGAAAAAAAAAACTTACTTGGGAAGTGTGATTTCAGCAGCTTACGTTCTTGAAAGTCCGTTCTCAACCGAAGCATGAGCATTCCTTTACTTTTACAGATGTCCCTTGCTTCCTTCCAGGATACCTAAGGTTATATAGCGTTTGCTTGGCTTTGTTGTTGTTTACATTCAGCAGTAGGAACTGAGAGAGGGAACTGGAATCACTTAATTTATTCCTCCTAATTTAACATTTTTTAATTTTTGTTAACAATAATATATACGTAAGAAATAAATATACATAACTTGAACATATACATTTTTTTATTTTACCTAGTTTCTTTATCATTACTTTTTGTTGTTCCGTTTCCCTCTCGTATTCAAAAGTCCGCGGGGAAAGCAATGGCCGGTGATTGGCTGAATTTTTTTAAGAATCTTAGGGTCAATATCAGTGCATAAGTGTCGTAAAATGGTCATTATTGACGTGAAATTTGGAGTCGATTTACATTTTATTTAATGATTTATTGTATTTTTCACAGATATCATTGGCAAATATTGTATTTTTTTCCATTTACTTGACATCTCAATCTATCAAATAAAATAATTGTCAAATGTACCACGATTGTCATATCGCAGAAAATAAATAGTTTTTGGTATGCTACTACCATGTTAAATAGGTGCTTTTTGCCTACATTCACGTGACGTCATATTTTTGTGACGTATGGTGAAAGACCCGTATAACACCTTTTTTATATATACCATGCAGACAATAATTAAGAGATTGGAAATCAGAGATAAAAATTAGAATTGGCTTAATTTTGAATGATTTAAATGGCATTTTATCGTCATTTTATATTAATATATTATTATATGTAGTTATTTTTTATTTACTGACCATTTTTTATTTAGTTACAAGCTCTAGCTCTGTTACAACTATTATAGTTACCATATAATACATATATACATGTATATATATATATATATATATATATATATAAAATTTAATAGTTACTATTAAAAGCTCTCGCTGGCTGTAATGCCAATATAATGAATGAATGCTAAAATAAATAATACATAATAAAAATTATTCCCCCTTCAGACTTTCACAAAACTAACACCTGAAATTAATTACCATTGCTCCGTACCCATTATCGTTACCAACGATAAATTGAGTTCTGCCAATTCTTATGGATCTTTCGTTCGGCCCTGGATCTAAAAAAACATTAAGTCAAACGCAGCAAACATAACACATATATATATAACTTATAATTATATATGTTATAAAGTTGACTGGGAGCGTCACTTTTTTAATTCTCTCTTAAACAAAACATGCGTCAAAACATGATGAAATTCATCATTAAGTGTACATATAATTATATAATGACAATATATTTATACATTAATTTAAATTTTACACAAACTGATTATTATATAATATGTATATGGCACCCGAAACTTAATTAAAACCAACTGCCTGCATATATTATAATATATACACCTGCATGTACCCATGATGAATTATTATTAGCTAAATTAATTTAAAAAAATAAATTGATAAAGAATTAATTAATTCATTAATTAATTAATGCTTTATTAAAATATGGAAAAGTTTATAAATTATACGAACATTCTTACAAAATATTAATATAATGTATAAGAATTAACTACTGTATATAAGAAGATATCTTTCGTCAACAGATTAGAGCCAAAATTATAAAATTAATATATGTGTTAGAGATATAAATATGACGTCAAAGGTACGTGTCAAGTACTGTAACCAAATAAAAACAACATCGCTATATTTAATATAATAATTGTCGCTATACTTATTATCACTAGTCACTATATTATTTATTATAAATATGTTATTATATACATTTACATTATATGTACTGTATATTGTGTATCAGTATGATATTTTGGTCAGAGAATAAAATTGTTGTATTATGTTATCTTATAAAAAAACTATAATACTTACTCACGATACCTGATGGATTTAGGAATCCCTGTAAAAAACATTAAACTATAATGTTAATTCATACACTAAAATACATGAAAATAAGTATTATATGCATGATTAACTCTCGTGAGATTTGAATATTTTCTCTCTCTCTCTCTCTCTCTCTCTCTCTCTCTCTCTCTCTCTCTCTCTCTCTCTCTCTCTCTTTCTTTCTCTCTCTCTCTCTCTCTCTCTCTCTCTCTCTCTCTCTCTCTCTCTCTCTCTCTCTCTCTCTCTCTCTCTCTCTCTCTCTCTCTCTCTCTCTCTCTCTCTCTCTCTATATATATATATATATATATATATATATACAATTAATGTGATACATAAAATGATCTGGTGTTAATTGCAGTGCATTTATATTTTTATTTTTATTTTATTTATTCGTTTTGAACTTTTACAGGTTGTGCAGGACAAACATATGTTCACGTCAAGTTTTAATATAAATACAAAACAACACACACACAATATCATAACATACATAATGAGCAAATACAATTATTTATCTTTAACATAACAAAAAGAAAATTAGGGGGAAGAACAAATTCAATTTCAGCTAAAAACACTATCCATTATTTTTTTGCGAATTATTATCAACAATTTTTATTTTATCATGATTCAAGACTTGAATTGATTAAGTTTCTGATTGTTGTTTATTTATTCCAACAGAATTCTCTCAGATAATTTATTACTCTCGAAAGCCTTTATGGAATAAAACTCTTTGGATATCAATACCTTTTTCAGTTTAGTTCGAAATAGTTTATTACTTTCTATTTCTTTAAGACAATTAGGTAAAAATTCGAAAAATTTAACTGTTCGGTACAGAGAACAGTTTTTGAAGAATTCGGAATTATGTTTTTCAGTAGCAACATTCAATTTATGTCTAGTATTATAATTGTGGAAACAATCATTTTGAACATAAAAACTTGGATTATTTTTTTTAAAAGAGGCACAATTTAAGATATAAATGCAAGGGACAGTTAACATATTATTGGCTTTAAAGTGTGAAAAACAAGACTGTCCCTTTGGGAGCCTTAATATTGTTCTAAGAGCTCTCTTTTGTAAAATAAAACAACGAGTTAATAGCTCAGTTCTGCATCCCCAATTAATTATACCATATGCTAAATGTGAATAAAAATGTGCATAATATATAGTTAGCAATGTTTCATGAGAAACATAATTTCTAATTGAATACAACATAAAATTAGCTGAATTTAGCTTTTTACATAAAATATTAACATGTGTAGTCCAATCCAAGCATTCATTGATGTACAATCCAAGAAATTTGACCGACTCGGCTCTTTTAATAATTTCTCCGGATAAATGTAGTAAATAGCTATGTGTTGGAATTTGCCTGGGAGAGTGAAATTGAATATATTCAGTTTTTGCTGTGTTCAGCATAAGTTTATTATTTGTACACCACATGTGCACTTCATTTATAGTAAGTTTAACTTTGTGAATTAATTCAATTTCACTATCGGCTGTAACTACAGCCGTTGTATCATCAGCATATACCACCAATTTAGCATTTTTTATATAATCAGGTAAATCATTTGTTCCCGTATTAAAAAGGGAAGCTGAAATTTTTCCTCCTTGAGGCACACCAAGTTTTATGGGCAATTTTTCTGATTTATAAGTTTGATTTTCCTCATTGATTATTGCATTAATTTCAACATATTGTTCACGGTTTGTCAAATATGAATCTATCAAGTTGCGACTTGATACTCCAACACCAATATTATCAAGCTTATGCAATAAAATATTTTTATCCAAACTATCGAAGGCTTTCGATAAATCAAAAAATATTGCAATACAATATTGTTTACGGTCTAGCGCTGCATATATATGATTTAATAAATCGAACATTGCAGTATCTGTAGATCGGAATTTTAAAAATCCATGCTGACAGGGGGTAATTAAATTATTTTCAACTCGATAAGTAGTGAGTTGGTCGTCTAAAGTATGTTCAAGAATTTTACCAAAAACTGAAGTATTTGAAATTTGTCTATAATTATCAATGTTTGTTAATGGGCCTTTTTTGTGGGTAGCATATACTTTTGATGTTTTTAAACAATCAGGGAAAATACCTTCAAATATTGAATGGTTAATTAAGTTAGTTAGAGGTATAGCTAATACATGGGCACAGTATTTAACAACTGTATAAGGGATCTCATCTGGTCCCGCCGCATATTTATTAGGCAATGATTTCATTACATTTAATATATAAGTGGACTCTATCATTTGAAAATTTAATATAGGGGCATTTTCATCATTTTGAATAATATTATTTTCAAAATAATAAGAGGGTGGGAATTTATCCGAAATTAAATCTTCAACAGTTTTAACAAAAAAAACATTGAAAATATTGCATATTTGATTAGGATCTGTCAAATTCAATAATTATTATTATTGTCAAATAATAATAAAATTATTATATTGCTTAAAGTTCTCACACAATAAAAATAACAAAATTAAGACATTAAAAGCGTCGTACATTTACTTTAAATACACAACATTTTCTTTACTGTGAAAAAATTAATTAACCCACAAAAATTCGATTTAAAGATGACAAATTTAGATGTATTGTATATTTATTTGGTATATCTTAAAAACTTTCATTGAAACATTGAAACAAATTAAAACCTTCTATATCGTCACCATGCACCTTAAGTTCAAACCTTATGAATAATATATTCCATTATTGTTATAGAATACATAAACCTATTATATTATATAGTATTCAAAATATTTATTAAATTTATTTGTAGTATTTGTACGCTATATATATACTGTATAATATATATCCCCGTTTCTACTTGAAAACTTCACCTGACACTGGAGGACTGAATTCTCAGTGGTGGTAGTTGTGGTGGAAGCCAGTGTCGTGGCCTCCTCCGTGGTCATGGTCGCGAGAGTCGTGGCCTCCTCTGTCGTCTGCAGATCCTCCTCGGTGGTGCTCTCTGGCGTGCCCTCCGTGGTAAATGCACATTTGGCAGCAATCGTTGTGAGCGTCTCGACTAAGCCCTTCAGCGCCTTTATTTCTGCGCGCAACGCCGATGTTCTTGCCTGACGTCAATTTAATATGATATTATATAGAGCTGATTTCTGTTTATGTTTACGTGAGGCGGGAGAGGGGTTTCCCTATAATAATACATTGCGAAGGAGGCGCAGGAGGGAGGGAAAAGAGAAAGTTTTGGCAGGCCAGATTATACAGTGAGCATAGGCAAAATGAAGAAAAAAAAATATAAAAAATACTTTTAACGGTTTTTTGGCGGTGAGATTTTTTTTATGAGTTCTATCGTGTACTGTTAAAGTATTATTGAAGTATTTAAACTTGATTTATTTTATTAAGTTAAGTAAAAAATTATTGCACACTTTGTTTATATGCTAGTCCGTGCATTCTGGCCCTCCTCGCGTGACGTCAGCGCAATCTCCTCTATAGGCAAAATGACGAAAAAAAATATATAAAAAATACTTTCAACAGTTTTATGGCGGTGAGATTTTTTTTATGTTCTATCGTGTACATTTAAAGTATTATTAAAGTATTTAAACTTAATTTATTTTATTAAGATAAGTAAAAAATTATTGAACACTTTGGGGGACATTCACAAAGCACTTTAACCCCCAATTTAGCCCCGATTTTTAACTCTGGTGCTAAACGTGGTGCTAAGCTATAAGCTTAACATGGTTAGCCTCTGGTTTAGTACCATGTTTAGCACCAGGGCTAAAAATCGGGGCTAAAGTGGGGGTTAAAGTGCTTTGTGAATGTCCCCCTTTGTTTATATGCTAGTCCGTGCATTCTGGCCCTCCTCGCAAGAATTACAGAGAGGTGTTATTATTATGTACCTTTGACGAATTTGTGAGTTTATCCAGTTTTTCTTGCAGACTCTTGTTTGTGGCCTCGAGGGTAGCCGACTGATTGCGGAGAAGCGTAGTGTTAGCGTTCCGCTGTCGTTGCACAGTTGTCTCGTGCAAAACGAGGTTCGCTGCCAACAAATGAATTCAAATCACAGCCAGTAGTATATTATACTGCCCATTAAAAAATAAAATAATACCACTTATTCATCAACAAAATTATATAAATCATATTAATTTCTTTCATTTTCAAGGAATAACGCTTGCAGGTATTTTTAATTAATATAATAAACAAAATAATAAGATAAAATTTCAACATTGTAAATTATAAGTATATACAGGGTGTCCACAGAAATTCGCACGAATTGGCAGGCAAATTAAAGCATGAAGTACGATGGTAACATGAACATGTAATACATCAAGTTAAAGCTCAACAATCAATATTTTTAAAATGTTGAGCAAAAAGGCATTGTGTGGACTTGTCTTCTTTTGAGACGAAAAAGGAACAAAAATGACCGTTTCTGAGCTCCAAACTCCGTAGAATCAGCTGTCATTTCAAAGAGATTGTCCTTATTTAATCTTTCACTTGAATAAAAATTTACCCACACAACTTATTACCACAAGGGTTCTCCATATGAGCACCGTTGGTACCTCGGCACACGTCCAGACGGGCCTCCAGTTCTCACTACACGTTGCGCAGAATTGCCGGCGTGATTGACTCGATGGCTGCATGGCTGCGGTGATCGATGGGCTGCTCGAGTCTCGGACGTCTCGCACATGTGTCTTGGTTGGTGCTGAGGTACCAACGGTGCTCATATGGAGAAGCCTTCTGGTAAGTTGTGTAGGTAAATTTTTATTCAAGCGAAAAATTAAATAAAGACAATCTCTTTGAAATGACAGCTGATTCTGCGGAGTTTGGAGCTCAGAAACGGCCATTTTCGTTCCTTTTTCGTCTCAAAAGAAGACAAGTCCACACAACGCTTTTTTGCTTATAATTTTAAAAATGTTGATTGTTGGGCTTTAATTTGATGTATTACATGTTCATGTTGCCATCGTGCTTCATATTTTAATTTGCCTGCCAATTTATGCAGGCAAATTAAATTGCCTGCCAATTTATGCGAATTTCTGTGGACACCCTGTATTATTACCCACATTCTCGTTTTTTAAATTTACTACAACTCTACGACATCTAAAAAAAACATAATTATAATCATGGATAAAATATAATATACTATACCGTTTTTGTACTCATACGCGGTATATTTATACTGCATGCGTGTGTACTCTATAATCGTCTATATATTGCATATATGACATACTAGCCAGCTGTGCGAATTTGAACTAATATGGATGTCAATAGATATTTAATATAAATTCATTATCTCTCATTATATCTCTATATTATTTATATTACCTCTATGTTTATAATATTATATGCTATAGATGCTATAGCAACGTAATAAAAAAATTGAAATCCTGAGTGTTGAGTGAAACCTAAACGTTAATAATTCCAATTACTCCGTTGTAATAAAAAAATACATATATATATATATATATATATATCATTCTTATCGATTAATGTATGTATGTATGTACAGTACTTTCCTTAATATTAAATCAAATTTTCGTGGAGGATCTAAATACAGATGGATGAATAACATGATCGAATTTGATTTTAATGATTTTACTAGGAATGAGCAAAATCAGTGTTACGACTCACGGACACGTCCTGATTGACTGCCGGCCTGACCTGTGACATTGTTGTTGAGGTCCCTGAGGCTGTCCTCACACTGCTTGTTCAGGGCAGACAGTGAGGCCTTGCCCTTCGCCTCGGTGGCGTTCACTTGGTCCTCGCATTGTCGGCGTGCTGCCTCCACGTCACAGTCAGGAAGGCTCGTCAGAACGCTATCACATTCGGCGTGAGCGGTTCTCGCACGAGCAAGCTGATCTTGGAGTGACGTCACTGCAGCCTCGCCGAGACGCAGCCTGTGTACGTCACGTTGAGTTTATCATTAGTTAAAAATAAATATTTAGCAAATCAACTTCATAATTGATTTTTTTTTTTTCATTATTTATAATTGTCCTATAATATCTGGCGATTATTTCACAATCAAAGGTAGCTTGTGACAATTTTATACCTTGTAGTAATCTTCGATATTTCCTCGATCTTTGCTGCGTCTCGGGAACTCTGCGTATAAAAAAATACGAATTAACTAATTTGATTAGTATATATATAAATATATATATACTAATCAAATTAGTATATTATCAAATATAATCAAATTATATATATATATATATATATATATATATATTATAATCTTTTATTTTGCAAACATTAATACAAAAATGAAACGAATGCAATAACAATTTTAGGAATAATATTCTATTTAACGTTTACCATATTTATATACAAGAGTATATATATTTTAAATTTAATAAAATTTTAATCTGCAGTACCTGACGGGACAATAGTCCTTCTACGAAGTTCAGCTCGCGGGTCGGAGCCAGCCCAAAAACCAGCAGTACTAGCAGTGGCCAAGCCATATCTGACTTTTGGCCGCTCGACGTACAGTACGAGAACTACGAGACATCTTGCCAGTGATAACAGGAGTCACAGATCACAAGGTCTTGTCTTACATATACCAGTAACTAGAAAATAATAAGTCGAAGTCCTAAACCTAAAGTACATGTATGTTATATCACAATATTTCCGCGAAATAAAAGACAAGTGAATATTTCACAAGTAATTTTATGTCTTTGTTTTTCATGTTTTTATGTTGGCAAAAAATACACTTATTCTTTCCTTAATATTGCCAATAGCACTATTAATAGTAGTTTTCAGTACTATATAATTCGTACTATAAATATATTACATAAATTAAGTAGTTACTTTATTGCATGTTCTATATATTAATTAAAATAATAAGATTACTTAATATCAAGGTAGCAAACAGCCTATGTCACTTCTTATATAGAGTATTGACCTCAAATTTTTTATTGCAGAAATGGATAGAGCGTGCAAAGTTATGCTACCCTGATTTTTTTCAGATTTTTTAGAGCCCGGGAACTATTTTTAAAAAATTATTGAAAGTTCTTTTTGTGACGTCACGAGACGCCGCTCCTTAACAAAAAGATAGGACTTGCCGCCGCGTGACGTCACAAAAAGGACTTTCAATAATTTTTTAAAAATAGTTCCCGGGCTCTAAAAAATCTGAAAAAATCAGGGGAGCATAACTTTGCACGCTCTATCCATTTCTGCAATAAAAAATTTTGAGGTCAATACTCCAAAATAATAAAAAAAAAAAAAAAAAAGACACTTAACATGTGATGAAATAATGACTTTTTGTGTTGTGGAAATATGATTTGTTTTATATTAAATTATAATCATACATATATATGGTAGAGCCATGCACCATTATTACATGCATGCACCTAGCTACATATTTTTTTTAAATATATTTAATATTTTTCGTATTTTTTATAAGGGAGCAGAGGAATTCTTTATTTTTCAATTTGCATTTTTTATTGCTTTTTATAAATACGCCATTATTTCTTCACCATTTATTTATTATTTATTGTATTTATCGCTACCCCACGGTACCTGCAAATATTAATTTATCTGTGAAAACAGAAACATCGTGACACAAAATTAGAGTTAAAAATGTTAAAATGGTTCTACAGTTGATCATATTTTTAGAGATGAAACATTTAACAATTATAACAACAATAAATGTTTGGTATTAATGATAAATGATAACACATTACCACATGTATGATCAATTGTTTTTCTTTTCTGCGTATTATAGCAGTGTTGTGTATTAAACATTGATAAATTCTGCATGATTTTCTAATATTTATCATGCAAAATCTTTTTAATCTTCATATTATAATTATATAAAATAAAGCATACGAATGATGTTAATAATTATGCCTGAAGATGTATGCAGGTTTACACCTAGCAAAAGCATGTTGTTTTTGTTTTAATTTCTTTATTAACTGCATGTAAAATAACAAAAATATAAAACTGCTTTAAACAATTTAATTTTATATTTCAGTGTATCCTGTATAGACATAGACGAATGAATCACGGACCAAATACCCCCGGACGAAATACCCCCGGACCAAATATCCCCGCCCGGACCGGACGAAATACCCCCGGACGAAATACTCCCGGACGAAATATCCCCGGACGAAATACTCCCGGACGAAATACCCCCGGACGAAATACCCCCTTGTAAGTGGAGAGGGGCGGGTGACCGACGCGGGAGGGGAAGTTGACTTTATTTATAAAGTCTGTTTTTCTGTCGTTTGTCTGACGTCACGCGCGTCGTATTAAAGAAGGAAGTTAGTAACGCCATTTTTCACAACAAATATAATATATATTATGTAATATTCAAAGTATATTTATAGTTAATGCCATATCAAGATCTCAAATTGCGTCTTTAATTTTATTATACCAACACATACTCAAAATTGTGCCGCAAACAAACGATTTTTGTATATGCTATGCTTAATTTGATTGTGCGGCAATTATAAATTGTCTCAGCGTTTTGCAGCAAGATTTTGAAGGTTTTTAAACGATTTTAGGTTTTTAAACCTAGGTGTGCCCCTAGCGATTTGAGCAAAGCCCGAAATTAACAAATATTTCGGGCTTCGCTCATTTAAATTTGAACATTTCTAGAAGAGCACAAATCGAAAAAAGCAATCCACGACGAGAAGTTTTATATCGGGCTTTGCTCATTTAAATTTGATCATTTCTAGAAGTGCTAAAATCGGAAAAAGCGAACCCCGACGAGAAGTTTTATTTCGGGGTTTGCTCATTTAAATTTGCTCATTTCTAAAAGTGCCCAACTCGAAAAAAGCAACCTCGACGAGAATTTTTATTTCGGGCTTTGCTCACTGTTTTGATCATTTCTAGAAGTGCTCAAAGCAAAATGAAAAATAATATTTGGAAATTGTGCCGTATTATATAGCAATAAATAATAAAATAATGTAAATTTAATAATATTTTAATTATATATCACTTTTTTAATTTATTAATAAAAATACAAATTTAACATTAATAGCGTGTAAAGTATTTTTTTTTTTTTTATTAAAACATTTATTTCTGTATTATTCAAGTCATATTGAAAGAAATTAACACGATTTTTTCACACTGAGAGACACTTTTAATTTTTTTTTATAATTAAAGGGTATGATTACAATTTATATACTCTAGCAATGAATTCCAGGTTGCAGATGAACAATTTCTAAGTTCAGACGACGTACCATGCACTCATGACAAAGAAAAGGGTGTCTCAGATCAGCAGCAGCATTATAGCAAATTCAAAGCAAAGTTTTGTGTTTTGCAACTACAAGAAAGGTTGTCAATCTAAAACATATATGTTGTGCAAAGAAAAAATTTAGATGAAATTTAAAATGCCATGATAGTAATCCCTGCAAAAATAAGTCAAGTTCAGGTAATAATAAGATCAGATAATATTTATTTATTTATTTTAAATTAGTAGGTTTGGTACTATCTTGAGGAGCTCTTTGCTCCTTAGCAAGTTCTGTAAATGAAGTTAAAATGATTTTATAATATATCAGCTGTAAAAAAATTATTTAAATTAACTAACATACAATATTAATATAAAAAATGTGACAAAATCGTATTTTTCAGTATGACTTGAATAAAACAGAAAGAAATATTTTAATAAAAAAATAATATACACGCTAATGCTAAATTTGTATTTCTTTACTTAATTAAAAAAGTGATGTATGTAATTAAAATATTATTAAATTCAAAATATTTTATTGCTTTAATTATTTATTACAAATTATTACTATAATACGGCACAATTTCCAATTATTATTTTTCACTTTGCTTTGAGCACTTCTAGAAATGATCAAAACAGTGAGCAAATTAAGCCCGAAATAAAACTTCTCGTCAGGGTTTGTATTTTTCGAGTTGAGCACTTCTAGAAATGATCAAATTTAAATGAGCAAACCCCGAAATGAAACTTCTCGTCGGGGTTTGCTTTTTTCCGATTTGAGCACTTCTAGAAATGGTCAAATTTAATTGAATAAATTTAAGCCCGAAATAAAACTTCTCGTCGGGGTTTGCTTTTTTCGATTTGAGCACTTCTAGAAATGTTCAAATTTATATGAGCAAAAAGCCCAAAATATTTGTTAATTTCGGGCTTTGCTCAAATCGCTAGGGGCACACCTAGATGTGCGCATTGAATTCGGGCTTTGGTGCCAAATTATATAAATATAGAAAAGGAAGGAATAAATAAGGAAATAAATAGAACAACTTTAAGTAAATTAAGTTTCTTCAGGAGGGGTACACATGCGCTACGTTAAGTGTTCACGGCACCTATAGCACCAGAGGACCAGAAACAATAAAAAATATTGCATTTTTAGACCTATCCCAATCGAATCAGAATTAAAAAATTACACAAAAAAAATTTACTTATATTTTTTTTTTAAGTTAAAAAATTATATAGGGACGATTTTGAAAATTTTTAGTTTTAAAAAAAAAATCTAAAAAAAATGCAATAAACACTATTAATTAACATGCATAAAATGTATCGTATCAAAATATATTACACATTAATTTTAATTCGATATGAATGATATGATAAATTAATGCATGATGTGTTGGCCTAACGTTACTAACTTCCTTCTTTAATACGACGCGCGTGACATCAGACAAACGACAGAAAAACAGACTTTATAAATTTTAGCACTTCTAGAAATGATCAAATTTAAATGAGCAAAGCCCGATATAAAACTTCTCGTCGTGGATTGCTTTTTTCGATTTGAGCACTTCTAGAAATGTTCAAATTTAAATGAGCAAAGCCCGAAATATTTGTTAATTTCGGGCTTTGCTCAAATCGCTAGGGGCACACCTAGGTTTAAAAATCTAAAATCGTTTAAAGACCTTCAAAATCTTGCTGCAAAATGCTGAGACAATTTATAATTGCCGCACAATCAAATTAAGCATAGCATATACAAAAATCGTTTGTTTGCGGCACAATTTTGAGTATGTGTTGGTATAATAAAATTAAAGACGCAATTTGAGATCTTGATATGGCATTAACTATAAATATACTTTGAATATTACATAATATATATTATATTTGTTGTGAAAAATGGCGTTACTAACTTCCTTCTTTAATACGACGCGCGTGACGTCAGACAAACGACAGAAAAACAGACTTTATAAATAAAGTCAACTTCCCTTCCCGCGTCGGTCACCCGCCCCTCTCCACTTACAAGGGGGTATTTCGTCCGGGGGTATTTCGTCCGGGAGTATTTCGTCCGGGGATATTTCGTCCGGGAGTATTTCGTCCGGGGGTATTTCGTCCGGCCAGGGCGGGGATATTTGGTCCGGGGGTATTTCGTCCGGGGGTATTTGGTCCGCTTACCAGACGAATATAAACTTTCAGGAGTGAATGTTGTGTTCAAAAAAACTTTTCATGAAATAATAAAATCTATAAATATTAAAACAATTTAAGACATTACTTCAGTATAGGGATTGTGGTAGGAAACAGGAAATTTAAGGGATAATTCCACCTAAAAGTTGCATTCTTCTCTATTTGTTTCAACAGGTAACGTTCATTAAATTTTTATATTCCTTCCAATATAACTTGTAAACAACATGTTTCAATTAATATACTTAATAGTTAGGTTTTACTTTCAAGACCCACGCCTGAGCTTGATAGATCTTCATTACAGAGTACATAATATCATTTAAACTAAAAGCAAATAATTGAAGAAATGGACACCAAGAGTGTATCTAGCACTCGGTGACGAGTTTGCGACAAATGTAGCCCATCTTGGCGTCGCACGCGTCGTCTCCCCAGGAAGCCTCGCCGCGGTGCAGCTCCACGTGAGCACAACGCAGAGATTGGGAGGCGCTTGCCGGCTGCTGGTGGCGCCACGGCTCGAATTCAGAATGGGCGCACTCCCACGAGAACCAGCCGCTGCCCTCGGCCTTTCGTGCGAACATCCAGTAGGTTGTAGGCGTGTTGTGCATATCTGCAAGCGGTCCATGAGTGTCGTTCATACATGTAAATTTGTCTACCTTAATTGTTAATTTGTAATTATTATGCTAACATAATAGGTCACTATATATGCAGCAAAAAATATAATTTAATATAATTTAAAGTGCTCTGAACAAGTGAGAAAAAGTTTTATTTTTCATTATTGCATTATTTATTATATCATTTTTTAAGCAATGCTATATAATGTTCAAGTTTTTATGGAATTTCAAGTTCTGATAAACAGTAAATGTAAATACTAAACAGAGGAGTACAAAATAATCGGGTACGGACCGGTATTTGAGTTAGCAATACTAGTAAAAAGTACTTGAATTTTATGAAGAACGAGCCCTATTAGAGCATTCTACGACAATTTGCTGATTTTATATGAATTTTTAAAACTTTTTTGATGACGTCATAGCATTGAATCTTAAATGAGAAAATGCAACAGTTAATATTGCTAAAATGAAAAGTTATTGAGGTAGGAATTTGAAACCTTCATTATCGTGATTCTAGCAACTAAAAAACCTTGCAAATTAAGGTTTGGTTACATTTCAATATTAAGTATGGGTTTTGGCAATACTGATCTATTTTTCCATTTAAGATTCAATGCTATGACGTCATTTTTGAGAGGTTTCAAAAATTCATATAAAATCAGGAAATTGTCATAGAATGCTGTAATAGGGCTTGTTCTTCATGAAATTCTCGTGCCTTTTGAAATGTTGACAAAAACTTGAAACTTTTTTTTTGGTCAGTACCCCATTATTATTCCCCCTCATATAGTAAAAAATCTTAAAACACAAAGGTTGTAAATTTAAAATACATTATTTATTATAATGATAAATAATAATAATGTATTTCAAATATTATTATACATATTATTATACATATTAATTATACATATTATATTATATTATATTATATTATATTATATTATATTATATTATATTATATTATATTATATTATATTATATTATATTATATTATATTATATTATATTATATTATATTATATTATATTATATTATATTATATTATATTATATTATATTATATTATATTATATTATATTATATTATATTATATTATATTATATTATATTATATTATATTATATTATATTATATTATATTATATTATACATTATTGTATAATTATTCTAGTACCATATTACAGAACAAGAGTTATTATATAATGAATTAGAAATATATATTTTCAAATTACAAAAAAAAAAAAAAAAAAAAAAAAAAGAATATAGAATATAGATCTTGTTTTATTTTAGTTATCAAACAACTCACGCATCATGTGTGGCTCGAGCTGCTGCTGCTCCTGCTCCGTCTCGAGGCTGAGGATCCACATGCCACGTGCCTTGCACAGACGCCACGCCTCACCCCACGTCACCTGTCACAATCAATTCTTAAGTCCATGTCTGATGCCTTGTAGAAACTATAATATTGATAGTTATCTGACAAAACTAGACATCTGTTTCCATCTGTCACCTGGATTATTTATCTTAATTATCAATACTATTTTTTAACAACTTGAGTTCCCTTAACCAATAAAGACAAAGGTGCTATTTTAGCACATGAATACTGAATACAGATGTAGCATGTTTAAAAATATACTAAAAACTTGATAAATCTTAAAAAAATATTTTTGATACAAACTAACTGAATATACAAACTAAATATTTTACCTTATCTCTTCCCACAATGTATTGCCTGTTCCCAATTCTTATCGAAGTTTCGGTTGAAAATGGTGCTATAAAAATATCAATGAGTACACAAAAGTTTTGATTCAGTATATTAAATCGTTTCAATTTAAAAAAAAATGTTTGATTAAATAATCTGCAAAGTTTCCAATAATTCAAGAATAATTAATATTCAATATAAACACAATGCACTCACCTGCTGGAGCTGATGGATCGTTGAATCCCTGCAAGAGAAATATTAAATAAAATGACAAGTCTCATTCGTGTCATTCATAATAAATTAAATTTCCCACCTACTGTTGTATAAGATTTGATCAAAACATTGTTACGTAGCTGGTTGAAAATATTCTATAAATTTCTCCCCATCTCGTCGGCTTACGTACCTTGCAGCTGTGCTTGTATGTAGAGGGTGGCATCTTGGCGATCATGGAAGACTCTTCCTGCTTGGGGTACTTGCCAGGGGACAGCTTGGGCTGGCGTCTGGTCTTGGTGAGTGGTGCGTCGTGCTCAGCGCCATGACACTCGTGCTGTAGCGTTGAGTTGAGAGTCTCCAGCTGAAGGTGCAACTCGGCGATCTCCACGCGAGCCTCTGCCAGCTCCACCTCCTGCAGAGCAATCATCGTTGCTCGAGATAAAATAATACAAACATTTGTTGTTTTGCTACTATAATAGAAAAACATAATTTATTTGTCTGATGTTATTAATATGCTGTCATATCTTATTTATTTTCAAAGTTTCAAAGGGTAGGCAAAAATCATGAAGTTCTCGTGTTTATTATTGACCATTAGTATATACTTTACTATAGCAATTTAAATATTTTTCGCCTAGAAAACTAACGATTGTAACACAGTTAAAAAATTTGCAGCAATTTACAGGAGACCAGAAATTATTAACGTAATCTTCCCTATACTATAAGATGAGTGGCGTGGTACCTTGATGCTGAAAGAGGTGTTGAGCAGCAAATTCTCTTCCTTGAGTAGCGCCAGGGTCTGCTGCGCCTCTCCACCTAGTTGCATGATCTTAGCCACGCACTCTGCCTGCAGGGCCTCAGTCTCCAGGTCACACTTGCTCTGTACCTGACCGCGGGACGCCCGACCCTGTGTGCGCGCGAAGTTCACCGCCGCCTCATGGCGTGACCGCTCTTGGGCCATCTCGCGCCGCAGCCGAGCAACCTCTTCACGTAGAGCGGCGGTCGCAGCCTCGTCGGACTTTATGCTGCACGAAGAGACGGAGAATGTTGCTTATTAGCAGAATGGAAACAATATTATATAGCACTTACCGATCAACTAGTCGTTTCGTGTCCATTGAGGCGTTATACATTTCCTGTACTTGATTTTGCTAAAAAATAAACAAAATAATCACTTTATTGTTGTATACTATATAATGATGACATACAACTTGATATTGTTAGTTTTTTTTTTTTGTAATATTTCATCTAAATCTTCATTTTTCATTTTTAAATGAAACACCATGGCATTGATATATGTATATTATAGTTCCATCAATTTTGAACCTTTTTTTTTTCTCTAACAAAGAACAGAACAGAATCGTGTTCACAATTCACACCTTTTTTACATTTACATCATGCACTTTTACTAAAAGAATTGTGCGAAAATTGTTTTAAAAAAACATATAATAATATACATAATAGGAAAAAATAAATACTTACCGCAATGGTGACTTGTTTCTTCAGAGGTAGCAGTGATCGCACTGCCCCCTGCAAGGAATTAATATGTATGATTGAATTAATATGGTTCTGCGTTTGTTTACAAGAACCTTCCTAGTTTAATATTAAAGAAATATATTGCTAAATTCTCAATTTCATATCAGCTTATACTAGTTTGGAAAATTTGGCAAAGGCATGCAGAGCTGATATAATTACTT
This sequence comes from Siphlonurus alternatus, assembly GCA_949825025.1. Classification (NCBI taxonomy): domain Eukaryota; kingdom Metazoa; phylum Arthropoda; class Insecta; order Ephemeroptera; family Siphlonuridae; genus Siphlonurus; species Siphlonurus alternatus. The sequence continues at coordinate 36,296,484 of OX463778.1, forward strand.
CGACTTCTATATGTTAATTATTAATGACTATAAATATAATTTAAACGATTCAAGCATAGAATAACATTATTATGCATTATACTTTAGTCTAATAATATGGACTAATAGAATTGTATTATAATAAATATATGGGTTCCAGCTTGTTCTACAGAAAAGTGATTCGTGAGGTGGGGGTCACGTACCACGAGCTCTCTGAGAAGGTCCTCGCTGCACACCGGCGACTGAAAAATGTCTGCATCGTCCACCTCCAGGTCAGCATAGTACGAAGACTGCAGCCACGTGAAGAAATAATTAATTAATTTTTTGTGTTGAAACCCTATTAATAAAGTGGGTTTCAACCTCTCCCGATGTACTACATTAATGTACTTTTCCTATATAATTATCTATGCTCAGCTTCTAATTCAGGGGATTGAAATCAATATTATTGAAACATTTTTCAACACTGCTCTAATAATGATCAATGACGCGGTGACTTGCCTTCCAAGTATATTTCATCAGAAGTCACGTGTCACGTGACTTGCTGATGCTGCGTAAAATTAGAATGTGACTTTACACATGAAATGTATTAACAAGCAATGCAAAGCAGCTGCAATTATAAAATTTCATTTTATGGATACAATTATTATGTTCATTGTAGACAATGTAGACTATAGAGTCTTCTGCGTGCAATGTTTTAACAAAACATTGTTCAATGTACTTTATTGGCACGCAAATTTGAACTTACGCGACAGATATTGAACAATATTTTGTTAGTAACATTGCACGCAGAATTCTGTTTTAGACAATTTTTATGAAAATGTGATTGCAATTTGTAAGTATTGTGACCTTTTTATACCGTACATAGCTACATATTTTTTTATCAATAATTTACGTATTATTTAACACATTCTACGCAGTTTGTTTATACCATAGAAAACAAAAACTCACTATCTCTTGATCTCAAATACTTTTCTCTGCGTCCATTAAGTAGTCTGCATTGCATCTTGTACAAAGATTGAACTCACCTTGATTGACTGTGGCTCGGGATAGCCCTTTACCACGGGGGATGAAGCAGAGGAAGCGGGGCGCGGCAGCACGCCCGCTATCAAAAGAAGCAGCACAATCCTTAGCCAGGCCATCACTGATGCACGACCGGACTCCGCTCTGGCGTGGCTGCCTGTGACTGATAGCGCGCGGGGTCACGGGTCAAGTAGAGATCCACTTTCATTGCTGACCCTTATAAACACTCATTGTCTTACACAGAAGTTGGCAATCAATTGGAGGGGCTTTGCAATGGGTTAGATACAAACCTTAAACCACGTTTTATGTGTATATTTTTTTTAGGCACAATATATGTTGTTTTAGATTTACCATTTTAGAAGGAAGATATCAAATAAGAAACAGCGTAGAAAAAGAGTTAGCATTTAAGTTAATTTCAATGCTATACTTTTGACTTCTGACTTTAGGCCCTATATAAGTTGCATATTAATTAATTTTGTGAGTTGAAACCAGGTTTTCTCTAATACGTTATTAATTGATTAATTAATTATTTTAATATGCAGATTTATATAATTAAAATGCTTATAGTACGAGTAATTGACATTTTACTGATTATATTTTATTTAATTTTGTATTAAATTGTAACGAATGACATAATCACATGACATGCATGCGTATTATTAAATGTGCGAAACTAAATATATATGCACGTAAATTTAAAATATATTTTATACATTCAGAATGAATATAAAATTAGTCGCAAATTCTGTTATTGTTTTTCTTTTTTGAGTCATCATTCCTCTGATCCTCTGAGAAGCTAGTATCCGAGCACTGAGTTTGAGAGGATCAAGCGGGTCAGGGTGATAGTGACAAGATAGTGACCTCGCGGCCAAATATCCTCGTCTGTCCCAGTCAGAGATGAAGCAGCGCGTGCTCTTGTTGCTGGGACTGCTGTACTGCACAGCTGGAGCGCAGGTCACCCAGGTAAGGACTGTGAACTGCAGTCGATCACTATAACGTAGGAGAGCCAACTTCACACGCATCAGATAGAGACGTCTTTGAACATTTTGAGAGAGCCAAAGAGGCAATCTAAAACTTCATTAGAATAATGCCATGTAACCCATGTGTATTTTTTTATCAAACATAACACTACATAGAAAAATAAGATTACCATTAAAATAATCTTATTATTATATACTTGATTATTTTTTTTTATTTCTGCAGAATTCAGTAGAAGTGGTTGCTGATGAAATTGAAGCTTTGCCGACAGCGCAAGATGCATACATTCCTACTCTTGCAAAACTTGCAGTCCTTGCAGAGGTAAGTATCTCAATTAATTAAAAAAAAATGCAAAAAAAAAAAAATAGAAAGAAAGAAAGAAGTTATCACAACTGGATTAGTAAATTCTATAACATCTCTAATACTTATAATGAAAAAACAAAATAGAAATTTTAAAGTAATTTTTGAATTGATGCTTTTGCAGAATTCAGAGGAGCAAGACACTGGAATTGAAGCCACGCTAATACCGGAAGCTCCGTACAGCAATGCTTTACCAGAAGATGTAAGTATTCGATTATGAAACTTTATTCCATCAATAATTTTAGATGGAAATTGATCATCTTTATTTTATAATCGTTTTGATACATTAGTATTATACATTACATTATTTTTTGGGTATTTTATCCCGCTTCTTGTCAATCAAGTTAAATAATTGAAGTTGTAAAAATCTTCAATTTAATTATTTTAATAATTAAAAATTAATTTTTTATTTTTGTTTCACTATAAAGTGTTGTTACTTAATTATTAGTTTTCTTAGATTTGTTTATTAATTTCTTTTCTCTTTCCTTTTTTTTTATTACATTTAATTTTTCATACAACGCATTAATAGCAGAAAATGCTGTACTGAAGACCTGAAAAATAAATACGTATTGCACTGTATTGCATGATCAATATGCTAACTGCAGTATAGTAGTTACTAAATGAAATTGAAAGGACTAAAAAATTGAAATGGAGTATTGACCTCAATTTTTTTTATTGCAGAAATGGATAGAGGGTGCAAAGTTATGCTACCCTGATTTTTTTCAGATTTTTTAGAGTCCGGGAACTATTTTTAAAAAATTATTGAAAGTTCTTTTTGTGACGTCACGAGACGCCGCTCCTTAAGAAAAAGTTAGGACTTGCCGCCGCGTGACGTCACAAAAAGAACTTTCAATAATTTTTTTAAAAATACTTCCCGGTCTCTAAAAAATCTGAAAAAAATCAGGGTAGCATAACTTTGCACCTTCTTTCCATTTCTGCAATAAAAAAATTGAGGTCAATACTCCATTGTATTATTTGTGCTGTTTTTCTGACAGACTCTGGACAAGACCACCCCCAACCAGCAAGAACCTCTGCACACGCCTCAAGATAACTCGTACAGCAGTGCACTCGCGGACCTCAGTGTAAATATTGTTGATTACTATTAATATTTGCACTAAAATTACAATTTTTTACTGCAAACATTCACGAGAAGACAGTGTGAATTAGGTGTGGCAACAACAGATTGATTTTTGTATCAACAACGTTCAGCACATTTATATTAAAAATCAAGAAAAACAACATTCGGATATTATTGCTTTGATAAATTAATTTCTAAATGTTAATTGGATAATCCATTCAACGTTTATTTCTTATTGCAGGAAGCTGTGAGGTCACTTCTGCCACTCAGGGAGCACATGGCCGTTGCGGTGAGCACCAGAAACTTGCTGCGCGTTGGTGATTAGATAAGAGATTAGAAATTGTCTTCTTGTTTCCACTTATTACGTCTGTAAAACTATCCTCAAATTTTCCTTCACTCTAGCATAATATAACTTTTGCATCATAAAATGTCATCAGATGTACAGTGCGTAATATCTATAATGATATCACAGAACATAATTACATGCTGTTATCATAACATTAATTTAAATAATAATAATAATAATATTATATAAAGTTACTGAAACTTTGAGAAGGAACATTTTTTCTTTTCATGATATTTTTTTACTACTTTGTGCCCCACTTGGCAGTCGATGTACAAAATGTGTCACGCTGGTTGCGTGCTTGCAGGCGGAGTGTCGCGAGGGACGTGAGGTGGCCATGCAGACCGTCATTTCCGAGCTAAGGGGGAGGTGAGTCGTCTCACGACTGTTGCTATCCCTTTGTTTGTACTTTTGTGACGATCGAAGTATAAAAGTCAAGCAATTAAACTTTAATCCCATAGATATTTATATTAGAGACTTTATATTTAATAAAACTCAGCTTTTTAACTAACCATCCTTATTATAATTACGCAATGCTATTTTTAATGCAGTTCAAAGTTTTTCTTTTACTAAATATGTTCTTCATTTTAAATAAAAGTATCCACTTAAACTACCCACTAAAATAGCCACTTAATACTTATATAATATAAAGTTATACAGTATAAGAGTAAAATTGCGATACATTTTATGTTACTTTCTGGAAAAGCCTTATTTGTTTCACTATTAGCCAGTTAGAGGGATGCCTCAACAAATTTCTTCATCCACATTATATCCACGGAGTTATTGATCTATAAAAATACTAAACTTAACAGTCCACTAATTTGTTAACTTGTGTCCAGGATTGTACAGCTGGAGCAACAGGTGGCAGAATCTCAGGAGGCAGAGCGGAGCTGCAGAATAGACGAGCAGGCAACCAGGTATAAACAATGATATTTAACTATCACTTTAATATCAAGCACGTCGAGATTCAATTACCAGTTCTAAAAAATATCATTTAACTGTATTGACATGTGGGTTGCAGAGCACTGGGTCTGGAGGTACAGCTGGCCGAGTGTCGTGGAAAGTATGCGGAGGCCGAACGCTCGCTGCAGAGGGGCCGTTCATCCAGCACCACGCTGCTCAGGTACATGTCTTTCTTTTTATGTGATAAACCCTTAAACAATGTCTTAGTATTGTCATTGAACTGTCTTAATTAGTCATAAAAAGTCGTGGAGCAATGGGAATAGTTCAGCCATATCACCGAAGTTATAATACACGCTCCAAGCGCAGTCTCACTTACGTAGTCACACTTGTTACTGGTATGTACAGTACCACCACTATATGGTTCATTTTCCATTCAGACTGGAGATGGTCAACGTCCCCGCGGTTCCGGTCCGCTCGAGCGAGCAGGAGGATGACGAGACCATCTCTCCAACTCAACCCGGCAGTGGCACCCTCACGCTGAAGCAGCTCGTCGATGCGATGAGGACCGCAGGCGTGGAGCTCTTATCGGGAATGGTACACTTGAATTAAAAGTTAATTGCAGCAGTTTTAGATGGAGTGCACATCAGGCGTGTGCTTTCTTAGAAAATAATGTTTTATATTATATCATAAAAAAGTATACAGGTGTTGAACTGATATTAAATTTAATAAGAATGCAATTAATTAATTTAATTATATATATTTTTATGTTCCAGGAGAATAGAATAGGAGAAATTCATGCTATTACAAAACAGACGAGACAATTTGTAGAGAGGTAAGATATTTAATTTTTCTATATATACTAATTTACTCTTAAATTATATTATCATGATTAATTTTGAACTTTATTTTGTTTTAATTATGTTTCAAGCCTAAAATATAAAATCAATTCATGTTCCTCAGAGCTATCAGAGTATTTAATTGATACTTTTTAAGTTGTAATAAAAACAAATAAACATAATAGCAAAATTCCCTCACATGCAGGAATTAACTATCAGCGCTAGAAGTAGAAGCATTCTGAACTTTGAGCATTGAACTTTGTAGGGAAGCCCCTGCAATGATACTCTAGATGAATCTGTGTTCAAAAATCCAGATATATTATTGGCTCTTCTAGGAATCATCTTATGTTTGTTGACCGGTGTTTCATTCGTTGCAGTCTCCAAGAGAACGAAAACGAGGATCTGGGTGATGAGGTGGCGCGCGTCACGGCGATGCTCAACGCCAGCGAGGCTACCGGCATGGCGCTGCGTGAAGAGCTGGCGGACCTCAAGACGCAGTGTAAGTCTGCAGAGGACCAAGGTTTGTTGTCCGCCAAGTGCGTGGCAGCTCTGACTTCCCAGCAACGCCTCGGCAATGCCAGTCTCGAGCAACTGAGGTCCGAGTGTGAGGCCAGCGTGAAAGGTAATGAGTTGATTTTATGCATTATGTGTTGTATATGACTTCAGTGAAAAGAATATTTTGAATAAATGATCTACTTTGAAAATGCATGTTACAAATTTCAATACCATGTTTTTATAATGGACAGTAAAATTCAACAGTGAATTCTGGAGATTATCTTATCTCTTCCTACAACTCTGTCTTAAAAATTATACACCTATTTATATTCTGTATAATATATAATATATACATGCACGCGATACATGTCTATATATATCGAATTATCTTTTGAAGTTAGAATTTTTGTTTTTCTGCTGCTGAAAACTAAAGAAAGACGTGATCTAGTGAAATAATTTATTAAATTTTATATTTTTATAGTTCAACCAATATTTGCAAAAATTAAAATCTTACTTTAACCATCACGTACTTAATATATGCATGCTTGTTGTGTTTGAAAACATAAATTTCTAGACAGTATATGGCACTAACCAAAGCCTTGGGCACTAGCTACCAATATTGTATCTCTAGAACTTTACTGACTTATTAAAATTTTTGCTTATGAACATTACTTTTGCTGTATAGAGCTACGCAGCAATCTGACGACGTTACACGAGCTGCACAACTGCACACGTCTAGTGAGGGCTGCTGGCGCGGAGGTCCAAGCCCGGTGTGACTCCGAGAGTGCAAGGATGCAGCAGCAGAGTGTAGGCTACATCGTTCAACTGCACGCTGAGTGCAACGCCTCCTTAGTGCAGGTGCGCGGGGCGTGTGAGCAGGAGGTGCAGCATTGCTCCAGCAAGCTCGCAGCACTGAACATCGAGTGGAATGACTCGCTGATAGCATCGATACAGACCAAGTGTGATGACGAAAAAACAGAACTCAAAAATCAACTAAAAACTGAAGAGGTTAGAGATTAAATAAAAATATTATATAACTTTTTAGGCTAATTTATTAATGTAATTTCAATACGTCTGGTGTTCATGGATAATTTTAGTATCTTGTAAATTCAGTAGAGCACCATCCTGGGAGCCTTTGTTACATTTACGCTGCCTAGCCTTTAAAATGGACTACAACCAAATGCATGTAATGTCTATGAACCAACTAACTTGATCTGCTGACCTGAAGACACCTGCCCTCTCCTCAGGCAGCGTGTGCCAACGTAACGATGACTCTACAACGGTGCGAGGTGCGAACTTCATTGACTCAGGCAGCTACCGTGGAGCTCAGGGAGCAGGTGCTCTCGCTCAGGGAACAAGTGGAAGCTCTCAACTATTCTCAGGTAACTTTATGGGGAAATGTTACGCGTCCCAGCATTCACTGAGGTGAGACTGCCAAGGGAACCGTGGAAAACCTCAGTAAGAACAGACACCTCTACTTTTTATCAATGGACTGAAGCAATGTCCAAAGCCTGGGGAACCTACTCTTTATGACTAACGCTATCACTAAGTAAGAAAATTGATATTTTTTTTTTCTTTTCTTCTTTTAGAATTCGTACGGACAGAACTTTGCTGATAAGCTGGATTGCAAAGCAAGTAATATTTTTAATTAAAAACTAATGATCCGTAATTTTGGGTTAAAGTAAGATAATAAAAAATATTTTTTAGGGATTTGGTGCATCTTCTGCTCTCGTTGGTAAGCATCACGTCTTAAAGTTTATGACTGCAATGCACATCATGCAGTATTTGTGGTAACGTATATTTGGTAATTAACTGACTTCATTTTTAAGCATCCTTCGAATAACAAAAAATATTAAAAACTTATTCCAATTCAATGAGAGTTTTGTTTCCATTTTGAATATTGTTATTTATAAATATAGTCTGAATTTTCTGTTTTTATTGCATTTAATTTACAGAGCCTGGTGCAAAAGAAGTATCTATTAGAGTTGGAAATAGGCTATACATCGTTGGATCTAAATTGGTAAGCTTTGATTGATTGAATGAATAGATTGGTAAAATAAATGCTATCTCATTACCCCAGCATCGTTAATTTTCCATATTGATAATTTTCCATCTGAGTTATTTCCATATTGATTATACTTGGTTCTCACGAGAAGAATTATTTATAGTCAAGTACTCAGAATGCAACACGTCTCGCCTACTTGTCTTTGTGATCAGGTGACACGCGAGGAGGCTTGGAAGATTTGCCGGGATAAGGGAATGTGGCTGCTGACTTTGGAGACAGCTGATGAACTGTCAGAACTCAGACCTAGGATTCAATGTGAGAATCACTTGTTATATAGCCATAATGTATGAGAATTGCCATGCCCTAATATTATTTCCGTGCAGTGCTTGCCACGGAAGCCATAACCGTCTCGACACACCACTCGCTGTGGGTGTCTGCACGTCGCGGCGCTGCGAGTGGCTGGTTCCAGTGGGACTGTGCGGGTGTGGCGCTGGAGCCATGGGGCGCGCAGAACCTGGACAACCAGGACGAGGAGTGCCTGGCCATCGACTTCCCGCGCAAACTGGGAGGAGGGGTAACCTGGAGCGACTTCGAGTGCGACAGGGAGTTGCAGTACGCTTGCGAGGCACATGTTGAGGAGTAAATAACAGGACACAAAAAATTGCGAACAAGATTATTTTCTTCCCAAATAAAATCACTTTGCTCTTGTATTTTTTTATAATTTTATCACATTTGGATTTTTTGTTTTTATTTTTTTATTAACATGACCTTACTCATAGTGGTTATAATTTCAAGGCAATTTTTTTCATAATAAAAATAATCAAACAAAAATCCTGATTTATTATTTAGTTTATTTTCAGGCCTTTAAAATTACGCAATGGTTCTCAATAACATAGTTATACAAGGAATACATAATACATAGAGATTTAAAATTATGGCAACAATGTAATAATACTATAATAATATTAATGTAATTAAATTTATGCTACACGAAAAACTAAGTTATATTCTTTATCAATGAATTTGAAAGTATCGAATTACATTGCAATTTTAAGATAAATACATTAATTTTTTATGAATAAAATTTTACCCAATTTTTCAATGTTACTATGCACATACCGGTCTATATATTATATTAAAAAGTAAACTAGAAACTTAATACTGCTTAATCTATTACACATTTTATTCGTGTAGCCTTCAGAATAGTAATAAAAATTGGCGATATTTACAAAGCAGAATTTACGACCCTCTCGGATGTTTATTGAATTCCAGACTGCATGGTAGAATTCACTCGCGGTTGACGTAGGTGGAGGTCATTTCCAAGTGTGCTTGGGCGGCGCGGAGGAGAAACTGATACTGCTCCTGTGGCAACAACGACCAATTTAACATAGACTTAATAGATTATCACTCACTTACATAGATGTAGATTAAGGATATAATAAGTATACAAGTTTAAGTCAATCCCAAATTTGTTACTTTCAATTATTGCACCAAAATGCATTTACAAAAATTTAAACGTGGTTAAAATTTAGGTGCATCACTGATGGTGTTTCTAGAACCTAACTTAATTATTTCCAGTATATATCACAGTGAACAACGTATTTCTATTTTATCAACCATCACCATAATTTGTATAAAAATCTAGTTATATATAAAAATGAAACAATTAATATATTTTTTTCTCTAAAAAAATGAATCCACTTTCTTGTTATATAATATGATACAGTAGAATTTGAATTGTAGATCGAGACCACGATAACTCTGTAGTTAAAAAACAATGCAGCTGCACTGCCAAAAGCTAATAATGTGAAAACGTATATGATAAATGCATGTGAGTGATAAAAACTTCTTATATATTTTTTTTTATATTTATATTATATATAGTATTTGTGCCATGCATTAATTAACAAATAACATATCTTAAAAATAAATCAATTGAATCATTGCGTGTTTTCGTAATTTATTGATCACTTGAATTTGAGCATGGTTTACACTGGCAATGACTTACGGTGGAGGTGACGAACTGCGGCCGCACGAGCCTGACGACGCGCACGGCTAGCCCCACGTCCACCTCCTGCTCACGACGCATCTTGTCCATCACAAAGTTAAGCGCCAGCAGCAGTCCGCACGCCCGAGCGCCGTTACTGAAAACACGTGAAACTGTGTCACTATATCCTCATATATTTTATGGTTTGTTTAATTAAGAGAACTGAACAAATTCTTGGCTGCAAATTAGATTAATAAATTTAATTACAATATTCAATTTTGGTTTGGAGGAAGTATAATACGAAAAACACTGCTTTCTATTGAAAAAGGAATTTTATGAAGCTTCCTGATACTGCTCTGCTCAACAACGCATGGATACCACTAGGTTCCAGCTGATCTGAGGTAGGCATTTTAGCTTGAATCGACTTACTAGCACATGACGATGGTGGGCTTTTTCTTGTTGTGCAACTTTTTCATCTCGCGCAAGAACTCCAGCATCACGTCCACCGAGGGTGGCAGATCGTTCTTACTCGCCCATCCACGTAGTGATAACACCCGAACTTGTTGCAGTTTCGGACCTTGCGAGCACTGGCTCTGCAATACAGACGTAACCGTGTACATAATAGAGCAAATATATACACAAATTTATTAATGAACAAAAGTTATAAAATTTATCTCTTAGTCAAAAATTAACAGTTTAGTTCATGATAATTACACAAATTTCCGAAATACAATTTGCTCTTCACAGCTATGATACTTGACTATGTATTACTTTATTATTTATGAACTCACGATCTGCACCACATGCATGTCACTGCATCCGTTGACGCGCTCTCGATGAACTGAGGTGAGGCAGAGGGACGTGGACGTGTTCAGCTCGTGCTCCGGGGTCGGAACGAAGAAGCACGTTGTCTGGAAAAGGGAAGAAGTCTTTATTGACAATTACTGCCATTTACATGCTACAAAATAGGATTCCGATTGCTATATTTATAGGTATATAATATTATAACTAATATTATATCTGCATGATTTATACACGCTTGCAGAATGGATAAAATGAGAATTATTTTATTATAAAGAGTGTTGTATTTTTACAGAATCGCATTTGAAATCTCCTAAGTCTTTTAAATTGTTTATGTTACAATATTGTCACGTCAAAATACAAAATCCATACCAATATAGAACATAAAGACTTTTTATATATGCTAGCATCTGCAATGTATAAATTGACATGGGTGAAATAAAATAAAATAAAAAAAAAATAAATAATATCTTCTGCAAGAGTATGAAAACCTCTTGTTACTCGATTAGATCATTTTCATTCTGAGATGAGATTACGTGAAAAACAATAAACTCGGTTACAATATTGAAACCCTACTTCAATACTTATTCATTACTCCATGCGTCCCTTGGTTTCTCACCTGGTCCCGCGCGGGGTCGGGCTGGTTGAGCTCCACGATGAGCTCAGCACCGGTCTGGGCCACCATGCGCCAGAAATCCCCGAGCGTGTGCGGCAGCGGTAATTGCGTGGCAATGAAGCTGTTGCGAGTGTGAAATCCGTTCACATACACGGCGTTGATGAAGTCGCATCCACCGGACACTTGGGGGATGCTCACCCGGCCGTTATGACCTGAAGTAGAGAGATGTTTGAAATATACATAAGAAATTATAGTTTCTGTTAAAATTGCATGCTAATTCAATTAAGACTTTCGAAAAGACGGCCAAATTGATATTATATCTGTTTTCATCACTACGTTTATCATCTCACCAGGTGCAATGTCAGGGAAGCGACTCTTCCTGGCGGGCCAGTTGATGCTGCTGCCCACGTTCATGAGCTCGCGTTCCCGTTGACACATGAAAGATAGACGGGAGAATTGCCCTCGCACCATGCTCTTGTCTTCGCCCTGTGGAATTATCAACATATCTACTTCATTCTGTTTCATTTTTACGTAAATCTTCAACGCAAACTTTTCTTCCAATCAAGCTTATAGGTGAAACCATAGCAACAGATGTCACTACTTTTTTAACTTTAACGCATGCTATCGCAAAAAAACAAAAACAATTTCTCTGTTACAGAGAATCTCTGTTATATACAAAAGTTACAACATACCTAATTTATGTCAATATAAATTTGGGAAGTCAAAATTTATTAGACCTGTGTTTTGCTTCTAAAATAAAAAGTAACTTGCTGGAAAACATTAAAATTTCCGATGTCGTTATAGGTTATTGTGTAAAATTCACTGGACAAAACATTTTTACATTCTTGACAGAGCAATGACTGAAATTTACACAGTTTACCGAGCACATGCATAATTTGAGAATCAAAATCACAACAATAATAAAATTAGCATCGTATTTAACAAGTGCACACAATGTATAAGAAGTGATTATGCTGAATACCACGGTATATCGATCATTTCGTTGCTTACCAAAAGTTGTTCCAAAGTGTCTGGGTATTTGAAGCATGGAACACTTAAATCTTTGAATACCAAGCACTCTACTAATACATAGTGGGCTACTTCATATTGCTCCTGAAACAAAAATTTATATATATATATATATATATATATATATATATATATATATATATATATATATATATACAATTGAAATTATATAGTTACCTGGGGGTATTTTAAAATTATTATTATAGTATTATAAGTAGAGTACGGGAAAAAATTATAACTACGATGAGCGATGAGGTTTCTAATTTGCTATAAAAATAAATTAAGAGATAACGTTTTTTTCTCCAAATAAGTTATTTGTTATTAATCAATAGGTTAATTCAAGTGATAAATCAAATTTTATATATATATATATATATTTTAACATTTGCAGGCAATTTTGTAAATAACAGTAATACTCACATAAGTGTCGACTAGTTTTGGTCTCTGATTGCGTATACGCTCTAGCGATCCCCGCAGATCTAACTGACCGGAGGTCGCCGCCATTCGCAAGCAATTGTACATCAGGATGAGCGTGCCTGTGCGCCCGGTGCCAACACTGAAACATTTAAACACCTGAGGTACTAGGCAAGCTCAAGGAGTTAATTGTCATGTGTTCATGATATAATTTTAATTTCAGTGTGATAACAACGTAGAAGCACACAGAAAAAAAAATAACACAATTTTTGTATCCATTAATTTATTTTTCTCTATAACGAAGTTTGATTGCTTTTATGGCTTATGGATATTTTATGTTATTGTTTTTCCTCTCCTGACATTGTTGACATAACATGTTGGTAATAATTTTTAATTATATGTATATGTATACATTATATTTAACTACTCAGCATAAAATTATCATTTTTTTTTTTTTTTTTTTCAGTGTACATGAAATTAAGAACTGAAATATAGCAGCATCTCCTTTATTTTTATCCTTAATTCATATTATCCTATAAGAATTACTATTATCTTAGGACTTGTGGTGGAACTCTTTTCCATAATAAAAGCCCAACATAAATATGTAACTGTGGCAAGAACTTTTTATTAAAAGTATAGACTGTATAGAATATACAGTCGTTGTAACTGTGAAACCGTGCGCACATGAAAATATGTATTATATAACTTGTGTTCAAATGAATTAAACTATATAATTTGCAGGAAAATATATGTACGAAACGTTTTATTCATTATATAGTACATGACCAAGTATCGTCCCTATATATATTGAAGTTAATAAACTTCATGCGCCTGCTGTTGTAACTCCGCTGCTAATTTCAATATAATTTCCATTGAAGTCTCTAGGTAATTTCGCAATAGATCAAAAACTGTTCTCCTGCTCTCCATGCATTGTTCCCCTAAATCAAGAAGGCAATGAAATCGTGAGCGTCACACACCTGCCATGTACAAGGATGGGTCCTTCCGAAGTTGTGGCCATCAGCTTCCTCAAGAAGGACGCGACGCCAGGCAAGTACCAGGGCACACTGCGGTTCGACCATGACGTAAAGTGAAGGTGCACAACCTAAAAAGGTTTAAATTATCGATTATCTGCATGTGTCTGCAATCTGCAGGAACCTTGAGGATACGTTTACCTTCCTGACTCCCTTCGTATTGGCTAGACCGACGGAGAAGGTGCGAAGGGTGAAGTCGGCGTGGACCTCCTCTGTCAGCGTCTCGATGTTGACCACACTGTAAGTCACCTGTTTGCCTACTTCGGGCCAGTACTGCTCGCACACGATCTGCAAACAGTGACAATTAAGTTTCTGTCGTTGGAAAAAAGCATTTTTGTCTATGTTTATGTGATCTTTGACCATTCTCAAAACGGTAATAATATTAAACGATTTTTTTTTCTTTAAAATTACTATATCAATGCTTCTATTAAATATATATAATAAAAATAAATAATATAGTTTGTAAATAGTATATTATATAAACATCATGGCCTTGATATATAGTTCAGTGCCTTGATGATTGAAGATTTCCAAATGATTCTTCTAACAAACCTTACGGAGCGATGCAAAAATGCGGCGCTGAGGATATTACCTTTCCACGCTCAGTCAGGTTGGTCATCATCACAATCACCTCCACCTTCTCGTGCCATACCATTCCCCAAAATTCCGATATCAGATTCCCAGAAGGTCCCTGGGATGCAATGAACTGCTTCGGATGATTAAATCCCTGAAAAAAAAAAAAAAAACAAAACGTAAAATTATTGAAACATTATTTAAACATCGTATTTGATACAATATTTTTAATTTACTTCGTCAACTTTCAAGGCTTCTAAAAAAAGTTAATATATGTTTTTAGAAATAAAATATCGTTTGCATTTTTAAAATCGTTAATTAAGTGTTATGGAAAAATAACTTATTTTTAGCTTTTATACCATGCAGCACAGCATATTTCACCTCATGGCACGATATGAACAAATTCAGCGATCGCCATATATAAAATACATTATATTTGAGTATATGCAACTCGGAACCTTTTCCGACCAGTTTTTGTTTTCTTACTGATATATCCCAGTTAACCTACGTCAATGTAGCTAGCGTTGGTGTAGTCGGAGCAAAAGTACTCGTCCCCGGGTAGCGGTCGCAGCACCACGCGGGTTGCGTCGTACGGCACCAGGGTCATGTTGCGGTTCTTGAAGCGGTTCTGGGGCAGGCTTCCGAAGTTGCACGCCAGGCTCTCCACGTGGGTCGGTATCAGCTGATGCAAGTAGGAAAGTCAACAATAACGTAAGGAAGGTAGTGTATATTGATAACAAGTAATCGATTTCATGAAATATTAATTAATCGTACATACTAATATATTGTTAAAACTTAACAAGTTAGTAAAAAAATATTAACATTAAAGAAGTTTTTCTGACGAGGGTTCATTATAATAAATGGTAATTGAATCTTACCGGACTGTTTCCACTCGTCGATTTTGTTGTAGTACGTCGAGAAACTTGAGCACTGAATTATAATGTTAATGTTTTTATTATTATCACTACACTTCAGGTGCACCTGTTTTCTTTATTAGCTTTCGGGAATCATCTGTTCCCATCCTGATCCGAGGATGAGAACAGATGATTCCCGAAAGCTAATAAAGAAAACAGGTGCACCTGAAGTGTAGTGATAATAATAAAAACATTAACATTATAATTCAGTGCTCAAGTTTCTCGACGTACTACAACAAAATCGACGAGTGGTACAGTCCGGTAAGATTCAATTACCATTTATTATAAAAAAATATTGTATTATAATATTATTAACAGGTTTCAGTCCTGCAAGAGGACATTATAGTAATATATTGATCAATATTCTGTACTTGCACCCTGGTTAAAATATAATGTGATTAACTTCATAGATTGATCTTTATTTAATTTAAAATAGAATTATGCACTCTAAAAAGTGCGGACAAAACATAATTGCCAGGACTCACGTCGTACTGTGCCCGCAGCGAGCCGACCTTGACTGCATGTGCCAGGTACTTGTCGAAGTGAACGACGCGCACCGGGCCACCCTCCGTGCCTATGAGGCTGTGAGACCCCGTTTCCAAGTACATCATCTCGATCTCTGCAAAATGCATTCCATTCATCGTTTGAATTACCATTGACACATTATTTATACTTATTATTACTAAAAATATATAATCATTTTGATATTAATATTAAAGCAAAGTTCTATAAAATAAAATGTTATATTTTTTAATAAAACTAATGTAAGAAAATTTATGAACAAAGTTTTAAACTGCGTATTTAGTGTTCTAAATTCTTTTGCAAGAAATTTGAGAGAAATTGAAAAATTATAACAACTCAAATCTCGCGCGTAAATAATTTTTACTTGCAAAAAGGTTTGAAAGTATGTTGTTAAAGGTATATTTTTTGCATTCAATTGTTTTTTGCATGACTACATACGCTTCACGGTATCATACCTTGGTCATTCTGTGCACTACCGTCCTTGAACTCCATTCCAGAGTTGAGGATTCCCTCTTCGTGGGGGTGCACTTTGAGGCGCAAGGCTGATCTGCGTCTGCTCACCAGCAGCCACGTGACGAGTCCTCCTACCATCAGCAAGAGCACCGCCAGCAGCACGATCCAAGTGACTGGTGTGGTAAAATTAAACGTGATGTTCACAAATAAATATGTGCACTTTTACAAGTACGCGTAATGGATAAATTTAAACATCTTCATGTTCATTGAAAGATCTTATTCAAAATGTTTCAAATTATTAATATCTGTCTTTAATAAAATTCCTAATTTTTAATTTGAACTATCTTTTTGTAGTAAGATGAAATGTATTGTATCAATTGAAGACACAAATATATATATATATATATATATATATATATATATATATATATATATATATATATATATATATTTATATATATAAATAACTAATTCAGTAATAAAAAATAGTCATGAATACGTGTCTGCCTTCATAATTTGATGAACGTGTTACTTTACTAAAATAAATATCTCAAACAATGAAAGCACCGGGTGCATTAACTGTGACACTGTAACTTCAATATTAACAATATTTTTACAAAATTATATAAAAAAAATTGCTTAGGAGTCGATTTCCTACGGCATAATTATTAAATTAAGTGCTCAATTAAATTAATATAAATGGCTGTAATGTAAAATTGTAGAACACATTTTATCATTTTAGTTATTCATTTAATCTGTCAATTTACATTATTTTTCACTGTTAGAAATGATGTATAATATATATATATATATATATATATATATATATATATATATATATATATATATATATATATATATATATATATATATATAATTTTGCAGCTTGCTGTTGAGTATATAAGAATTTATTATATATTAAATATTTACGCATTTGAAAAGCATATTTAAAAAAATTCTAATCAGGAAAGGTGTGTATTTTGTATACAGATGTAACTTAAGGGCATTGGTTGGGTGTAGCACCGGTAGTTGGCAACACTGACGTATCTTCACCATGTTAATTTTTTATCATTGCTCCTCGGAGTAATTTTTATGCTAGAGCTAAGCTGATTGCTCTAGTATCAAGATAATTAGTAGCCCAAGGGCACAATTTGGCTAAATAAAGCCTGATTTAAAAAAAAGTATTTTTTTTTATGTTTTAGAAAAATGCATGTAAATTTAAAAAATTACTAAAAAATACTTTTCTTTAAATCAGGCTTTATTTAGCCAAATTGTGCACTTGGGCTACTAATTATCTTGATACTACAGCAATCAGCTTGGCTCTAGCATAAAAATTACTGCGAGGAGCAATGATCAAAAATTAACATGGTGAAGATACGTCAGTGTTGCCAACTATATACCAGTGTTACACCCAATGCCCTTAATATTAATGTATAAAAACAATAAACGTTGACTACAATTATATTTAGTTACTATTAAAATATTTACAAAAACACTTCATATTAATGAAAAAACTAAATTAACAAATATTAAAATATTTATGTTAATTTTATACCCAGGATTTCTTTTTCTTCGGTTTCAACAAAGATTTTTGATGGTGGACCATATTCTGGTACATCCTTATTCTTTGCACGGACCTATGGAAAATAAAATAAAATACCTATTGAAATTTATCTGATTAGAAGAAAACAAACCTGAACAGTATAATTTTGCTTCTCTTTCAAGTTCAGACATTTGTGGCACCATGTTTTTGCATCTTTAGGACAGGTGGCATTGATGTCATGTGTCATCCACTTGTTTTCATTTCCATCAATTGTGCACATCACTTGGTAGTTTTCCAGAATACCATGGTGAGGAGGATCTGGAGCTTCCCATTGCACTGTGATCCAATCATCACTCTGATAGTCAGATTTTAATTTTTTTACTTCTGGGGGAGCTGAAACAAATTAAATACAGTTATAGTTTAACTATATTCATTATTTCTATAATTTCAAATCACAGCTGCATTAAATAACATGAAATATTTGTAGTACTATAACACAATTAATTCAATAGTTTCATATTGATGTCGTGTGGAGAAATTTGAACAGATGATTCCTATATTTAATAATAATAAGAATAAAATGATAACACTTAAATGTTCACCCAAAAAATAAACTTTGCTATAAAACTGTGAGGCTAGCAACTCATTTAAGATAAACATTGAGTTTCGAAACTTAACAACGTCACGTGGTCCTAGCTGTAAACGTATAGCTCGCTCTATTTGGATGCTGAAAAATTCAAGGCAAGATGTGAAAATTATCAATAATTTAATAAGGTTTGAGTGTACACTCCGTTAAAATGATATAACAGCTGAAAGTAGGATAAAACATTATAGTATTATGGATTAAGTTGTTGAGATTTAGTCCTGCATGGAAACTTTTTTTTTGCAGAAATGAATAGTGGGTACCTTTGAATTTTTTCAGATTTTGTTTAGTCCCAGATATATTTTTAAGTAATTATTGAAAGTGCGGCCATGACTCTTGGAGGCGTCAATACTAAACTTTTTATTAAGGATTTAGAGGAGCCAAGAAAACTTAAAAAAATTTCAATAATTATTTAAAAATAAATCAAGGCTCAAAAAGAAAGAAAAAAAAAAAAAAAAAAAAAAACTGAAAAAATTCAGTGTAGCATAATTTGGTACCCTCTATGATACCATGTATTTTATATGTTTACTTTTATTTGGAATGAGATAACAATAAACAATTTGAATTTTTATTCATTTCAGTAATAAAGAAAAATCATGCAGTTTGTCGATTGCAATTAATAATAATTAACATAAGTGAAAAGTTATTCACTTCATTTCCCTTTTTTTAACATTTAATAACGTTTAATTGCCTAATAAAGAAGAAGAAATGATCATTGAAAACGCATCTTGAGTATGCTGTACAGTCTCTTTACCATAAATGTTTTGGTGGTTGTTCACTTTGTGTATGGGCATTTGCCTTTTTCAGCCACCAATAGACCACTTGCAAAACTATGTTTTAGCAAAACGTAAACAAACTCATTCACCCAGGTATTGTTGGTTGTTGATTATGTGTATTTTTTTTCCAATACATTGGACCTTATGGGAAATTCACGTTTTTCACATACAGATTTTAATACGTGACATACGTATGATTTTAAAAATAAATATATCACCAGAACCTGCAGTTCTTGGCCATTTATAATATTGAAAATTTTATTGGAAGATGGTTTCTTTATTTCAATATAGTAAATTTAGTATGACACCAAATCAGCCAATTGCATGGGGTAAGATACGTAACTAGGCAAACTCCAGTTTGTTGATTTTAACTGTTGCAATAATAAACAATCTGAAGCTTGCTTGGTTACGTATCTTACCCCATGCAATTGGCTGATTTGGTATCATACTAAATTTACTATATTGAAATAAAGAAACCGTCTTCCAATGCAATTTTCAATATTATAAATGGCCAAGAACTGCAGATTCCAGTGATATATTTATTTTTAAAATTATACGTATGTAATGCATTGAAATCTGTATGTGAAAATCGTAAATTTCCCATAAGGTCCAATGTATTGGGAAAAAAAATACACATAATCAACAACCAACAATACCTGGGTGAATGAGTTTGTTTACGTTTTGCTAAAACATAGTTTTGCAAGTGGTCTATTGGGTTATTTTTGTTTCCTCCCAAATATGTAATTTTTTGACCCAATAAACAATTATTATTATTATTATTATTATCAAATCCATGATTCCATGATGCTAACATTAAAATTTATATTAAGAAGACTGTACATTCTAAAATTTACCAACTTGTGCTAGATCTCTAAATCTTGAGAATAAAACCTCAGATTCATACACTTTCTGATTATTATAGTTCATTCTTCATTTCTACTCTTTTCTACTGCGAGTGTATATACGATATCAAAAGCTGCATGTGTATATTACAGTTTATTATTTCGATTACAACAGTACCTGCAGGCTTTGTTGTCACCGGAAAATCAAGACTTTTAGGGATGTTTTTGCAGTGAGTGGAATTTTTTTCTATGGTGGCAGTAGAATTACAAACTGCAAAAATCTTTATCGTGTATTTTGTAAATGGATTAAGTTTATTCACTGTATAGCTGAAATTCATGGTTAAAATATTAATTATTGGTATAAAATGTACAACAGTGAAATAAAATAAAAGAATTAATTTCGATATTACATAATTTGAAATTATATAATTAATTTTAAGCTGTTTCAGCTAACACACTATTTTGTGTGTATAATTATGCAAATTAAATAACAATTTAGTATGCTTTCAAATACACTATACTGAACCGTAAAAAGGCGGAAACAGAAATACTGAAATAATTAAATTATATTTTTTAAACTTTTTTTTTTAATTTGAAAACAATATATTAAAAAAACGCAATTTAAAATTGACATATTAGGTCCAACTAACTTGAACATCATGCATTGTGGTAAAACAGTATTTTATTTACGGTTATAGGCATCAATCTAGGGAAGAAAGTTTTCAAGTTTAAACAAAAACAAACAAAAACTAATCCAAATTTGACCACAAAGATAAAGTTTCATCATGCTACATGCTATAATGCAGAAGAGTTAAATTTTTTTTTCAGGGAGCTAGTTGTCTACAATTAACGAACTCGTTTCTAAAATAGATCGACTTATCATAATCAACCAATAATTATTATCTGCTTATTACTTACTTTTCAACGTTGGATCCCACTGAAATTTTGTTTTTATCCCAACTTATGTAATATCCATCTAGTTTACATCCCAGTGTGTCGCACGGTGGTTCTTCCCAGTAAATTTCAACGGAAGTATTTCCCACTTTAGGGTTCTTACTCTCCAATTTTTTTGGTTTGTCTTGTGGCCAGGCTAAACAGAAAATATCGTAAAACTAAAATCATTCAAATAAATTTTTATATTAAAAAAAGCTGAATTTGTGCTCTTTTAATTATTACTGTGTCTATTCAGATATAATGACTTATTACAGTAAATATATATTGCAACTAATAAATTTTTAAATTTTATTATACTTGTATTATATAATATGCGATTATAAAATATGTTATTTTTGTTTATTTCAAAGTACATCAGTAGAGTTATCAATAAATTATTTACATCAATTACAATGTTTTTTTTTATAATTATAAAACTTGTTCAAACAACTGGTTTGTACAAAAAAACACGATCTGGGTGGGCTAACATTACGGTATAAATATACACATAAATATAAATAAAATAAAAAGAGTAACAATTAATTATAATAAACTAATTTACAATATATAATTAATAGGTCTTTTATAGTTCAACAAAAGCTATCTTAGTAATAATATTTCAACGTCCAAAACATTCCATATAAGTGTATTATGCTTCGTATAAATATGTACTAACTAGTGTTAAATTTGAATTCCTCTAATTATTCATATATGTTTATATTTTATATGTGTATTGAATTTTAGTTGCATGTTCTAATTACTATAATTTAAAAAAATTGAATTATTGAAGGTAATATAAAAATGTAAAAAAATAATAATTATAATAATAATCCAGTTGTCTCCTTGTCCAGTATCTTGCAACAAACAAAATGTAATTTTGATTTCCCCTCTTCTCTTGCTTTAAGGTAGAGATAATACGCCCAATGTTAATAAAAATCCTATTCATGAAAACTATAAAAAAAAAAGTTCTCCTTTACATATATACCTTATCAGTAACTAAAATATCAGGTATACAAAAACGAGGTAGTTTTCGAGTTATTAATTTTTAAAGATGGCTAATTTAGAAAATTAATAAATTGAAAACTAGCTCGAATTTTTATACCTGACCTGATATATTAGCTACTGATAAGGTATGTAAAGGAGAACACTTTAAATTTTTTTCGTAATTTTCATAAATGGGATTTTTATTAAGGGTAAGGTAACGCCACCAATGTTAAAAAAAATCCCTCTCACAAAAATTCTGAAAAAAATTTAAAATGTTCTCCTCTATACCCCCTATCAGTATCTAAAATATCAGGTATACAAATACGATCTAGTTTTTGAGTTATGAATTTTTAAAGTTGACCAATTTAACATGGGAGTTTCATTTCTCCATGTTAAAGTAGTCAACTTTAAAAATTTATAACTCAAAAACTAGATGGTATTTGTATACCTGATATTTTAGGTACTGATAGGGGGTATAGAGGAGAACATTTTAAATTTTTTTCAGAATTTTTGTGAGAGGGATTTTTTTTAACATTGGTGGCGTTACCTTACCCTTAACATTGGGCGTGTTATCTCTAGCAAACTCATTGAGGTCTAAATCTATAGTTTATATACTATCTGTTATCACTAAAAAAAATGTAAGATATGTCCAAATTTGACGAATAAAAAAAAAGCAAGTAAGTCAATTTAAAGTGCATTTTTAAATGATTATTTTCTTAACTAAATTACCATAAAATAATCTTAAATTTGGTAACAAAAATAAAACATGCTTTTTTTTTTAACAATAAACCAAACATTTGAAGGATACATTAAATTTTAAAACCAGTGTAACAGCAGCCTAAGTGCTGCAGCAAGCTTAACTTTGAAAACAGTTGTGATGTTTGTATTCAAAATTTTTAATACAAATCTAATTTTTTCCTGAAAGAACTGACAGGGAGAGAATGCATGGTAATTAATAATCCACATTATCAGAAATGAAAGGTTAATACTTACCACAAGCCTTTGTCATATTTTTAATACTGTCAACTATTGGTGAATCTTTGGTGACATGACTTTTGGTGACAGTTATCACTGTTATGTTATAATTTAAATACGGATGTAGATCTGTTAACAATTTGGAGCGTTCATTGGAGGACACCTTGAATGGTCCTGTGAAATTGCTTTCAGTGGTCTTCTTGCATTCAGGCCATCCTACGTGCTGCAATGAAATTTTAAATAAGTTATATTGCAGAATCTGTTGATATGATGTATAGTATATGGATAGAAGTTACAGTAAGAACGAATACCTTCATGGGTTTTAATTATTGTACCGGTGTACCCTAGCTATTGTTAAACAAATCTCTGCTATGGCAGTGTATAAGCAATTACCAACCTATAAGAACATAATTAAAAAATAAATGGAATTTGGAAAATTTATAATGTGCTATCGTTTGTTTTTAGAACATTATTTTATTTCTGTAATTATATTTACAGAAGGATAGAGGTGAGTATTAGGATCAGAGCCATCTTTATTTCTTATAAAGATGGCCCTGGTAGGATTACTAATTCAATAAGTAAAGGCAAAGTATTTATAAATTAATGTACACATTATACAGTATACACAGGTATTATATATATTTTATTTTATGAATATTTAAATATAGAAATAATATAAATAATTCAATATTTTATTAATCTAAATTAAATAAAACAATTAACAACAAAAATAATTATTAAAATTATACAATTTCCAGAGACTAATTATGGCCATAAGTTGCAGCCACTTATCCGAGAATAATCTGAGGATTATCCGTGGATTATTTACTAATTAACATTAAAATTATCGGATAATTGTCGGATTTTTCCAAGATAGGTTGGCTGCAACTTACGGCCATAAGTTTTAAAAACTGAATTTAAATAGTTTGGCTGTGTAATGTTGGTACAGCTGTAGGTGCTTAAACAATGCTAAGTTTTAATGCTTACGATACAAAAACCGAAAAACGTGATGAAATGTTGTAAAGCCCTGACGTTATAAAATCAAATAAATAAATACGAAATATCACTCACATTGAAGATGGTATTTTCTTAAACTTAAAATAGTTTAACCTGCCCTCTATTGAGAAATAAAAAACAAATAATTCTATGTCAAATAGATGCACTACGAAGAATTCACAAAGTTGGTGTTTCGGAGGCATTTAACATATGCATGCTTATGGTACAGAAAACAGCTTTTTACCCAAACTTCATGTGAATTATGGTATCAATACTATCAATTAAAAATACCTACGTAATCTATGATAAATTCTTTAATATATTTTCAAATAAAATAATTTTTCAGGAATTTTTAAAAAAACTTGAAATTTTTGTGGGTTACTTTGCCATAAGGATCAGGAGACGGCCCTGTAGGGATGCACGCATGATGTTAAATGCCTCCGAAACACCAAACTTTGATTTTTTTTCTAAACTACTTGAGATGGAATTTTTTGGATTTCATTTATCAATAGAGGGTATTAGATTAAGTGTTTTTAGAAAATAAAATCTTTAAAAAAATTCAATTGCTCACTCTACTTTAAGAAAGTGCATAACTCTATGTCCTTGTAGCCAGTATTATTTATTGTTTTTGTTGCTTTTTGGGTCATAACCAATATTTATTATAGGGTACTTCTTGCGTGCTTTTTTCTCTATTAATCACACAATTATATGAAACAAAAATTATGTTCATACATAAAATTGTTCCATTTTTAAATGAACTCTCCTTGAAAAGTGGCATCTGTGATTTCAGTAGGTAAATAAATATGAACGAATTCTTAAATATAGACAAAATTAATTGATTAGAATTTACAACGTAAATTTCAATACTCAATAAATTTATAAAATAATAATAAAAAACAACAAAAAAATTTTTTTTTTTGTTTTTTAAAGTATTAATAATTAATATTCAACTAACTCACCTTATAAAATATTTCAAAATGATCGATATCTTTATTCTTTGCTTCTGGAATGCTGAAGTTAACATGTATTTGTTGAAAATCAACTGTTGCGTTAATGTCAAAAGCTTGGTATACTGAAAAAGTATACACATACAATATATTATATATACATAATCAGTATTATAAAATGAAAACAAATGCACAAAAGCACAAGTCTTATTGTTGCTATTAAAAGCAACAACAAAAAAACATTCACTTGACGCAGTGGTATGCGCATTCGATCGGATGATCGATCCCATGCAGGCACCGCCAAAATTTTCCACATAATATGATGGTTAGCTAAATTTAAGACACCCACTTGTGCTTGCGGAAGGTGATTGATGGCATCAATTAATTACCGACCATCCTGACTGAGGTTTCCATGATTTCCTCAGTCACAACCAGGTGAATGCTGGGAGGGATTGCTAAGCCATGGCTTGGTTTGGAAGGGACTCACACTACTAGGTAGGGTTAATAAAGTGTCGGGATTCAGTCTCTTGTAACCAGTACCCTAAAACAGGTTTTTAGTTAAGGAGAAAAATGCAGAAAGGTGAATAAAGCAACTTATACAAAGTATTTTGTAATTTGAAATAAAAACTATTGTTTATAGTGATCCGACTTTCCCGTATATTGAATCTCTACTCCGGGAGTAAAAGACATTCAAGAATGGAGGTTGGCCAGGAAAGGCTGGAGTCCAAACCCTTAGGGTGAGAGGAGTGGGGAGGCTGGATGATGAAGCTGCTAACATAATATATATAATTATATATACTGTATAATAGGATAGAAAATTCAGAAAAGGAGGCAGCTGTCACCGTTTGATAGTTAGATGCTGCCCCAGTATATTCACCTGATAGTGACGATGAGATACCACAGAAATTTCAGGAAACTATCATCAAGCCAGTTGGCATCAAATCAAACTTTCCCTATAAATTCCCTAAAATAGAAATACAGCAATCTCGCTACGGCCACTGTGGGTACACGCAAACGCACTCAGGAATGCTCACAAACTGCAGGCAGTCATTAGAAACGAACCAAAGTTCTGGAGACGATATATATCCAGCTTACAAATCTGACACGTGCTTTATGACCAACTGTTTCAAGTCGCTACATGACCATATGATGATCATCATTCCGTTACATAGTTATAATTTCTTTAACTTCATAATAATTATAAGAATTATGTTGTACTTCTAATGCTCGTGTATCAAAGATGATGCAAAAATTGATAGCTCTTATCAATAACTGATCTTGTTTACTTCCGGTTGTCATTTAGAATCATCATTTAGTAAAAACAAAAACAAAAATAGCAGTAATTAACCACTACATATAATGCCAGCCTATGACACGAACCGTCGTTATTATTATAAAACCTGGCTAACTCCATTTAATTGTGAATTGCGCACATTATGCCAGACCATGGTATAAAAACAGCATTTTCAGTATTAAAAAATTATATCAATCATAAAATTTTAAAAATATGTAATTTAAATAATTTTAATAACGGCATAAAGTGAATGAATATAATACATTTTAAAACAAAATGAAAGGGGTACTTACGCTTTCTTGGTGTGGTTATATTGCTCACCCCACTTAGTGTGATAGAATTATTACAACTGCAAGTTATTTGCACTGAATAACTTGTGTTGGGATTCAGATTGGGAATTTTAACAGGCGCTTCACTTCCATAGCTTTTGATTGATTTGTTTATGCTAATGTTAAAACTGCGTTGTGAGCAATTAAGTTTGAACTAAAACAGAACCAATTAAAAATTCATATATATATATATATATAATATATATATATATATATATATATATATATATATATATATATATATATATATTTATATATAATTTATCCTATTTTTGTTTTCATATAATATCATTATATATTTTATATATTTATATTAAATTAAAAATTATATATATATGATATATTTTATAAGAAAATTAAGTTATATTGTTCTTTTTTAATGTTACCTTTAAGAAGGTCCTATAATTTTTTTTTTTAATCAATGCTGAGGGATAAAATAGAATGAATATCATACATATTTTATATACAAAATGATGATGGACAACTTTCAAGAATTTCTTATTGTATATTTGGATAGAGAACTTGGAGATATACATTTTTATTTTTAATTATATTTTTGAAACCTTAAATTCAGTACCATTTAAAATCGTATTTCGAATCGCTTTGACGCCTTGATATATAGCAAGGTGCAAGGCGTTATAATTACATAATAGACGATATATTGGTTGCATTTTTTTATTTCATAATTAGAAAATATACCTAAAATTATGCTTTTCTGAATTTTTTCAGATTTTTTGGAGTGCGGGAACTAATTTTAAAAAATATTTAAAATCTCTGAATTAGGGTGGTACAATAACCTAATTAGGGTGAATGGGACAACCGTGACGTCATTTGTCGTGCTGTGATTGGTTATTGATGACATCACGGTTGCTGTGATTGGCTATTGATGACGTCACGGTTGTCCCATCAGATGTACCACCCTAATTCATATATTTTAAATATTTTTTAAAAATTAGTTCCCGCACTCCAAAAAATCTGAAAAAAATTGAGAAAAGCATAATTTTATGTATATTTTCTAATTATGAAATAAAAAAATGCAACCATTATTGTCTATTATAAATTGATTGTAACGTTACAACCTCTTTTACCTCGATTTTACGTTTAAAAAATCTGAAAATAATTGAAACTAGTGAAAATACAGAAGTCGAGGTCTTCTATCCATATATACATACGAATAACAAAAAAAAAAAATGAAGATTGTGCATGCATTATTACAACTACCTTATTAACCACACATGTAATGCAAAATACACCCACACACGCTATAAGGCTATAAGTTAATAAGTAAATACTAAATACAGGTATAAAACTTACTGCTGTAGAATTCCAATTTACGGTAATACTAGTTGGCTCCTCTGGCGTGATATTTAAATTAGGAACTGAAAAAGAGTACAAGCTGTTAATACAATTACAATTTACTAAGTCAATTAAGAGAATGCTAATGAAAGTACCAACCTGGGCATGGAATGTCTTGTCCGTTCACCGCACCTGAAGAGTATATAAAACTCAATTCAATTTCATATAAATTTCAATAAAAAAATTACAAATATGAATGTATCTAAGAAAAATGAAGGAAATGGGTACCAACTAAATAATTCTTCGTAAATACAGTTATCACTCTCATCAGTTTAGAATGTAAATACCGTAAGAATTAAGAATATAAACGTCAATAAATGAACAAAATATGATATTATGGGTATATTACAGTTGAAATCAGGGGAAAAAAACATTCCGTATTAATTTTTTTAATTTAATCATGTGTAAAAAAATTCCATTAAAATTTTTGTATGCAATTCGGAAATATCACATGATATACAGTATGTGTTAATTAATATTAATAATAATTATTATTATTCCAGTATATTTGTATTAATATTACTATCCTCCATAATATAAGCTAGAGAGCTAGGTTATTATGTTTTTCCACAATAGCAGCTGACTTTTAGATGCTGAATTGGTTTCAGTACTTTATGTCAGTGTATATAATTGTTCTAATTTCATTTTCCATTCAGCATTTTTAACCAATAAAGTACTTCATCTTGGTACTAAAAAATTAGAGTGAAATAAAGTACCAAAAATTGACTATTTTTTTTTTCAGTACCGAATTTGCACGTACATGAAGTACTTTATTGGTCAAAAGTGCTGAATGTAAGATGAAATTAGAACAATTATGTACTGACACAAAGTACTGAAACCAATTCAGCATCCAAAAGTCTAAAAGTTTAATTAGTGTTAGTTTGATCAAAACACGTATATACTGTATAATATAATTATAAGAATCCATATTCAATATTCAGCTTATATGGCATTGATAATATTACAATATCATAATCATTAACAGTATTGTAGATGGATTCAAATTTCAAAGAACAGAAGAATTTGAGCATCAATTTTATGAAGGGTCTCTCATCTCCTTCTTTTTGAAGCTTTGTGAGAAACTTCTTTGTTATAGACACTATTATAACGCTGATAGAGATAAATAATGATGAAGAAAAATTGAAAATAATTATCAGTCTTACCTATTGGATATGATAAACATATTATTAGGTACAGCCAGAGTGTTGAAAAATCCATTGGAATTATACCTGGGAGGTAATGGAGACCAAATTATTTAATTTACTTCTTAGCATGTTGTTAGTGTATATTTACAATATTATATATATAATACAATAATATATATTATAATGTAATAGCCGTAAAATTATTCTATTTCGAAGTATTATTCAAGGATATTCATGTAATACGCAGATATTATGAACTAGGACATTCTAGTGGGTTTTCTTATACGGTTGGTTAACTTTGACTATTTGCTACTTGGGCTTAAGTATATCGCACTAATAGTGATCTATATGGATTTTTATAGAAAGAACAGACTGTGTGCTGGGTTACTTTTACCTGTACATATTGATATTTTGACTTGAGCTTATATAATTATAATTCTCTCCAAAATTCGGTCTAGCTAATTTACACTCAAATAATTCTAAATTAACTGTCGTTCGATTGTATTGGCATGTTGAAGTTAATAGGCAACTTGTTTAGCATATAAAAAGAATACAATATATGTAAACAATAATGTGATATCACGATCGAATTTGCTTGCACTATTTCTTGTACTGTATTATACAAAAGAAAATTTAACGTTCTATTTATTTGTGAATATACCAGCTATATTTACGTCCATCATATACTGTATATACATGTATATTAATATTAGCTGTATTTGATTAGACCATCGACCTTGCCTCTTTTTTATTAAAAAAAAAACTTAAATGTTGTTGAACAAGTTGCCTTACCTTACGGCGAGATATGCCATACAGATGACCGTTTAAAAATGTGAGATTGAGTGTGCCATGATACTTTCTCTAAAACCGAGCTAATTAGGAAAAGAAGCAACATCTATAGATTGACCGTGAAGGAGATAACCAGGAAGAATAAATGTCATTATTTATTTATTTATTCAATAAATAAATAAAGACAGATTTATTTCTAATTTCTCTAAATTTTGTGTCATTGAGTGACACCATCATGGTTAATGATTAGTCAAGTTTGCTTACTGGTTTTATCCCTTCGTGAATCGAGCCCATTATGATGGAAAAAAATTATAGAAATTCATTAAATGGTCACATTTTACATTAAAATAATAGCTTTTGCATATTTTAAAAAAATATTATTTCAAAACAAGCAAAGAAAGTATGTCATAATTTAGAATCCATCTTCATGATAAACTTCTTGACTCAAGCCCTGGCTATTATATATACGGTAACATATTTTCTTTTATAATTAAATATTTAAAAATGCACTTTAAGAAAGCATATCAAGCTAATCACTTACGTTTGTTTGGTCTTAACATGCTGACACTGACATGCCCATGCAGCAGGAGAATGCTCCTGTGAGTCGACGTAATGTCTGCGGTGTTATCTTGTTCCTGGTGCGAGAGCTAGCCAGGAAACTGGGTAACCATGTCCGCTCTGGGTCATGGAAAATCAGAGAATGCGCTAATATTATAATATAAACAAAGCTCTGTCTGGTTACAGTTTTGAAATTGGTACTTTCTGGATATAACATTTATTATTTTTGTTAGTATATGCATGCAATGCATACATTTAATGTGATTTTTTTTATTTTTATTTTATTGATATATTATCCAAGTTTGTCTATGTAAAAACATAACGATTGAATAAAGAATTTGAATGGGGGGGAGATGCAGCGTAATAAAACAAATTTTTCATATAATTATTTGTTAAATATTGGATTACATCTATTATTAATATAAGTTAATGACAAAGTAAGAAATTGATATCATGTGGAAGAATCAATAAAACACTTACTTCACTCTGGCAGAAAATTTAAATGCAGAGTTGTAAATTCATAACTATTATAGCGTCGAAAGTTTTTCACGCAAATTAAAAGATTACCCACAGTTTTATACTCGTTTTAAAATTCACTCACTCTATACGCACTTGAAACAACAAACAAAGGAATTCATTTTATCCCGAGCTTTTTTTTTTATTAAATTTTATAACAGTAAAACACTTATTGATTTTACTAAACACAAATTGTGTACAGATACAATTAAACATAAATAAATAGATAAATATACATACTGTATATAGACATAGAAACATACATGACATATAGACACAAAATTATGGAACAAAATATTAAATTAAAAATTGCTAAAGAATCTAAAAATTGAAAACATATAGTTTTATAAAACATTATTAAAATTTAAAAGGAAAAATCAATAATATGATTTCATTATGTATATTATGACTATTATGAGTATGTAGAACCTCGATCGGATCGAGTCATATACTTCTTCAGCATTTATACAGCGCTCATCCAAGATTACACTGTACGTACATTATGTTATCCGTACATCATATCGATGAAGTTGACACACCACTTTTTTCACCTCGACTTTGTGGGAGCAACTTCTGCATTATCAATATTTTTTACCTGTTTATTTTTTTAATAAATAATTAAATTTTCTATTTCATATTTTTAACTGTCATGTCAATTTTCAATGCACTGGGTTAACAGCAGGTATTATGAACCGAATTATGGTTTCAGTAAAACATGGTCTTCTAAATACTTGCAAAAAATATAATTATTCTTTTTGATGTGATTATTTAAAATCATGCAACTATTTTTGTTTATTTTTTTTTCATAATATTATTTATTATAGATCTGTAATTCTCTACACAAATTTAATTTTATATTCACAGGCTTACTTTCTATCACACAATAATTTTAAAAGGGCCCATGTTATATCCTCTATTTCTAAAATAGGTCCTGATAACAATTATGCATTCATGGCTTGTTGTTCCGGCTTGGGCGCGTGCGAAGCTTCCTGAGGACTAACTTGCGAGTTCCCAAAGGTGATGTCACTCCACACCATGCAGCATCACCACCATAAACAGACTTGGCGTCAACAACACTAACAATGGTGAATCAACTCACTTAACCGTAAACGGTTCTCACAATTAGAAGCATTAAGTACTTAGAGCATTTAACTACATCAGCACCAAGTGACGTAACCTTATAATAATTGATATTGTTTTTTATATGCATGTTTTTAAATGAGATAATTTATTTAATGTATTGTGTGGATCTCTACTCAGCTTTTAAAACTATATTTACAAAATAATTGAAACAGAAGTCCAAAAAATAAAATACATTAAAACTGATTCAAAGAAAAAATACTTCAGTTATTCTTTCTTCGTGTGTAATTAATGAGTATTAATACAAATATAGCTCAATTAATTAATATTCGTATTTTCCGGCAAACAATATTAAATTTATATTTTATTACTTCTTTCATGGGCAAAGGTGCAAACCATTTACAAAATTTTCAAGTTTTACAAAATCATGGGGACCTTGAATGTCAAAGTAAGCAAGTTTACTTCTTTTTGGTATGGTAAAAAAATGTAAAAACAATAATTAACCTTTAACTTTTTTAATGTATATAGAAATGTATTATTAATTCAATTATTAATTTATTTTTCCACCTTGCAGGTGACATGAAAAATGAAGTACGTTTTTTTCTTTTAATATAAATCGAGAAACGAGACTCATCGCCATAATTTCAGGGAGTTCGATCATATATACATATATACATATATTATACATATAATTATTATATAAACTTATTGCAAACAAAAACATCTTATACATTAAATGAATACTAATATTTTTTCTATTTGTCGTCCAGCTAGCATCATGTAAAAAAGAGTCTTTATAAAAAATCTTTTACGCACCCTTCCATAGTTTTTTTTTTTTTTTTATTATTATTAGGGTTCCTTTTTGCTACAGGATACAAATCATATCCGTGCGAAAGATTTATCTTATGTAAGAAAACTCAATAAGGACAGCTGTTAAGCTTCTTTCCCTTCCGTAACGACAGCTGACGTATACAGTACTACTATTACACCTGGATTAAATGTAGGGAGGGGTTGAGATGTGACGTCATCCATTCACAGGCCCGCATACGAGAAAGAGAGAGTGCAGCGTACGAGATATCCCCTACTACTCTTTGTCATACTCACGTAACCTCCGTGGCAAGGCGGCCCCTCACCCAGTCTGCAAGCCACTGCCTGAGGCAAAAGTCGTACGTAGCAAGACTGATATTCAAGAAGCTTCTCTTCACTGTAGTGTACATATATAATGTCTTCGTAGTGACGACTGTCAATGTACCACCAACTAGATTACCAATAATAATCAAGGATTTCATAATCAAGTAAGTACGTGTGTTTTTAATTATGATTCATATTTATAGTTGTTTTAGAATCAAACAAACAAGAAGTTATTATTTTCAAGTGGATATAAAATATGTACATTTTTTATTTTGAGTTATTTTTATGTCTGGTATTATAATGAACAAGACACAAAACAAAAGAAACAAATGAGATTTGTAAATAATTTAATAAGAAAATATTCGTGTGTGCAGTGTTAATATAAGATTGCTAAGCACGTCCGTCAATCGCATCAATTTAAGACGTGATTTCCTCCCTCTACATCCGCTGCCGCATAGATTGTTATGGTGCTGTACGTTCGTCCAGTAATTTTAATTACTATACAATAATACATTCATGCATGCAGTACATGCTTCTAAGTTTATATAATTTTTTTAAATGTTACCTTGTTAAGTTGTAATAATAAAAGAAAATTAGTTATCGATATAGTTAAATGACAAGAAATTATGTAAAACTCAAATTAACAAATAAAGCTATTAATTAACATAAATTTAAATTTCATGAGATTATTAATTTGTGATTTTTCAATTAATTAGCAAACTCGTGTTATTTTAATTGACACTAATTATCACCGCACTAATTGAAATTATATTATAATAATACATGTTGCTATTTTTTTTATAATTTGATAGGCAGTAAGGAAAAATTTAAGCATTATATAATGTACATTGTTATATTAGCAAATAATAAATTAGTAACATGCGCGTATTTTTTGCATTGTACATACAAAAAGTCAGTAAACTAATATAATGTTACAACTAATTTAAAATTTAACCTCCCTTTTTCCAGACCACATATTTCATTATTTTTAACATTATTACTTATACTTTTCATTATTAAATCCACATCAGTCGAATGCACAGTCAAAACATACAGAAAGGTTTTTGTGTATTAAAAAAAATGTAATTGTATAATTAATCCCTAATGTTGTTCAAAAGCTTTTTGCAAGGATTTGCAACAGCTGAAATTCAATTATAGTAACAAAGAATAATAGCCTTTATATTCTCTGGTAATAATATCAGGGATTATATTTTCTATTTAATCGAAATATTATTGTTATTTGCATATGCTTTGTATTTGAATTATTGGCAAATCAGCACTGCACTCGATTATGATGAAATATCCTCCTCAGCTCACATGCCATCAACCATCAACGTTTGCATGAAATGAAAGACAACCAGTTTATCTTTTGTATTAGGATTTTTCTCTAGTCTCAACTGTAATGATTCATGGAGACAAAAGCGAGATGGGTGAATGTTTATTCTGAAATTTCGACTCTTGTATGACCACATAAGCTGGCAAAAGTTTTTATAAAGGATTTATAAAGTAAATTTATCCCTACATAACAAAAATTGGTACATAATTGAATATCTTTTTTTTTTTTTTCCTTTTTACTACATTAGTTTATTGCAACAGGACAATGGGTTCGATTCGGTGCCACCAAAATATAAACTACCACAGCATGGGCAATTTTCTGTGAAATCCAATTAACTATATTTTTTTCAAAGCATTGTTATTATTATTGTTATTGTTAGCTTTAAAAAACATTTTATAAACCAGTGAATAAACATTAAAAAATTAAAAATATGACAGTCAAATTAAACAAACAAAAACAATATATTTGCAACATTCATTGGAAATTCATTGCAATACATTATGGCTACAAAATATTCTGGCAATTATTGGCAGCAAAGAATTAAAAAAAAATGCCAGAAATGTTGGTACGTATTTCGTACCACACGGTACATACCCGTAGTTCCTAATGGGTTTTAAAGAGAATAAGAATCGCGATTCATGGTTAATGTTATACTACTGAATAGAGCATAGGCAACCATACATATTATAAAGTTACTTAAGATTTATTTGTTATAAAAATATTATATATATATATATATATATATATATATATATATATATATATATATAT
This sequence comes from Siphlonurus alternatus, assembly GCA_949825025.1. Lineage (NCBI taxonomy): Eukaryota > Metazoa > Arthropoda > Insecta > Ephemeroptera > Siphlonuridae > Siphlonurus > Siphlonurus alternatus. Next base: position 36,331,765 of record OX463778.1, read on the forward strand.
ATATATATATGTAAATTGAAAAATATTTTAAAGAATTCTTGAAGATGATGTGACGTCCCACCACAGAAGCTATTAATAACTATAATAATTATAGTGACGCCTCAATAAGTTTTAAAAATAATTTCCTTGAGTTAAAAAAATCTGAAAAAATCTAACTGTAAGTCACAGATCTTTTGATTTTTTTCGTTAATGAAATGAAAGATTTCAAACCAGTTGTCTGTTAAAAACACTGCAAAAAAGCGTTTATAGATTTTGTATTTTTCAAGCAATTATTTCTCATGGCATAGCTTAATTTCTCGTCTTTGCAAATTTCCTGACTAACGTTGAATTTGAAACCCCTGCATGTGGTGGTTGGTGGTGCACAGAGACATACCCATTAAATTTACAGAATCTTACATGCACACCCATGCAAATGTACCCAGAAAAATGGAAGAACGAAGTAAGCCGTTAATGTTTTAAATACCAAGATATCAACTTATTATTATAGAGAGAAAAAAAAGCTACTGTTAGCATTATGATAGTAAAAATGTATATCGATACCATTTTTCTCTTTGGCCACCATATTTTTAGTCTGAATACAGTCTACTATAACACCAAAAGTCCCTCACAAAAGTGCAACAGACATTGCGTGCAGTATTATGTCTAGCATTATACGCATGCAGACGATAAACCGGTATGTGCAACAATGACAGTTTTAACCCGTCTAGGCAGCTAGTCCTCGCGACTGTTGATATGTATGCAGATCGAATGGAAATGCAAAGCTTCAAGAATATTTAGAACCCATGCAATACATACAGCCCGAGGCTTAATTCTTACATATATGCTTTATTGAAGCATATCAATGTTGTTTTACTACTCTGATTGTAAAACTGATACATTTGTTAAATAAAAACATTTTTAAGTATATCGAATATAAACCGGTTGGTTCATATCGTTATATAGTTAATTTTGTATGCAATGATTTTAATCTGAAACAAAATGTATATTTTATTTGCATGGCAGGCGCCATGACAATGAGCAGATCATATATTATACTTATAAATATAATTATAGTCAGGATATTTCTCGCAGGAAAAATAACAAAATTTAATATGCAAATTAGATGTTATAATTTGCATATTATTATTATACTTTGTACTTTGAGTATATTTTCTTTAAATTCCATTCTCATTATTGTTAAGACAAAAATACTGTGGAAGTTTTATGTTATATTGATATTTTACAACCTGAAGCAATAATATAATTAGCAATCATTAAAATTCTGTTTTAAAAAAATGTTCCTTCTCCGAATGGAAATTTTATGGTCTAAAATTTAATATGAAATGTGTACTGACAATTGTGAGAGAGAAAGTGACTTTATAATTGGGTGAATATATTTTAGTAATATTCAGAGCTCTAACATTAACATTGAATAATTTCACACAGTTAAATGATTGACATGTCTTTTGAAGATGAATAAATTTTTGATTATTTTTTTTTTTTAATTTTGATACCTCATTTGCAAGTCAAAGCATGTGTCTTTAAAATAATATGCCATTGAAACTTGGAGTATCAAACTACCTATTTTCTGAAAAAGGGTCAGTGACATTCGCCAAACCTTGTAGTTACTTAAGAGTGATGTTTGTTGCAGGTGCATACGGAAGAGCAAAGGCACCCCACGATGCCAGAAGGGTTCTTACGTTCGCTGCACCGTCGCTCCGTACGAGCACGGCAAGCCCTTCTTGGGTCCGCACGTCGCCGCTACAAGCGAAACTCAGGTGAGAATGATAAAATAACTTCGTCCCATTAGCAACACAGCTGTGAGCCGCTTCACGTACAACCCGCCCAATTAACACGGAGGAAGTCTTGAGCTTTTAACAAGCTATTGAACTACAAGACATGAGCAAAGGAAATTATTACTAGCATTGCATTTTATATTTTGCTGTTATGAAAGTAATTATAATTCAACAATTCTCGTATGGTATATATATATATAAAATGCTATGTGATAATAGCTGTATATAATTATTACAGCAATTTTTCTTCTGTCTAATAATAAAGGAATAAATAATAATCTGACGATCTTTATTTATTCCTCATTATTTTAATTTAGGTGTCCGTACCCTTTATACACGAGCCAGGACAATCAAATGAATTATTGTCATCATTAAACTGATATATCGGTATATTATAGGTGCATACCTCAAACTAAAATAAAAGGATGAGGGTGAAGATTGATTTGAAATTTTCTTGCAAGGAAAAATTCTACGCAAAATTGTAACGTGTATTAATACAGGCTTTAATTCATGTTAACAACGTTACAACTAGTATGGAATCTCATATTTGTTCAATTCTCTTCTCCATTGTTTTTTTTTTACATTTTTAAATCTAACACGATTACTTTAAAATTAAAATCGTTACTTTTGGGTTGATATATCTCAAAAAATTGTAATTGACTGCATGTATTTGTGTGTCTTTAATATTTTTAACATATATATATATATATATATATATATATATATATACATATATTTAAAAATATATCATTACTTCCTACTGACTTCACAACACGAGAGCTGGAGATATAATATAATATTACTTATATAATTATAATATAATATATGTAATAATATAATATATTGAAAAGACAGCTCTAATTAATAAGAATACTAATAATAATAGTACATGCATAAAAAACTATAAAATAAGTAACATGACGAACACGGAAAAAAAATAAACCAGGAGGAAGTACACGAAGAGGAAGTATTTTAATTCAACGCTGTTGCATATATAATATCGTATCCATGAGCCGCTGTTCACCACTACTTCCCTTAATCCAATGCAGTTGTTTCGCTCTTTTTCATTTTAACAAATAAAAGATAAAAAGATTCCATAAAAAGGAACATTAATACTATAATAGCCAATAAAAAACTAAATACAATAATTATAAAAACGTGCTTTAAATTTTATACAAAAGAGTGAAAAAAAGGAAACATTATTTCAATCTGAGTCAAGCCCCCTTGATCAACTCCCGCACTTTTGAAACTTCTGTTTGAGAACAGTATAATATAATAAGTATCATTGAGATTAATTTAATTTAGTGCATGTACAGCCTGTGTGCTTGCCGCGGGCGGTTATATTGCATGCAGCTGCCTGCAGGCCGCCCGGCGTGCGCATGTGGCCGCGATTAATTACCAGATTAGCATAACTGATACGTGAGGCGGCACCCGCAATAATATTATAACCAGCATCGCGTGGTGTGTGAGCGTGAAACTGGCCATGTACCTGAGAATGTTAACTTATATCACTGTGGTAGACCGTACCATTTTGTTGTAATTTTTTAATATTTGTAATAAAAAACAAAATACCCGCATTGGTATATATTTTTTAAATGCATTTAGTTTTGAATATTATTTTGCATATTGATGTGGGTATTATAATAACGTTGTCAAATGCATTACTGTATTTTAAAAGTAACCAATTAATAAGAAAGTGTATAATGAGACATGCGATGGTGAATATATTTTTTTCCATAAGGGTAGACTGCATGTCTGTAGTTCTTAATTTTAATATTTTAACAATGATCAAACTTTTGTAGGGAGTTAAATACATTTAAAAAAGAGTTGAACTATTAAGTTGAAGTGTACGCAAAAATATTTAGTATATATTTACATAAAATTTGTTATACAGTAGTTTATTAAATTTAACCAATGTTGTAAAGAAATAAGCAATAAGCGATATGTATATATAATTATATAATATACATGAATGCAATAAATATTTAAAGCAAAATTCTTTTTCATATTTGAACTATTTTCTAGATGCATTGGTAATTTAATAAACATCAAATTTAATAAGAAGGAAAAGTATAAAATAAATTTTGCGATTCTGCATGCTTAAATTTTTATCTCAAACAACAAACAACAGAATGTTAGCTATAAATTATTTCAATGTAACGGGTTAAATAAATTTAAATATGCACTGTATATATATATATATATATATAATCCCTTCATACATAAGTTTTTATTTTCAGGACATACATTACACATAAAATATCCTCAGTACACGAACTGTTAAATTTTTAACCTCACATCGATTCAACTTTGAACAAACCTTGACTTGATAAAACATATTATGTGTATTGTTAATCCGAACGTATATATGGGTAGTAAATTAACTTACTTGCACAATGATACAACTGCACTAATAAATAATTGCAGAAATGTGCGTGACGATACGACAACAGTCATGATATGCGGTACATGGCACATATACAGGGTCATTTTTACCACGGGGCACGCTTGCGTTAACAGCCAGCGTGCATGCTGCTGTCCACCCTGTGTCCACCCCGTGAAAACCACAGAGCACAGCTTATTACTTGATTAGCATACTACAATGAAGGTGTGCGGGAAGTACATTACATATTACCAGCCACGCGTGACCGTATCAAAGGGTTGCTGAATAGAGCTGCTGACTGCCTGGCGGGGGTTGTTTTTCGTAAAGCATAATCTCATTATATTATACTTTTGTAAAAGCCGGACGTTGGAATATAATGAAGTCAATACATGATGGTGTATGATGTAATTCAGTATTTTAAGTACACGACCCTTAGGTAAAATAGTGTATAATTATGCTTCACAATGACTGTGTAAATATACATACATACAATCTTGTATTATTTTGTATTTTTGACACATCATCTTTTATTTTTATTATTTTTATCTGTGAATTTGACGTTATATGTTACGAACTTGATTGACTGCGAGCGCCAGCCTAACTAAATGGCACTAACCGTGTTTAGTATTAGAATACTGGGTCAGGAAAATTTCGATTTCGTGAATTTTTTTGTTTTCCGCCGTTGAGCAGAGAAATAATTTTAACTCTTTATTATATGAATTACTCAAGTGAATTTATTTTTTGAATGCTGTCCTCATCCTATTTTTTAATTAAAATAGTAATGTGGGTGAAATAAGTAAAATTATCATTGATAGCAAAATCTTGAGAGGAAAATATAAGAATCTTATTTTACTGTGTATAAAATCTTGGAATTCTTAACTAATCATTTCATCATACGATAAAAATTTGCATTTAAAAATTCTGAAATATTTAACGTCTTTAACTTTTTATGCATTAGTTGTATAGTAATGCGTTATTTATTAGGATAATATGTGGACATATATCATCTAAATAGAAAAGTATGTTTACTAGCATAATAAAATAGCCCTAGCAGCATAAGGTATGATATTAAAATCGGTAGGGCATTGTTCAGACTGAGTGTGACGTCACAAAGGGTTGCATGTATGTACTGTACACCACGTCAGTAAGGCTAATCAGCACGTGCTAGGGGGAGTGTGAAATAAAATCTGACGTGATAATGAACTGTATTTGCATTCATATGCCTCGACGCACATTGTATGCAACTTTTTAGCACTAAATCAAAATTAATGCATATCTGTAAATGAAATAAGCTTAACAACAATGATAGCATTCATATTCAAAATATATATATAATAATACATATTTTTAAAATGTAAGCCATTAAAGATTAGTGTTTATATTATATATATTTTAAAGCTGTTGAATCAAATCAATGTCCAGGAGTAAAAAAAAAAAAAAAAAAAATTGAAGTCAAAATTAATATTCATGTATTTGTCATCTGGCAATTATTATAGCTAGAGGAGTAAATATTAAATACTATTTTTGTTTTAACTTTATTTAAGATGATTTAAAGATTTGTCAATTTAATATATTGCATGGGTGTATTAATTATGTCTTTACAATTTTTACAGTTTATGATTAGTAAAAATGTAATCCTTTAAGGTAGAGATAATATGGATCAGCTGGCCCAATGCTAAAAAAATCCCATTCATAAAAATTATGAAAAAAATTTAAAATGTTCTCCTCTACATCCCCTATCAGTAGGTAAAATATCAGGTATACAAAAACGAGCTAGTTTTCGAGTTATTAATTTTTAAAGTTGACTAATTTAACATGGAGAAACGAAACTTCCATGTTAAATTAGTCAACTTTAAAAATTAATAACTCAAAAACTAGCTCGTTTTTGTATACCTGATATTTTACCTACTGATAAGGTATGTTAAGGAGAACATTATAAATTTTTTTCATAATTTTTATGAATGGGATTTTTTTAGCATTGGGCCAGCTGATCCATATTATCTCTACCTTAATATTAGGTAAAAATAAGTCAATTGTGAATAACCAATTAAAAGTTTTGATAATGGAGTATTGACCTCAAATTTTTTTATTGCAGAAATGGATAGAGAGTGCAAAGTTATGCTACCCTGATTTTTTTCAGATTTTTTAGAGCCCGGGAACTATTTTTAAAAAATTATTGAAAGTTCTTTTTGTGACGTCACGAGACGCCGCTCTTTAAGAAAAAGATAGGACTTGACGCCGCGTGACGTCACAAATAGGACTTTCAATAATTTTTTAAAAATACTTCCCGGGCTCTAAAAAATCGGAAAAAAATCAGGGTAGCATAACTTTTCACCCTCTATCCATTTCTGCAATAAAAAAAATTGAGGACAATACTCCATTACTTTGTTTCCAAAATTCAATTTTAGGTTAATTATAGTAACATAATTTAACTATATAATGCCACAAAGTTTGTAGTTTTTTTGCTTTAATTTTGTTTTGCAATCACTCGGACGCCACAGAGCACAGCTGTGAATTTTTTGGGAATTAAATCGTTTAACGGCATCCCCAGCTGACATCGAAAAGTTACTGCATGGCGTGGCATGCTTCGCTAATTTTATGACACGTTTTACATGTAATTATAATTATTTTAAAACCAGCAAAAAAATAATACGTAAAAATTTGTTTTAAATTAAATGTAGATTGCAATCACTGACATCAATAAAAACTATCTTTAAATGTTATTTCTTATAATATATTTAGTATATTCCCGTAGTATTTCACCTATCTATAAAATAATATACTATCATAGAAATTAATATGGCATTAATATAACCTCCCCCTAATTATATAAATGTGGGGTCAAATTAAACAGAAAAATTTAATTACATTAATTACAGTAGTAAAATATATCATAAAAATAATTAATACAACAAGGAATATATATATAGTAATTATCGTTTATTATACGTATGTATAATATAAATATATCATGGATACATGGAAGGACCTTCGTTTTATATTCAATTATAATGCATTATCGGGAATAAAGATGTGCCATACGCGTGTTTAACATATTAATTTGAGAGGGACGCTACTCGAATGACGCGGGCGGTCGCGGGGGGTGAGCGGGTTAATTGAGCGTGCATGTTGGAGATGATGGGAGTGCGGCCCGCGACGCGTGGATCTCGCGGTAACGGTCACCGCATCTGCTGAGTGACCACGCTGAGAGCGGCCGCGCGTGGCGGCAAAGGGGATGAAGTGTCTGAGGGTATCCACGCGTGCCACACGCGTTAGCAACACGTCGACTGGAAACTTGATGATAATTTAATTTATAGCTCTTGAGAAGAAAACGAAACCGATCCGATGCGCATTACTGAAGTTATTTTTTTCACTCTTTATCAATATAAATCCGTTATTGCGCTTCAAAATTGAAAGCAGTGTTAAAATTTTTGTAACTTTTGAAAATTGTGAAAGAACAAAAAATTATTCACGAGCAATAAATTGATATAAAGACCATGCTTGAAAGTTAAAGTCAAAAAGTCATAGAGAAATATTAACAATATTGAGTATGTCTACACGTACTCGATCACTCGATCGATCTATTATTAAACAAAACAAAGGCTGCTTTATTCCGTAAGCTTTGCTAAACATAACTTCAATACTCTGTGAATAATATTGTCAAGGTAGTGAATCCATTAAGCTTTATGTCAGGTAGTAACTAATATTTCCTCTATAAAGTCTAATAATGTCACATTAAAAACCAGTTGCATTAAGGATGACGTAAGATTTTGAACGAAACGTTACCACGAATATAAAATTACATTTTTTATTGTTCGCGTATTTAAATTTCACGATATAATGGTCCGTTAAAAATTTATACATATTATAATTATATTTCAGTTCTTATAATGATATTAAATTATTACGACACGTGACTTTTGTCAATATAAATATTAATAAAGAAAACGTCATGTTGACATTTCCTCCCAAAAATATCCCTTTCATTTTTCAGTTCTTTATGCTTATAATGCATATGACAAAATATTATAGAACAATATTCATTAGAAAAATCTCACAAGTCACCGCTATTATGCTGCACAAAGGTCCAAGTTGGTATTATGTGATAGCTGGTGAGGTGGAGGTAATTTGTGCATACATTAAAGTCCCGGAGATTGCGGGTGGGCGGGGGGTGACAGCTGCCACTTCCGTTACGAGCCTCTCCCCCTCCCTTTGTTCTTGCTGTCACACTCAATTACACTCCCAACATGAGGTCCGGATTGAAGAAGGCGATAAGGACTCTAAAATTTTGGCCAGACGGAGTAAATTAGCTGAAATCACTGCATGATAATAAAATTAATCACTGAGTCACATTAATTAATTTTGATGTTGTGTACACGTACAAATGCAAATTAATCTGAATTTACAAAATTTCACTTACAATTTGTTTATTTATTATTAATTTTGTATTTAGCACCAAATTATTATTGAGCTTTTACTTTAAATAATTAAATAAATTAAATAATTAATAAAGAAATTAAATAATTAAATAATGAAATTTATTTCGCCTGTTATTATTATTTTTTTCATGTGTATTACTTAATTCAATGGAAATATTTAAAATTAATTTATTATTAAATAATTTATACGTTTACATAATAATAATTTGATTAATTTGTCTTCAATTTGTAATTTAACTTAAAACAAATAAAATTCTGGCAGTTGACACATCTGTATAGCAATTATAAAAGTTACAGTTGAGATGTTACAAATTCAACGTACAAAACCTGGAGCGACTTCAAGAGATCCACGGCTCGCTGATCTCGGACAGTTCATATAACATCTGGCACTTTCGTTACATCACTTGCATTGTTCCTTGCCGCCGCGCTCAATTTAACTATCAACACTTAACGTAGATTTGGGGAGTGATAAAGGTGCAAGAACTAACATGCAATTTAATAATTAAGTCACAGGTGGGATGAGCTCAATAGCACTATTACTAATTTTTAATTAATTAATACATGTTAAAAGGATTAAAAGAATTGGACATATTATTTATTATACCTTTATAATTCCCTACACATAATTAGGTTACATAATTATAATTAACTCAATTCATTTTGATAACTCAATTATGATTATTATGTTTACAGATTCATTTATTCAACAAACATCAGACAAAGAAGGAGACCCCAGTGACACTCCAGCATCTCAATCCATTGTTACCTTGCGTAACGAAGAACATTCTACTTCAATTATCAAAACGTTGTTGGATGGAGAAGAAAAAGTTTCTGTCACAAAGCTTTGTTGCCCGCCTCCTGATATTCTCATCAACGTGCAGATGAACAATGACCTATCAAGGACAACAGCAAATTACATCGAGGAGTTACCACGTGTTATCGTGAGTCCCGATAAACGATGCTCAGATTGTGATACCAAAACACCAGAAAAGCAACACGTGTTTCTCACACCGGCATCTAAACCACCCCAGCGAGGTACGAGAACATTTGATGATGCAGTGGTGCACTCTGAGGCCCTTGATACAGCCACCCCCATCACTGAGCACCGAAGTGACAGCGAAACCCCTACCAGAGGATTCCTCTTCAGAAGCAAGTCTGTCAAGTTACCGCAAAGTTCGGCGGGGGAGACTTCACGCTGTGATGTCACTAGTATCACCACTAGCTTTCTCAGGTGGGTTCAGTGCTTGAGAATTAATATTTCAAACAAAACATGTTTATAGAGGCTAATATTGACACGTGTCGGTTACAGGCGCTCTATTCGACGTCGCTCCGTTCTGCACTTCAACACCCCGCGAGCTCGCCAGGCAGAGGGCACCGCGACGAACGGAGAAGGTCTGTGTCATTCTGTATTTTGGCAGGCATCGTTATTATGTTATTATCATTGTAATTCCATGCAAATTTGTACAAATTAAATTGCCATTCTCTTCATTTCTTGTCAAAATACGCGTTCTTAAAACTGGCATGCTTAAATTATTTTTGCATGCGTTAAAATCTCTTTTTATTCAATTGATTGTTTAACCCTTTTGTATAATTTTGATGAAATGGGACTAGACCGTCTAGACCCTAAAACGGGATTGTCTGTACTGGATGATTTGCAGTACAACAAGGAAATAATTTGCATTGATGTACGCCACAGGGGTTAACGAGACGCCGGGGTGTCGCGACGTGAGTCTGCCCCCCGCGCTGCTCTGCGGCGCGCTGCTCAAACGATCCTCGTCTGCACTCTCAAGGGACGCACGCACCAGAAAGTTTGCGGCGCTGCATGACGACGGCTGTTTGCGGTACTACTCCAGCAGACAGGTGGGTGCACCATCCAGGTTTTTGTATTCAGAGGAACCAAAAAAGAGCGATAAAATTATTAAAATTAAATTCGACCATATCGTATCAAGCTGTAACAAAATCATACAATATGAAATTCATGGTTCAAGTTTTACTTTACAATTTTATTCAATAAATAATTATTAAATATACATATATTACAGAAAAAAAATGCAAAGTCATGAACGACACGAGAGAGCAAACTTTGAGAAAATTGAACTTTTTCAAGTACAGCCTAGATACTTGATTTTTATTTCCCGCTAATGTAATACAATAACAATAGTGCAGCCTAGTAGTTAAAAGAAAGTGCCTTTTAATTGGTGACATAGACGTGTGAGTATATTATCGAGGATCAGTCTCAAATGAATACAGAGAGAAACCAATTAACACGCGGGTATGATATTGACAACATCATAATTATATTAGCTGCAGCTTTAAAAGTGGAGCATAAAATAAATAACGCTGCATGCTTGTGTGATTTAGTTTCATCGATTTATTTTACAATATAAGCTCATTAAAATTTTTTTCTAAAATAAAACATTTGTGATAATTATTACGAGTTGGTCTGAAATAATTTCGTGAGTTTTACATTGTGTTGATTGATATGATATGTAATCCGAATTAATCCCTAGCTCTATGAAAACAAGAGACCATACTTCAAACCCACGCAGAAAATTATACGTTATCGTTAATAGTGCAAGAGTATACAATGTTATTTCTTTAAAAAAAAATAACAGGAGTTAAGAATTTTATTTATTAATTTAATTTTTTTTAACTTTTGTTGACTGCATAAAGCATACATTTCGTTTACGTCAAGTTTTAGTAAGTATATACAGTAAACTCTGAATAAAATTTCAAATTTAAGAAGTCTGAAGGGACCAAAAATAAATACATAATAATAATAATAATAATAAACATGAACTCACAAAAATATATACATATATCAACATGCACAAATTAACCATTTAGAAATTGCATATATTAACTCAAATAAACAAAAAGAAATAACAAAAAAAACACAAATCAAAACTTCAATGATAAATAAGAACATATAAAAAAATATTATGAAACTAAAAATCCTTAAGAAACAAACAACAATTAAAAAATCATAATTATTCAGACAATACTTTTTCAGATATTTTATAACTTTCAAACTCCTTAACTAAATAAAACTCCTTTGCAATCAATACATTTTTTAGATTAGATTTAAACATCTTATTATATATATATATTTTCTATGTCTTATGAACAGTTTGGCAGAAAATCATAAATTTTAGCAGGCTCGTAGTTTGGTAATTTGTTTTAAATTTAAAGACTTTCGTGCTTATGACCTACCTGATAAAACACTTCATGTGTTACGTGGTTGGTTCAATGAGAGCTCGCCTGAAATTGAATGCACTTGGTGATACCAGTTGTGTTGACAGGACTACGCGGCGGGTGCTCGCGGAAAGGAGGTGTGGCTACGCTGCGCTGCCGTGCGAGTGCCGAGGGTGCTGAGGGCGCGCTCCCGAGCCTCGCTCGCTGCTTCCTCGTCTCTCCCAACCTCGGGATATGGTTAGTATGAAGGGAGACAATTGGACCATTCACTGCAAAGAGACACTCAGTATTTTTTCAACTAGCCCCCCCCCCCCTTTTTCCAACTAACCCTTGGTTGTGCGTGCAGCGACCCCGAGCCGCGGCAGCTGGTACGGCAAGGACGAGGTCGAGCTCACGGCCTTCCACGAGAGACGAGACTCACCGGCCAGCAGGTAAATTAAAAAAAAAAAAAATCAACTTGCAGTTGTTATCAAATACCTGCATGTACGAAGCTTCTGAAATTATATTATAGTTGATAAATACTGACTGTATTCATGTTTATGTATGCGTATGTACAATGTTAATTATAATAGCTTGATGTCCACAGGAGCAGTATGACGAGTTCGAGAGAACATGGAGGACTGCGCAGCCTGGCGAGTGATGAAGACGGTAAGTGAGACTTCAAAGTACTAGCTTTTTGATGCAGCATTTTAATGAGCATAATGTCTCTATCAACTAAACGGACCGAATATTGAATATAATAATTTGGTATGTGCTTATTTGTATTTATTTATGATATTAATTTAACAGTCACAATTGTGACGTTCCACGTATTACAGACCGTGTTTTTTCTCTTATTTATTGGAAGAGGGGGGGGGGGATTTGTGAACCAACCCATGTTTTTAAAAAAAAATAAGCCTTGATATTCACTCTGCACACAGCAAGTGACGGCGGGCTGGCTCTGCAATTTGAGGTGGTTTCGTTTGACGGACGCGCGTGGCGCTTCGAGGCTGCGAGTCGGGCAGAACGCGACGCCTGGGTCTCGGCCATCGAGCGCCAAATTCTTCGGACACTGCAACTGGGGCCAAGAGACGTGAGTCATCCTTGCTTGCACCTTGTTTGCCATGGACCTTACGCGTGTGGCCTGAATTGAGGTCTCAGATTCAGAAATGATAATATTTATGACAAATTATGACTATATAGCGTTCAGCTATATAACGCAACTGTTTTAGCATCCATGTATTGCAGTGCAGTATCTCTTAAGTCTTAACCTATTATATAATTTAATTAAAAACATTTATTCTGAAATCTTTACTTAATTCACCCCCGTTTCTTACTTGATACAACATGAATCCATTTAATCCAAAAATATACAATATATAAAAAATATGTATAAACCCCATCATAAAGACTTTATCGACATGCCTTTTCTTCTCTGCTGATTCATGTGTAACTACTTCTCAATCTCAAGGGTTGACTTGATTTCTCGTTTGCAGGCGGTCTCCACGGTGGCTGCGCGCGAGGGTGGAGGGGACGCCCTCTCTCTGCGCAATGTACCTGGAAATGACGTCTGCGCCGACTGCGGCACCCCAGGTTAGAAACTGTACATACTTTAATATTTATTCATCCAGGCTGTAAATTTTCAATTACTGCATGGGATTTTTATCTTCACATATTTTATATGTATGTATAAATATTAAAAATTATATAAATGGAGTGTATAACTGATATACCAATTACAGTTGAGATGAACAAAAATCTAGAATGTTAAATGTTACAAAATAGTTTAACAATACAAAATTACATAATTATGCTTAAAAAGATGTACTGAGCAAAGTTTATTGTTATATAATTTATAATTTAAATTTATTCCTCTTCGTATAACAAGCATCGTTGCATTTTTTAAAACAAATTTTCGTATTATATGGTCAATCCTTATATCGTACTACATATAATAGTTATATAGTATATATTATAAGGCTTTGATTAATATAATAAAAAAAAATATGTTCCGAAATTCATTGGTATCATTGCCCACAGCTAAAAATAATTACCATGTTGTTATATTACTTGCCTCAGTGCCACCTTGTCTAAACGCTATTGTTTCCATGTGCAGAGCCGGCGTGGGCGAGCCTCAACCTCGGCGTGGTCACGTGCATCGCATGCTCCGGCGCTCACCGCGGTCTGGGCTCACACGTCTCCAGGGTGCGCTCCCTCGAACTCGACCACTGGACGTGAGTACTGCCACACCCTCTCCTCCCCCCTCCCCTCCACCCACTCCACCAGGAAGAGTACTAACAACGTTACAAAATTTTAAGATACGTGACTCTCTGAAATTGGCTATATAATAATATTATACAATACATTACGATAAACTGAGACATTAGATAAGATAATTATATAATAGTTATTTATGTTTTTATAATATACAGAAAAAAAATGATTCTAAATCTAAATACATCACAATATCATAAAAATCAAATAAAATCACAAGAAGAAAAAATATCAAAAATATGCCAATCGTCAGATTTACATTAAAATAATACACATTCTATAAATCTATAACATATACTTTTTAGCAAACTAGTTTTAAATACATTTAATAGGTCTGATTGTGTATTTACGAACAGACCTAATGATTGTAAGCAACACATATCAGCGTAATACGCATGTGACCTTGTAGCTCTGCTATTATATGAACATCTCTCATTAATGTAATGTATACTTAATGCAGACAGTCATTCAATTCATTATATAATATGAATGATTTTCATTCATAATTTCTTTAAAATAAAAGAAAGAAGAACATACTGAAACGTGGCAGTGGCATATAAGTACTGAATATTAAAAATCTTCCATGCTAATATATTCATGTATAATAGATATGGTACTCCATGAAAGAATTTGGATATGAATGTAACATGTATATTTACTTATTATAATGAAAAAAAAAGTTCCCTTTTACATCAGGCGCGGATCCAGGGGGGAAGGGGGGCTGGGAGGGCTGCAACCCCCCTCGAAGTGTTGGGCAATACATGGGCAAACGGGAAAACAACATGGGCAATACAGGCATTTTCCCCACTCCAATATTTTTTATTTTGCCTTATGGAAGCAGTCCTTCCCCCCCCCCTCCCCCCAATTTTTTTTCTGGATCCGCGCCTGATTAAACTTCTTTATTAATTATATTCGTCATGGCTAGTAACAACAGCATTCTATAACATATAGACTTATCTTATAAATTGAGTAATTGAGAGTTTTGTACCAGAGTTAGTACTCGCGGAGTGGTGATAGAATTTTGTATCAAATTTTAGTTATATACTAGCTCTTAAAATTTCCTTGTCTTCATTCTAGTGTGCCAAGTTGAATCGCGGAAAAAAAACCCTCGGAAAAAAAAACCTTGTATTAAAAAACCCTTGAAAAAAAACCCTAGGAAAAAAAAACCCTCGGGGATAAAAAAACCCACGGAAAAAAAAAACCCTTCGCTGAAGGAGCAGCCCCAAGGAGCATTCGTGGCATAGTAGCGCGGTAGCGAGGTTTCACGGTGTGGGGAGCTCATCAAAATGTAGAAGTCTACGCGGCGATGTTGTGGAAGTTAACTATTGAGTGCGTTTGAATTCACGGGCCAGCCCGGGCTGGCCCGGGCTGGGTAAAATGGCGGTGACCTTGGTCGCCTGGTATGAAACGTCATAATGTCGTCATAATTAGTTCCCAGTCTGTCCGCTAGGTCTCAGGCGCACTGTGGAGTCCGCCCGCGTCAGCCTGGGCCAGCCAGGAAGTGACGTCATGAGAGGAGGAAAAATGGCCGCTGGGCTGGCCCCACTTGACGACAAAAAACGCTTCAGCCCAGGCCAGCCCGGGCTGGCCCGTGAATTCAAACGCACTCATTATCTGTATAGTAATTCCAACTGTGTTTTTAGTTAAAAATTATTTTAAAAACATATTTTTTCTAACTTCGAATATTATATATTGGATATAAAATAATTAAAATAAAAAAGTAATAAAACAAAAAAAGTCGTCGTCCTACTCGTATTATTATTATATAACATAGACATAAAATGAACATGTGAAAATTATAATATCTTATAGGTTAAGTGATTCAATAATTATTATTAACATGACTATATAATGAGCCTAATCAGATATATGATATCTCATGTGATATATATTATTGGAACATTATAATGATAATCTGTCAAAATAGGAAAAAAAAAACGTGAAACCTCGCTACCGCGCTACTGATACGCCACGAATGCTCCTTGGGGCTGCTCCTTCAGCGAAGGGTTTTTTTCCGTGTTTTTTTTTTTATCCCCAAGGGTTTTTTTTCCTAGAGTTTTTTTTCAAGGGTTTTTTAATACAAGGGTTTTTTTTCCGAGGTTTTTTTTTCCGCTTACCGCCAAGTTATGTGAATGTTAATGTTGTATTATATTGATTATAATTATTGAAGAAATTAGGAAGTTAAAATTCTAAATTTATATGTTTATATAAGTTATTATATATATATTATGTTATTAGAGAATCAATCAATCATTTCCCCCCCCCCCCCCATCTTGAGTACAGTGCTTTAATTGATGCGAGTTAATACAAATACTATAGTATTTCATCAATACCAGTATTTATATTCTCTGGTAAAACAATCGATTAAGATTACATATCACGAAATCAAAACGACGATATACTTTTGTGATTTCAGTCGAGTGCAAGTGTCAGCGTTACGTCTGGTGGGCAACACGCTTGCTAACTCTGTGTGGGAGAGTGACGTCCGAGGTCACGCCAAGCCCTCGCCTTACTCAACTGTTGAGGAGAAGCGAAGTTGGGTGCGTGCCAAGTATGCGGAGCGCCAGTTTTTGACTCAACGGGCTCCAAGCTCGGCCCTGCAGTTGCAGAGCGCCGTACGTGACCGCGACATGACCAGCATTGTGACCGAGGTGGCGCAGGCGCCAGGGACTTCTCCAGCTCTGCAGGCACTGCTGATTCTAGCGCTGGAAGAAAGAGACGAAGCCCTAGCGCAGTTCCTGGAATGGAACGGTGCAAAACAAACAGTTGCAGAAGTACACCAGCAAGAACGTGACAGCAAGGAGATCTCTAGTCTTGTTGAGTTAATTAAATCTTGTGGGTGTTCAAATCTAATTTAATTATAGAATCAATTTATGTTTTATTATAGTTTAATAATATATAACAATATAAATGTGTGAAGATGTAATTAAAAAACAAAATATGTTGACTTCGCATTTTTTTTGTTTTTTTTTTTTTTACCTTTTTTCTTTTCCTTGCAATCTAAAATATCTGAATTATGAGTTACTATAGTTCCAGCCACCTTCAGTCATCTTTTATGTTTCATTTTATCATTTTAATATAAAGTACAGTATTGTGTAATAGTGATATAATATAATTATATTTAAAAATATTTAGATTTATATAATTTATAAATTTCCAAAATATTTAACTAACGCAATA
Organism: Siphlonurus alternatus; assembly: GCA_949825025.1. NCBI lineage: Eukaryota > Metazoa > Arthropoda > Insecta > Ephemeroptera > Siphlonuridae > Siphlonurus > Siphlonurus alternatus. The sequence goes on from OX463778.1 coordinate 36,348,990, forward strand.
CAGAAAAATATAATTTAGAATTAAAATAAATTAATTAAAATGAATGTTTTCTCATTCATATAAAGTTGCAAGGCGTTGGAAAATTTGTGATCTAATAGCCAACTAGATTATTTTCTATAAATATGAAGGCTTTAAAATAAAATAATTATAATGTGTTTTTCTATAATTTTAGCATAAATAATAATAATGATTCCTGACCAAATGAATAATGAAAAACCTACGTGAAAAATAAGCACTTGTTAGTTAATAATGTCTAAAGTCATATATATAATGATACATTACTTTATTCTGTTTATTGCACACAATTTTCCCTCACATTTTTTCCCTCTTCACACAAAGTGGAGTTAAAGTTTTCTTATAAGGAAATTAATGAATGAAGTAAAACCTAGAAAAAAAAATTTGCTGTATTATCTTCTTCATTTCTTGTATTTTTATATCCTCGTCATTTGTTTGCTTTCATGGGTTTTTGAACTGCAAGTAGAAAAAAAAAATTACTGACCCCGCCACAAAAAAATGAGTAATCTATTCAAACAATTAATAATCGTAAGAAGATTGTTTTACTTGATTTTGTTTACTTTTTTCAACTGTAATATAATGTTGCATGTTTATGTATTATATTATGTATAAATTCATGAGTATTTTTTTCACAAAATATTGTAAACAAATTTAATAAAATTTTTGCACTGCATGGACAAGCATATTGCTTAGAGTTTTGTGGATCCCATCCAAACCGAAGCGGCCATGACTTCTAGAAGTCCAACCCAGTATTCATCTGGTTGAAACTGAGGAAACCATGAAAACCTCAGTCAGGATGGTCAGCAATTGATGCAAGATGCCATCAACCACCTCCCGGATGCACGAGTGTTCTTTAGCAACCGCCTGCACTTGTGAAAAGTTTGGCGGTGCCTGGAATCGAACTCACGATCATGCGATTATTGGATGCGCACATACCTAAGTGCGTCAAGTGCCCAAACTATAATTATATAACTGAAAGAAAAAGCAATGACCCACGATTGACTAACCGCACAAAGTAAACAAATAAATAATACTCGACTGAATTTAATTTTTTTAACCTGCACAGCCTGGAAATTTGTATGTTACTCCTTCCAAGCTGCTATAATTAACATAACTATATTACGAAAAAAAAATACTAACAAGTAAGTAAGTTATTTTAATTATGCATGTATTTTCATAATAAGTCTATTCGTAAATGCATAATCGATTCATGAATCAATGTAAGATAAACCATCAATAAGGAAAATAAAACAATATAAGTATTATCATCTCACTTTGTATTTACAAATATATATACCTAAAATAAAAGATTTAATATATCCACCGAGTTTTTGGTCTGGGTCTCCCACTCCAAATTTTAACACTGTGGGATAGGGCACCGCCACCTCATTCCCCCCCCCCCCTCCCAGAGCCGCGAGCTGGATCCGCCCCTGTATAAAATCAATATGAATTCATTACAAATGTAACTTTGAATTGGAAAGAAATTTAAAATACAAAAAATACGTGTAAAATTTAAACCTTTTTTGCGACCAAATGTCCTTGCAACCATATGTCTATGCGACCAAATGTCCTTACGACGAAATGTCCTTACAACCAAATGTCCGTGCGACTAAATGTCTTTGCGACCAAATGTCCATGCGACCAAATGTCCTTCCGACCAAATGTCTGCGACCTAAAGTCCTACGGCCAAATGTCTTTCGACGAAAATTCCGGCTCCCTTTTGGTCTGTCAGCGTGTTAATGATACTCGCGCTATCATAAAATATGTACACTTGCCTCACCTGGAAAACCTTACTGGAGAACATAATTATGTAGAGTACGTAGATTCGAATTAACTTTCTACGAGGCCACCACCCCGAGATTCCACGTTATGACAATTCCTCATCTGCCTCCGCTGGAGTACCATGGTCTTCAGCGAGCACACGATCACCACCAGCAACAACACCACGCAGCACGCAACCGCGGTGATAATATATAACGACGGCCCTTCATTGTCGTCGCAGACTGTCAATGTAATAATACATTATATTATAAATATGCATGTGCTTAGAAAAAATAATAAATATTGAAAGGAATAGATTTATTACATCACTATAATAAACCATCACCTGCTTTATAAATGGAAAAAAAAAATGTAAAAAAAAAATACAAAACAAGAATATACGTGGGTACAATAACCCAAGAACATTGTGATTTGACAACAAGTATATATATATATATATATATATATATATATATATATATATATATATATATATATATATATATATATATATATTCTATATAACTATAAAGCAACCCACCTTCTTCAAAGGATTCATAATCGGACTCAATGCTGTTTTCAAATCGCTCATTGTCTGTCTTGTTTAAAGTGACTGCGACTTCTGAAATGCACAGGAACATTCTATTTTAGAGTGAAATTAAGGCTGTTTCTATTATAAATATATCCATGCATGGCGAGATAAAATTATAATATGAAGCGTCTGCATGTTGTGTTGCTGGTATTTTATTATTAGTATATTTTTTTCTAGCTTAACTAAAGTTTTTTACAAGTGTTCTGACAAGTGTGCAATATTTTTTGTTTCATTTTATTCATCATGTTATGTGCTCTCCTCTCGACATACATCTGGTATACATATTGTACGGTTGTCTAAAATGAAAATGCAAAATGCTTTCAGGGTTATCGATTTAAAAAAAATTAAATAAAGAATGTGTTATTGAAAGGCAGTTGCATATATAAAATTAACAACTGTCTAATTCTACAGCAAAATGAGTAGCATGTTTTATGAAAATACATTTTTTTTCAAGGATACCCCCCTAAGAGCTTAGTAAATATATAATAAATAATTTTAATTTTACTTATTTTGTTATCTTAACATATGGTTATGTTGATTATATGGTTATAAACAAGTTTTTTATCACTAAACAATTTGCACAAAGACCACAAAGTATTATGAATAAATCGTCAACATAAAAAATATGCTGTATATTATAATATACTGTGTATGAGGGGTATTATGCTTAACAACTTTTATTGCATAAATGAATAGATCACCCAAAAAATTATGCTGCTTTGATTTCTTTCAGATTTTCCGAGTATACTATATTAATTTTTAAATATTTATTGAAAGTTAGGAATTTTTAAGACTAAACGCCTCCAGAGGTGCATGGCATGGCTATAAACTTTCAATATATTCAAAAAATATTTCAGGGACTCTGCATGAAAAATCTTAATAATAAAAATCAGAGTAGCTTTTTCCCTTCATTTATGCAAAAAAAAAAAAAAAATGCTATTATTTAGGTTAGCACATTAAAATATAGGAAAAATGTGTAACAGTGATATGTCATGTATAACTTGCCTGTAGCATTCATAATGTCCAACGTGTTCGTCGTGGGCTCATCTGAGCCAAATGAGGAAAACAAGCTTGCTCTTGATAAATTCTTCTTGCCATTATTTTTTACAAGTTCTGTTAGCACATAAGGAGACTTATATGAGACATAAGCAGCTAGGCAATTCCGTAGAATTAGAATCCTTAGAAATCTGAGAAAATGTCATAATTTAACTACATATTACTTATACAATTATAATATAATATATATGATATAATGGAGTATCGACCCCGTTTTTTTATTATAGAAATGGATAGAGGGTGCAAAGTTATGCTACCCTGAAATTTTACAGATTTTTCCTGGGCTGTAAAAAAATCTTAAAAAATTCAGGGTAGCATAACTTTGCACCCTCTATCCATTTCTGCAATAAAAAAAAATTGAGGTTGATACTCCATTGTAAGCAAGAGTGCATGAGAATAAAAGAAAAAGTGAGATAGATTATTTGATGATTACTATATAATTTTGTATGTCATAATATATATATAATTTGATTAATTTGCAACTCTGAAGTTGCAATATATTTAATAATATAAATTTAATGTAATTAATGGTTAGACAAATAGACATTGGATCAAATCATTATATATATATATATATATATATATTTATTTATATATATAATATGTATATGGATATAATAAAAAAATCAAGAGTTAGATTTCTTACTGCGTCTGATAATCCTTCTGCTGCCTCCTCCTCCAATCACTTTTGCCGTACTCACGTTAGTCACGTTCTCCAAAAGACGTAGCTTGCACCCTGGGGTGACTTGTTCATCTTGAGGCTCGTCGGGCTCGTGATCTGAGAGCACCAGTGCAGCTAACAGTGCCACCAACAACAGAGCCACTTGCAGCAGCGAGACGTTCGACCGTGTCATGACCAACTGACAGACTGAACACGACCTCGTCGCGACCTCTTTGTCTTGGTACTAGCTTTCATGATTTGCCGCCAGGAGGACTAAAGATCGCGAAGTTTTTATAATTTGATAATTAGTGGCTTAATTGCCTTAATCCCTTTAATTGAAATGTAAAATTGCCAATTGAAACCAAAATAAATACAGCTCAAATTGTTTATACCAATATAGCAGAGGGCTAAGAATTGATCTTATATAGAAAAATTAAATTTAATATATTATATATATCTTGTAATCTCACAGAAAATATATTATACTTGACTTTATAGTATATACTATATACTTTTGAACAAGAATAAACTATATAAATTATCAATGCCGTATTAACGTGCAAATATTATTCGTAAATTTATTGTTTTATATTTTATACTTATACCTCTGAATGAAATATTTTTAATTTAATAAATCTGACAACAATTTGAGGAAAAGTTCTGTCATGAATTTCGCCATGCAATAATTCTACAAATTTTCGCGTGACCATGTTTCCAGAACTTATTTCATTTTTAAATTGCTGGACAGCGTGTGAACCAACAAAAGGTTACACTAGCCTTCAAACCGGTTTCAAACCAAAAAAAAAAAAAAAAAAAAAAAAAAATAGGAAGGACAAAATAAAATGTATACGTGCCTACATGAAGGTGAAAAAAAAACGTGCAATGTACTGTACATGAGGCCATTAGGATCAAAACAGCATATATCCAAGCCAAGCTGGGATTGAATTTTTTAAGCCTCAGCTACATTAACAATAATTTTTTCAGACTACTTAACTTTCCAAATCCAGGTTCAGAACTATATAGTCTGAAAAAATTATTGTTGATTTAGCTGAAGCTCAAAAATTCAATCCCTGCTTGGCTTGGATATATGCTGTTTTGATCCGAATTTAATGGCCTCATATACACTTTATAATTATACAATTACCCTGAAAAAACACTTGACAGTTTCCCTGCTAAATTTAGCTGTTTTACGCGTTTGTATTTGTACCCATAAAAAAATTTGTTAAATTCAACAGAGTTGCTGTTTTAGATTTCTACAACCTCAGAACTGTTGAATTTTAGGCGTTAGATGTGTAGAATTCGGTGTAGCAGTGTATGAATGTTAAAAACGACAGAGTTTGCGATGTAAGATTTATAGGTTCTATCTTTTTAATTTTAACATTTCTACTCTTTTAATTTCTACAGTTTATTCCTTGATTCTACTAACGTATCTACTTCCTTATATTCTACAACTTTACTCTGTTAAATATACAATGTTCTAGACGCTGGTAATAGATGATGCAATTTATCTATTTATTGCATACAGTTTTTCTTTATACAAGAAAACGTAAGTTCCATTTCGTACAAGTGAACTTAAAGTTTTCTTGTAAAGAAAAACTGTATGCATTAAATAGATCAATTGCATCAACATGTAATACACCATCTTCTATATTATCAAAACATTCCATAATAAAATATTACAAGTTTCATAAGCATGCAATGACAACATTATAATTAAATAATGATTAGGAAGCAAACAAATCCTAAATAAAGATTTAAAGTGGTTATAAGGGTTCAATTAAAAAAAATGGTGATTTATTTATAGAGTAAATATTTAATTAAAAAATCCAATCATTATATTGTACAATATTAGATGGCTTTATTTGTATTATACATTAAAAACGTTATAAATTTTGTGAATGAGGTGAAGATGGAAATTTGTCACACTTGAACTCTATTTTTACACTATTATACTCAACAACTGACGTAAAGGAGCATCATCTTGAGGGTCAATTCTGGGTTTCCTTTCCATCTTGGTAGTTTGAATGGTCGTTTGTCGTTCGGGGAAGTGGTGGTGGCACAAGGGCGGTTGTAATCTGGACTGCATTCGCGAGACGTTCAGTCTTGAGTCTGATGCATAATCCCCACATGGACGTCAACTAGAAATGCACAGGTCTTGCATTAGTATTATTGCAAATTTATTGCAAGTAAACCTTCAACTTACCAAAAAATTTGCACGTGTAGCGTTATGGCCCTCATCGCTCCTCAACGGTTCAAATATCGTCGGCCATGTGAAAATGCCTCGAAAATACCCCGGCACGCAGTATTGCTGGCCGCCCGTGTCTTAAAATATTAACACAATTATTAAAACAATGAATGGCATAACATTATAGGAAGTAAAATATTAATTAAACTTACCATTGATGATCCAGAATACATTTCACAGAGCACAACAAGAACTGAACTGACGCCTGCAGATTGAAACAGGAAATGACAAAACGTGTCTGCCGCGCAGAAATAACGGTCATTTTTTAACGTGGTAAAAAGTTTAATTTTTGCAGAGTAGATGTGTTAAAATTAGTGTAACCGTTGAAACTTCAAAATATTACAAAGTTTCTAACGTTGAATGTATGCTTACACATTGCCGAACTGTTACTCTGCCTTTTACATATTCTAACATTTAATTTCCAACAATTTCACACGGTTGAAAGTTACACCGTAAAACGTTATTTCATTTTTAACAGAGTAAATTGTAACTTTTATGTATTGAAATGTTAAATCTTACCATGCAACTGCGTACATTGATATTTAACAGGGTAGAGACTGTTGATTTTGACAGTCCTCGCATAACGACAGTGTTTGGAACTGTTGAATTTAACACAGAACTAGTTTATATTTAACAGGAATACTGTAGAATTTGTACCAACAGTTCAAAAACTGTCAACTGTTTTTTCCGTGATATATATATATATATATACATAAATTATTGTTATTATATGTTATATACACATATTTTACTAATTTTAAATTAAACTCCTTTTGTTCTATTCTATGAATATAATTTATATTTTAATTATAATATTACTATAGCATTGAATTAGTGGGCATGATTTACGACGAAGATTGCATATTTGTGAATTGTTTATATTATCTTCTACATCAGTTTTCTTGTGGGTGCATGGGAAAACAACAACAAAATTGCCACACAATTTTCTTTTGTTTTACGTGCGTTTATGTCAAAGTAAAAATAGTAGTTTCTTTACTTTCAGACGTACTTGGTGTATATATGGAGGACCTGGAAACACGCAGATTGTATCAAATGGGAATTTACTTACTATGAGTATCAAGTTATGAAGTCACACAACGGTGGCACATCTTAAGCATTAGCAGCATTAAGATTTTGAATATCCGTATATGATTTCGGGATTCTGGGGACAGCATAAACGCATTACCCCCTGCCTTATATTTGTGGGATTTATCACATTCACTGAGTTATAGACTCTGAGGGATGGCTGGATATTGTGAGCTTCTTTAAGCCAAAATTGAAATCTGCGTTAATGTATACTAAAATACACTCCATGAAAATTTAGGTACCATTTAATACTTTTTTTATGCAGATTTTAGAGTGAGACGATGTAGCGTCTTTATGGCTTGGGTATAATACCGCATGACTGACGGTCCCTTAAAAAAATTAATTAAAAAATAGTGAACGCTTACTGAGCTCATTTATACAAATTTAATTGAAGTATTATTACATTAATATGTCATTATGAAATAAATAAATAGAACAACAAGTAAATTAAGTTTGTGCAGGAGGGGTACACATGCTACGTTAAGTGTCCATGGCACCTACAGCACCGGGGAACCAAAAATAATAATAATAAGAAAACGAATTTTTAGACCTATAATACCAATCGAATCAGAATTCAAAAATACACTTAAAAAACTGTACTTCAAAATTCAAAAAATTTCGAAATCGTTTAAGTTTTCATTAACTTTTTCAAAAATAATAATAATTTTGAAGTATATATATATATATTATATATATATATATATATTATATATATATATATATATATATATATATACATATATATATATATACATACATATATATATATATATATATATATATATATATATATATATATATATATATATATATATATATATATATATATATATATATATATATATATATATATATATATATATATATATATAGGTGTGCCATGGACACTTAACGTAGCATGTGTACCCCTCCTGCAGAAACTTAATTTACTTGTTGTTCTATTTTCTTCTTTCATAATGACATACTTAATGTAATAATACTTCAATTAAATTTGTATAAATGAGCTCAGTAAGCGTACACTTTTTTTTTAAGTGGCCTTGAGTCGTGCGGTTGATACTCAAGCCATAAAGACGCGACATCGTCTCACTCTAAAATCTGTATTAAAAAAAAAAAGTATTGAAAGGTACCTAAATTTCCATGAACTAATATTTTAGTATACATTGTTGGCTATCATTGTGAACTTTTTTTTTTCACCTGGAGGAATTTTTTTCCCATAAAAATTTAAATTTTCAGTTTTGGAAAAAAATTGAAAAAAAAATACATTTTTTATAAGTAGCATATTTAATTGTGAATGTCGAGAAAAATATTTTAACTTATCATTCATAGAAAAAAGTTATGATTCTTTTTAGCTAATAAGAAAAAGGTAATACATGCATGCTGTATGTACATGGTATATACACATACGCAAAACAATGGTAAAAAAAAACTTTACTTATTTTTTTTAAATGTTGATTATAGATAGCATGAGAGCATATTATATGTCATCAATGTCATCATCATCAACTTTGGTGAACCTCATTGTTACGGCTGGTTAAAACCATAATGTTTTTACACAATTTGTAATTGTCTTATCGAGCTGCGACTCCAACAATCAGGCGAAGGCCATGCATGAGGGAATAAGAAATGTTTAAAATTGAAAATGCAAGTTTATATATATATATATATATATTTATTTATATATATATATATATATATATATATATATATATATATATATATATATATATATATATATATATTAGCATTGAAGAATATTGTATGTTTCAGTTTTCATTCAATCATGAAGTTTAATGCAGATACATATATGCAACAACAAAAATGAAAAATAAAAATAATAATAATTACATTAATTCAATTCAAATAGACATATAATTATGTTATAATAATATTAATCAATGTTGTTAATAACATTATACGTTGCATAAAAATTATTTTATCAAATTGTGTATAGGAAGAAATAAAAGATGGTGAGTGAACTGCAATAATTGCGAATATTTTTTAAATATGGATAATCGGTAAATTTTTATTAAAATTCTCTTACAGTAAACAAAAGATAAAAGGAAAATTAAGGTAGAGATAACGCCGATCAGCTGTTCGACATAGTTCCCTTTGATTAAAATGTGAACCTTAGCAAATTCACAACAATTCTGATATTTTTGTAAGAGGCAGATATTATTGTTATTGGTGTGTGGCGCAGTGCGCTTGACCGGGTCTCGTTAGATCAAAAAAGTTAAGCAATGCCGAGCGTGGTTAGTAGTTGGATGGGTGACCATTTTCAACGAAAACCATGTTTCCCACCCAGGGGTAAATCGTAGCGCTTTTCCACCATGTGGTTCCCCTGGCTTTGAACCATTGCACTTCCGGTTCATTGACAAAAGCTGTAGCGTCCATCCTGGCTGAGGTTTCCACGTTTCCCTCAGTCGCAGGCAAATGCCGAGAAGGATTGCAAGGCCGTGGCTGCCCCCGTTCCAGAAGAGCCCGCGAAACGCTAAGTTAGGGTTTCGGAAGGTTCGGATTTTCAAACTTACAGTTAGTGAGTAATTAGTAAGTAGAAGTACCCAGTTAGGGTTTGATTTAAAAAAAATGTATATTGCCTAAAAGCCATGGAAAAAATTCAAAACAATTTAACAAGCTGATTTTTTTTTTTTTTTTTTTTTTTTTTTTTTTTTTTTTTTTTAATTTTCAGCATAGGGCTTTCCCATGGAAAGAAAAACTAAAAACTTTTAAATTAAAAAAAATCAGCTCGTTAAATTGTTTTGAAATTTTATCTACTTTTAGGCACCAATATCTGCCTCGCTCTCAAAAAAAATTCAGATTTTTTTTTGTGAATTTGCCAAGGTTTACATGTTAATCAAAGGGGACTACGTCGAACAGCTGATCGACGTTATCTCTGCTTAAAAAATATGCACTTTCTATAGAAACACACTTTCACGTGAAACTTTTAGTTAATAACTACAGTAATATAACATCCTTTATTATACACACACGATGAGCAAATTAAGACGGCAACGCGGACTCATTGCTTAGTTGTTCAAGATATGGAAAAAGGTCAAAGTATGAGACGGATGGGCGGCTGCTATTGCACAAATATGTGGCTGTGCATGTCAGTCAGGTCACGTTGACGGTGCTTGGAGTGGCCCAGTGTATATATATATCGTTGATGAGCGTCTAGGGTGGCGAAGGAGTAGGTGGCACGTAGTTGGGGTCATGAGCTTCGCATTCAGTGTGCCAGTCTCCGGGACGCACGGGCTCTGTGATGCGCAGGAACTCGTCCAGGGGACACTCCTCCTCGCACCCCTCCAGGTGTAACAGTTCGGGCTCGCGGTGCTCCTCGGAGCGGCGGAACAACTGAGAGAAAAATTGAGTCAATTATGAGGTATTATCAAATGACAGTATATATGAAATTTGTGAAATATACCAAGTATAGTTAATTAATTAAAATTGCAGGTATGTGAGCTTTCATAAAAAATATCAAAATTTACAGATGATCTCCTCTAATTTAAGGAATTTTAATGTGTAAAATTGTGAGATAATAGGTCTGTTCGTAAATACACAATCAGAAAGAATCGATTATTTGTGATGAACCTTATGTTCCATGTAAAGAAGGTTCATCACAATCATCACAAATAATCGATTCTTTCTGATTACAGTGTATTTACGAACAGACTTATTTTGTTAAAGAAACAGAACTTTCAACTGATCATTCCATTTGAATTTATTTTGCAAAATAAAATCATGCAACACCTGAAAAAAAAAACAATAAAACAATATGATCCTATATTATATAACAGTATAATATAATAAAATGTAATTTGATATAATATATAGACAGCCTTATACTTGTAATTTATCCAAGATATCACCATGGACAAGAGACAATGACATAATATAATCAAATTTTAACCATCATATCGATATCAAAAGTGCATTCACTTTTTAAAATTTATTATTCTCTTTTAAGAACTTTAAAAGTATATCCATATTTATTGAAATGCACCCTTATTTTTTATTTCTTCAAACTCTGTATGGTTCGTCACCCGAGTACTTGATACTGCAAGTATAAGAAAATGCTCACCCTGACGGTGAAAGATCCAGGGCTAGGTTCGACCAGCTCAAGTAACAACAGTGCGTTGTAGCCGGGGATGTAAGGTGCGCGCAGGTTGCCCAGCGCCGCCAGGAGGTTCGCCACGGTCGAGTCATGACCCGAGTACAGCAGCATGCGCTTCGATTTCTCACCTCGACTGCGCTGCTGCATGAGCGTCACGATGCGGTTCAGCAGCGGACCTAAAACCAGACAGTCAGATTTATCTAGTATCCCCATATTTTTGCTTTCATTCGAATTTCAAAGCTGCATCTCTGATGCTATGAACGAAATTTAAGAACAGGCACATATACACCAAAAGGCTTTTAGTAGAATTACTAAATTTCCTAATATTTTAAACCCAATTGTATTTACGATAGTTTCTAGAGAGAGGGAAAGCAAAATTAATTGCATTTTTGTTTTCCCTGAATATAGTTCAATTCAAAATTCTTCATTAAATTCATTTCTCCTACAATCAATTAATATATCAAAATAGGTATCTGTTGAGGTTAATAGGACAGGTCATGATGGCAAAAAGGCCAAGAAGGAGTTAATTAATACAAATAATATATGCAGTTATGTAATTAAAAATTTAAAGTGATGGTCCTGCAACAGCTCTTGATGCTCGAAACACTTTTCAAGTAACACATTTTTAACACTCGAGTGAAATAATTTTGCATTTTCGCTACACTCTATATCACTTGGGAGCTTATTAATTTTTATTATTATTATTTTTCAATATGAAGACGCACTTTGCTATTATTATAGAATTATTTCAATTTATTTATTCATTTCCAGCAAGAAGCGCTATATTATAGATTAGAATTAGTTTTTAAACGCAGCTAGAGAAAAATCTGGAAAATAAGCAAACCCAATGCAAAGGAATTTATGAAGCCAATGATGAAGTATATACATAGTATATTATATGAATTTATGTAACATAATTTATAAATATTATATCTGATAAAACTACATAAATTATATTAGATTTATTGATTTCACTTTTGTCTATAGTCTATATATTATTGTGTGTCATATGTCATATATTATTATGTTAATTAAAGTTACACATATTCTTGAGACGCAGAGAGAAGTTTTAATTACCTGCTTTGAGTCGCTGAAGCAGCGGGGTCTGCACATTCGCGATGAAGCTGTAGCTGGTCATGTTGATGAGGCGTGCGGGGTAGATGTCGTGCGTCCATTCGGGCAGTGTCAGGTTGTATCGCTCCTGAAGTGATCCGACACACCACGTCAGATTAATTTGCCAACAAGTTCATATTTTAGACATATTTTTATTACTACTATTATTTGCAATAATTAATTACGTATAATGCATGAGAAAAATATTATGACATGCCTATAATATATATATATATATATATATATATATATATATATATATATATATATATATATATATATATATATATATATATAGCACATTGTACATGGATTTATTAAGAGAGTGTGAGCGTTTTATGAAGAAAGAATACTTAAGCTTAATAATCCAATATAATAACCATTAACTCCAATAATCATGTAAGACATCGTGTAACCCCTCTGACACGAACTCAAAAGGTCTTTAAAATTACCAAAAATATTTTTCTTTTTAAATACTAAATGTATGCAATTTTTCAATTAGGCTGAATTTAGCTGTAGGTTGACATGCAACAATAAGATATAATATTATAATCACGTTAGCGAGTCTATACAGCACATGTACGAACCTCGGCAAGAAGAGTGCTGTAGATATCTTGAACGTCATCCAGGGTGTGAATCTTGTTGCCGGTGACTTCACTGAGGTGCTGAAGCAGGTCAGCACTGCGGGACAGAAGCTCGGAGGTGGGAGGAGAGCTGAGGATACGAGCGCGTTCCTCGTAGTAGCGCGGGCACGTAATGCGCACCAGTAACAGCTGGAGAACACATTATCACACGTAATTACAGTCATATTTCGAATTACAGTATTATTCTTTTTTACTGTATCTATAAGTTCATTCAATATTAATGAAACATTTGAAGAAAATACATATTTTTATCAATGAATTCACATGCTGGCATGGCACCAAAGAAGCTAAGCTGTGATAATTTTACTACATAATAATAGAGATCATAAGATGCTTTAAATAAACAAAGTAATTACAAGGAAGAGTGATAAGAGATATTTTTCTAATTTCTAATATAGTACTGTATAATTAAAAATAACAATTAACAATTTAATTAGCAGTTAACAATTAATTGTATTGTGTACAATTAATATTTGTTAACATTCGGTGAACTAGGATCGAGTGTCCAGGCACTCACGTTGTCGAGGGGTAGCGGGATGGTGTGCACGGGTGCAGGTTGCCACAGGAGTCCGTCCTCGATCTGCTGCGACGGCCCGGGCGGGAAGAGGCCGGCCAGTACAAGGGAGGCGCTCATCAGCGAGCGGTCCACGTCTGTGCTCTTGGTGTCCACCACTTCGGGCGAGTAAATGTCTCCCAGCAGAGCCGAGTACCGAGAGCGCAGGAAGCGACCCTGCTCCAGCACCTGACGCTTGCCGCGCTGCAACACGGCGTTAATCACTGTCGAATCATGGGTAACCAAGTTAACATGGTGACTTTTTTAGCATGTCATGATATTTAATTCATCATTGAACTTTTAAATTCAATGTTCACGATTTTTATTCTTCTGTTAAATTTTATCATAAGTTCGAAATAAAACGAGCTTCAAAATAAAATATTAGTCAGTATAATATCTATATACAAGAGCTGGTCCATTTTTTTCCTTTTCCTCCTAAATTTCCTTTTAAAAAATATTTTGAGTACAGCCATTACAACTTCAAAAGTTCAAAGGTAATTTAAAATTAAGTGTTGCCTGATTTATATAATATTTTAAAATGTTAAAGAGAATTGCTCAGGTGGCTATAATAGTAAAATTAGTATATATATAATTGTTTTAGTATTATATATATTTAAAATTTTTCATGTACTGCAAACGGGGGCGTAAGGAACTTCTAAATTCTTAAAACATTAAACTTAACATTCATAATATATTACGTTTGGAATAATAGTGTCACGTGGTGATATATATATAAAGAGTTGCGTTATAATGTTACAACAATTATTAAGCAAGGCGGCAATGTTATAGTAATGCACAATGCTGACGATTGATGCGTCTAGACGTCGCATCAGCATTGAAGTGCAATGACCATCAGGTATTGCTGACATTTCACGAATGGAGTTATGTAAGCCACCCGTGACTGCATGGGTCAGGTATGTTTGATGTTTACACTTACTTCATACTGTAAGTAATTTATATCAGTGGCGTAGCCAGGATTTGCCCAAGGGGGGGGGGGTTCTTCAGGACAAAGATTGAGAAGAGCCCACTGGGGGGTTTGGGGGGCGAAGCCCCCCAATAGCCCGCCGCAGTCGCGATTTTTTTTAAGGACACGCCCCTTTTTTAGGGTAAAATAATGGAAAAATACTATTATATTAGAGGGTAAAATATATCCTGATGCAATTTTTTTAGCATTTTATATTTTTTTTCACCCCATTTTTCAATTTCTTTTGAATACGTGCGTATAATAAATAAAGCTTTGAGTAAATCATTTTAATTAAATCAAGTAATTTATGTAACCACTTTATATTATTTTTATAGAATCAGTGTACGTGTCATTTAATTGAATTTGATTTTTAAAATTTATTTAATAATCCAAGTTCACATCATTAAGATATTGTGAAAAATAAATAAATAAAAAAGGGAATTGCTTCTCTTATTTTTGTTAAATTTTGTCTGCACCGGGCGCGTGGAGCAACCAATTAAATGAAAGTGCGGCACACGCGCGTTTTAATTTATACAATAGTAGTTATATGCACATGCAGTTTGTAAGGGAAATAAAACATTTATTTATGAGTCGCACTTTTCCTGTTAAAATTAGAAACTAACTTATAATTTGTTTATTTTAAAGAAAAGACTACTTGATACCACTAAATTTCAATTTTTTATTTAACTTTTTTTTTTTTAAATTTCTATAATTTTTCCTTTTTTCTTCTTATATCCAGTCACTACTCGATCTTCATGGGGGGGGTTTAAACCCCGAACCCCCTCCCCCCCGTGGCTACGCCACTGATTTATATAATACAGAAATACAGAATAAAGCTTTGGTTTACGTTTGTACTCCTCGCGGCCGGCTCTGCTGCATGGGCTTTGTCGCATGTATTATTAAATAAAATAATAAAAGTGGAATTAAGTGTAATATAAATAACAGAGAGTCTCCTTTAAGTCTATCTCACGGGAAGATCCGTTTAATAACAACACGATGGGGGTCACCAAGCCACTTCGTGACACGTACATCGGCAGCAGAGGCCAGCAGCGCGACTTGTTGTGTCCGAGAGAGATAAGAGCCGGTCAAGTCCAAGAGGCGACTCGCATACGTTGACTCGTAGAAACGTTGCAATATTTCTGTAACTATAGATGTTTCAAGCAGTATGCAATTTATAAGTTCCTTATAACGCCTCCATCGTTACAAGTAATTTTTCTAAACTTTTAATACGTCAGGTATAGGACTTCGGGTTAACATAAAAAATATCACTTCTCCCCCCCCCCCTTTTCTCCTTTGAACATTATATATAAATTGTTTATACTTTTCATTCTTTTTTTTTAATGTTTGCTAATGTTCATATATTATTATACGCTATCGGTCGACATGCAGTAGGCTGTCCAAAACCCTATAAGCATGTTTAATACTACAGATATCTGATAAAACTTTGCCTTGACGAGTCAAACTATTTTTTTTTCATTTCGTCTACATATTTAAAAATTGTATAAAGTATAATCTATAGCAATATAGTTGATAGTAGCCATGCAGAAGGTATGAGGATGGAAAATCAAAAATCAATAATTATATTTGTTTAGTAGAATCAGTCAAAGTGGTGAGTTTTTGCTTATTAGATTCATGCAAAGAAATAGCCAAGAAAACAGACAGATTTTTCACTATGGTTATCGATCAAAATCACTACGCTTACATGACGGTGTTTAATGCGTATTCGTTGACGACGGATAATGTTATTCTTATGAGGCGTCGTCAACGAATACGCATTAAACGCCGTCATGTAAACGTAGTGAGTAGTGTGTTAGATTGATACACTATACGATACACTGATATTATAACCAACAACTATATGGGGCAACAGTGAGAAAAATACATATTCCTGTTTTTATTTACTTTAAAGTCTAAAGTCTATATGTACTCATACTATGCATATATTATTATTATATATATATATTATATATATTATATTATATGATATATTATATATAATATGAATTGATCAACCAAATACAACTGAATCCAAAACAACTAAATTACGTACAAATGTACTAACTAACATTATAATTTTTGCATTAATTTATTAAATCTTTCACAGACTGAAAACAAATTAATTAAAAAGTTCATTTTATTCCGATGCTGCGTGGTTTTGAAATGTTCATACGTTCATGCAATGGATGATTTGGAAGCCCACTGCTCGTCAATTAACTCATTATAGTCATTATGTTCGCCCTTGAGTGCAGCAGTCACAGTGCTCGATGAAGTGACTTAAACTTTAACATTGTAATTTAACATCTTATTGAGCTACACTGGAGTTCACACAAGCTGGGACGATAGCGCATTCATCTAAAAAATCTATCTTTGTTTCTCTCAAGACAATAATATTAATTAAAATAATCATATTTTACATTAAAATTTTCTTCTAAATTTTTACAATTTTTTATTGGAAAAAGTAAGCGCATGTATAAGTACTTAATAATATGTATATATATATATATATATATATATATATATATATATATATTATATATACTCTACTGATTGATATTGAAAAATAAAATATTTTTTAAATTTTTTTTATTTTGATATTTATATAATAACAAATTATTGTTTCCTATTTTTCATTGTTAAACGTTTAATTTTTAATCACAAATAATTTGGATATTCTTAAATACAAGTAAATCATTTGTGTTTTGTTCATTATGAACTTCATTTGATTTTTTTTTATGTAAATGAGTGATTAACAAATATTGCAAAATTAAATAGTGTTGATAATTTCACCTTGAGGTTATTCAATTAATTCAATTTGTTCATATCCTCCAATTTATCCTCAATTTTCTTACATATTGAAGTAATCGAATTTACCTTATGCTGAATTAAATTTGTAGCCTGATGCATATTATTAAAATGGATGCTGAACATTAAGTGACAAACGCAAGATCATGTTCTGGCAAGGTATGAAGACTTGTTAATTTATGATTGAATGAAGTAAACACAGTAGTTTTTTTCTTTCAGCAAATACATTAATTTTATTTTCTATTTTTTTTTCTCCTTTTTAAAACTATAATAAAAAATGTTAAATTTTTAATACAATAGAAATTGCATTATATTAAATAATTACGTGCTTCTATTATATGGGTGCTATCCTCTTTGAATGTATTTAATGTTGTGAGTTTAAGGCTAGTCGCAGACAGAAACGCATGATTTCGCAGCGTATATGATAAAAAAAATTATGCGATCAGGTATACGCGCGCACACAGCTTCGCATGGTATGACATCGTAAGTTTCTCATTTAGAACCGGTTCTAAATTTTTTCATACGAAGTCATACGATACGAAGTCATACGATACGAAATCATACGATGCGATGCTGTCTGCGAGCAGCCTTAAGCTTTTAAGTCGAATCCCTATCACTAGCTGGGCACGTGGTAGAGAAAACTTTGATTTTAGAGAGCGTTGACAACATTGACATTTTGTAACCCCAGATTTAGGCCCATAATTATCTGGACTAAGATAAGCACGAAAACATGAAAGCCATCAAGACCAAGCTGTGACACTGTGCTGTATGAGGGTTATTGACTTCATCGTCTGTTTTATTGGCAAAACTTAAATAATATAAATTTATGGTATGCTTAAGATATTGTGCTTGTATTTACTTCAATTTTACTTATTGATATAGTTATTATTATTACTGTATATAGATTATAATATATACATAATACATAATTATGTATGATATTGATACTTCACACCATATTATAGTTATTTATTAAAAAAAAACTTCATATTAATTAGTACAAAAATATAATTTCAGTTAATTAGTTGAAATTATTGCTATATTTTGCAGAATTCCATGCAGCCTATATACTTTATATATATATACATATATATATATATATATATATATATATATATAAATATATATATATATATATATATTATATTTATAAAATATGGGATGCCTACATATAGTTTTTCCAGCAAGAAAGCCAGTTATTTACGTAAATGAAAACAAATGTGTTTTCATTAACTCACACACATACTTTAATAACATTTGAACTATTTATTAAAAAAAATACACATTTTATCGTGCTTTATTTGTTAAACATTTTTATTTGCAATTTTGTGGTGTTTTGCTGTGCCATATGTTTTAGTTAGAAACTCGTTGGTAAAATTAAAATGCTAAATTTTGATAGTAATAATAACCTTAAATTTGTAACCTTTCGAAGCAAAAATAACTTTTTTAATTTTTCAATGTCATTGCAAAGTAGCTGGGTATTTTTGATTATTTTCATACATAATCTTAATAATATATAATAATTTATTATTATTAATTACATTTCTATATATTATATCTTCTGACTAATTCTATTAAGTTGAATGCAGACCTGCCCTGCACAGGAGTGCATGAGTGCGGCTGATACCAATTAAGTCATATAATATACTCACAATGGTGAGTTGGCCCCATCCCTCTGGGTAGAAGGTGTTGTTGATGTACGGGTCCAGTGGGTATGTGTCAGCCGGGGTGCGTTCTCCGTGGCGGAACACCTGCGAGCACAATGTCAACTAATTGAGCGGCGAAGAAGTGACATCGCAGCAACAACTCCTTCGGGATTTGCACAGTCATCAGTAACAATTAAATCAGTGATGTATACTATTAGAGCTAGTAGTAGTTCTCTTGCCCTGCTCCCTATATATAGCTGCCACTGGGTATTGGGTATAGCGAAAATAATGAATATATTTATTATATTTGGAATTTTGGATTTAAATTATTCTGTATACATATTTGTCTGAAAATCATATTTTGAAAATTTCATAACATTTCAAATTTAACTTAATGAATTAGAAACATTAACCATAATTGCATGTCTCTCATTAATGAACATTTTGTTATACATCAAGCAAATGTTACAATTCGAAACATTCTAAAATTCAATTATAATATTGCATTTGCATTAATTAATACTGTTTAATATGTATGTACAATTACCCCCAAGATCAAACTAGCATAAAAGTCATTTAGGCAGAAGGTGAAAACTATCTACGATCTACGAAAACAAGGTAAGAAACTGACCTTTTAGTGAAAAATAGAAACGAGTTTGATCCTGAGAGAAGGCCTCATAAATATGTATATTATATATACTATAATACAGTATTGTACATAAAATTACGATTTTTATCTGAAGATTTATCTGAATGGGATATACATCTTGTTTAATAACCAGAGTTATGAATCTGCATGGGGAACATCATAACAAGTCGATGATCAACTAGTGTAGTGGAATGAACAATGAGCATGCAACGAGTGTTTAATAAAAGCGAGGCCGCAGAGTGACGTCATCGCACAACGGGATCATTGCTACCCTACCTGTTGCTGCTCTGCAAAAGGCACGGCTGAGTCGGCTGATATACTAGGCCTGTTCGTAAACCTTGCTCGGTGTACACTTTCTACACCCAATCGACCTTATATCCCATGTACATAAGGTCGATTGGGTGCAGAAAGTGTACACCGAGCAGGGTTTACGAACAGGCCTACTGACTAATAAAAGAATTATATATATATATATATATTATAATTCATATAATATAATACAAATAAGCACATTACCACAAACCATATGGCATCCGCTAATATGTGACTCTTTCCTTTAACAAAAAATCTAAAATACTTGGACTAAAATGACATTTATGTTCAGTAAATACACATCTACATTTTACTAATTTATCGAATTGTATAATACACTATATATATATATTATATATATGACACTTATACATATTGTACTGTATATGTATTATCCTTAGAAAAGCAATAATTGGAAGTGTCGTGACAAATCCCATTAATGCGTGATGTAAATATTGTAAATGTATATACATGACTCACATGCATGAATATATTATTCTGTATAATAATACAGTATATAAAATATATATTAAGAACTTTTCAATATTATTTGCATTGCTTATTAGGTAAATATTCTTAAACAATTAAGACACAGAATATAATATAAATATTAAAGAGTTATATAAAACAAAAATGCATATATGTTATAAGTTATAAAATTAATTAAAGTATCAATATATGACAATAATATGTATAAGATAATCGAACATTCGCGCGCGTATAAGCAATTACTGAAGTAAATCTGAGTAAATATACATTTAATAGTATATTTTTTCTACTTGCCATGTTTATATTTGAATTACTTGAGAGCATGCTGACTGCTATTAAATAAGGTCAAAAGAGATAGTCATAAGCTGCAACACTGTTACTCTTTTAAAGTATTTGCATGCAAATTTTATCATGTTTTAAAACAATAATTATATATAAGCTCTAGTTGATCGAGTGTCTCTTACCGCGTGAACTTGGATGACGTTACCATCCCCGACTCGTGGGGAGGCAGTAACCCCTGCGACGAGTGCGAGGGCCAGCACTATCCTAGCAAACGTAGCTGAGGTTGCCCCGACTGAGCTGCCACACCTCATGCTTGGTCTGCTGCTGGTGCGAGAGTGAGTGCACAGGCGAAGCGGCGAACGACTGGAGGAGGCGTGACAAAACCGCGATAGTGCGCGGCGGCTCGATCCTCATGGTCGTGAGTGTAGCGACTCTTTTTTGCAAGGTCGTCGACTCGTCGCTACACACCACACCTCTTCTCTTATAATAATTTATAATTTGCAAAAGTCAGGTTAATTCCAAGTGTTTTATATAAATTATTCTATATACTTAACAGAGACGGAAGAAATGCTGCTGAGGAATCAATATTTATACATTTTATAGAGGAAAGTATAATATTATATTATTTTTTATTTTGTTTAACGAAGTTTATTTAATTAAATTTAAAAATAGTGTATTTTTTTAACGAAAAACCTTTAACAAGTGTAAGGCAGCAATGAATTCACAGATAGATTCAGACCTCGGTTTGCCATGCTATGTACGTGTATGTATATATACATGTACATACATATGTAGCGTATGTATTAATTATATATAATACATATACTATACGGATTGCTGTGTATATAGGCTTTAATAACATTTAGAATGCATTAATTTAACAAGTATCATCTGGTTGAGACTATTATAATTTATAATAATATGTATAATATAAATATGTATTATATTATATGTATGATTATAATTAATATAGGAACTGGAGAAAAGAAATTAAGTAAAAAGAAAAAAAGTACAATAAAATTATAC